>JBBPDC010000141.1:9594409-9625743 GCA_037974485.1 Hemigrammopetersius urotaenia
AAAATATCACGGTGAAAGTCATCATAGCTTGCGTAGTATAGACCCAGCTCCCAACCCAACTTTGTGAATAGATTAACAGCAATATTGTTTTTATCGCGCGATAAGAGTCTCGCGTTAACGCCGTTAACGGCCCAGCACTTATATATATATGTGTGTGTGTGTATGTGTGTGTGTGTGTGTGTGTGTGTCTGTAGAAGCTGCAGCAATTACTGCTCTGTTCACTAAAAGCACAAGATGGACGACTGTTAGAAATGTCCAAACTACTGTAATAACTGGTTGAGCACTCAAGTCACTGCAAGTGCATTATTGAAATGGTTGTGCTTCAAGGGCTGGATTGTTGGTCTTGCATTTAATGCCTTGCTCTCATAAATGCAGCATTTAATAGCTGTCTGCAATAAAGCCTATAAGCTTCTAAGTGGGTGTTTGTCACAAGTCACATTACAAGCTAATTAGGAGCATGGCGGTTTTCTCTAGTTGCAAGTTCATATGCTAAGCATTTATCCTGATGGATATAGCCTGGGGTTAATTTTTCCCTGTTGCAGTGGCTGGAAAATCAGATGTGTCTGTGTGAATTTTTGATTTGTTTTCCTTTTGCATTACCTTCATTGTTACGCTATCTACAGTAGCCCATTAGCAAGCTACAAGGCAGACAGCAAATTCAGTTTTCAATATTTCACAGTTGTTTTGCATAATGGACTGGTAAGATATCTCTGAGTTTTGTGCTGCTAGCATGAAAGGTGCTTTTTGTTACAAATTATGCAGCTGAAAACAAAAGGTGATGTATATCTCAGGCTCCCGGTGAATGAAAGCCGCTATGAAGGAACACTAGCCATGAAGTGACAAGCCCGTTGTAATTCAGTACAAATGCAAAAAAGTACTGAGTGCCTTTCACCTTAAAGTGACATTCTAAAACCCATTTAATCATCCTAGTACCTAGCGAGCGCTCCCATTCATCTGCATTAAAAAGCACTGGTGCCCATCTGTGACGGTTCACCCGCGCTCCGAGCTAGACGTCTTTTTCGACATTGGGTTCAGAGTGTTTATCTCATCCCCTTTTTTTCTGCGGTGAAAAATAGAGTTGAGGACGTCTTCCTTCTTTGTTATTGAGCAGCTGTATCAGATCAATGTAAATCTACTAATGAGACTCCGAAGCCCCCCTCCCCAGCCCGTCTCTGGTGTCAGGGCGCTATGCTGCTCACTTTAATTGAGAATTAATTACAGATGGAGAGAGACGCTACAGGAATCACATTATAGCAGTCCACAAGGCACTCCGCCCTCTCCTCCTCCTCTCCTCCTCCTCCTCTCCTCCTCCTCTCAGCCCCAAACAGCTCAGGCTTGGCCTCGTGTTGAAAGGCTAATGCTGGGAGCTTTCACACCTGACCATCACTGCCCTTCTCCCCTCTTGCAGGAATCATTAAATACCTGAAAACCCAGAAAGAGATTCTGGCTCCTCTCATGAGTGTAGTCATAGGCTGAGGTCATCAACCTCCATCAGTGATGACTGGACGTTATCAGCATCAGGCACGTTTACTGGTTTCTTCTCTTTGTTCAAAATGACACACTGCACAAAATTCCATACATTAGACAATTTAGGGAACTGGAGCACATTAATACAGGAAAAAACAATTTCTTATGCAACATGGAGGCCTCACTATTGTGCACACATAAATGTCTTACTGATCATCAACCATCATGACTGTGGAATCCTTGCCATTTTGTTCCTCAGTGACATCTGTATCTCATTAAGCTCTGCCTGCTTGTAAAGCTGTAAATATTTCAGTACACTATCAAAAAAAGGCTATCAAACTTTCCACGTTTGAGAAGGGGTTTACTTTTGTACAAGACGAAGCCTGCAGCTAACAACCCAATAAAGTTCTCCACTAAAGCCTCAGGACTCAACTTGGATTTGGACTCTGGAGATTCACAGCTCGATCCGAACTTGCATGAAGTTACTTGTGATCATCTTGGTATATCCTTTCAGCGTGAACTGATTATGCTTACTCAAGTCAACACTGGGATTTGAAAATAAGGCAGCTTTTAGTTTGTCAGCATTGGTGTGATATAGACGTATGGGTTCATTTGTTGACCAGGATTAGTGAATGTTTAAAAACACTTGAAATATTAAAACGGGAAGACAGCAGGAGAAAAGGCTACAGCATGAAACCTGAAAAAAGCTGTACTTATGCTGTGCCTGCACGCATGCTCAAATGACTGGACTTTTTTCTGAACTTGCTTATAAATTCTGGGGATTGTATTATTCAGGGCTTCTGTTTTCAGAGGGCAAGAGCAGGAGGTAGTGAAAAAGTTCGAGAGAATTTTTATGTATCTAAGGAAAAAAAACTGTAATGTGTACTTAGAACTGGAAGAAAGGAATCAAAATAATTTTAGAAATCTTTCAATCTTTTCAAATTTCAATAAATATTACACTTGGGTTTCTTTGCTTGTTTGTCTTGCTCGCCCGGTTTTTATAAATCAAGTACTATTCATAAAATAATATGAGAGTAAATGAGACTTTAACAGTGAAAAATGTAATCAGCCCTTAGTTGCTGTATGTTAGTATTTTGTTAGCATCCTGTATCGACCCTTCAGAAGTCATAAAGGTCATCCTTAAATAGAACAGGTGCAATAAAGATCATTTGCTCACTTCCTAGAAACTATCTGAACTGCAAAGTCTGTCATGTCTAAAAAAATACATGTAAATACAAGGTGGTGTTCAGACATACTGCTCATCAGGGACATGTTACCTTTCCCATCAGAAATACTTCAGAGGAGCTGTAGAAGCTGCTTGAGTAAATTATACCAATTAAACTAGGTTTAATTCCATTCTTTATTCACTTAATTGAAGGCACCAGTAATTACTTATAATTGCTGTTCATTGCTCTGAAAGGCCAATTGTGAAGAGCAGAACTTCACTTGTTTCTGTCTTCCAGTGGATAGCTCAGAAATGAAAAACAACATGGATGTATAGAAGAGATGGCACAGACATGGGCATCGGAGAGACAATGGCTCTACAGATAATGACCCACAGTAATTACATTTCTCAGAATAGTCTGTTAATTCTGTTGTGTCAGGAATAAACTAAACCCAGGGAATATTTCAAAAATAATCAGCTGTTACTCATCAGTCAGATAGATATCAAATCTTTCATTTTGGGGGATATAAAAGTTGCAGATATTGTGGGCACATAAGGGGTAGAATCTGAATGCTGTGATATTTCGCTTGGATGACTGGGCTATTTGTTTATTTACGAACCTGGAAGCCTTTGGTCGGTTTGGGAAAGCCGAGACATCTAAACTGCATCCAACTTGAGCGCCTGCTTTCTAAAGTGGCCTTCTGTTTAGAGACCACATTGATGCCATGCCGCTCCAGTGTCAGCTGTTAATGCACCCGAATGCCTCCTGCATATTTTGGCTGCTAATGGGCCCTGCAGCAGGTTCTGGAGCGCTGCCCTGTCGCCCATGCTAATATGGAGCAAAGTGCTTTGGCACGGGCAGGTCCCCCCCGCAAAGGTCACCGTTTCCCTTACGTCAGTGTGTTTTCCCAAGCCCCCGGGCATGAAATACTGCTGCCATCAGATCTCTGACCAGAACTCTTTATCCAGCTGCTATGATCTTTCTAATCTGCATTCTTAACTAGTCAATAGAAATCGTGTTCACACCATTTTTTCCGCTCTGACTGAGGATGACAGACTGGTTTAACTTTGTTTTGGATCCGTAGGTCAAAGGTTTTCGGGTTGTTTTTTTTTTAATACTAGACTCCGGGCTTTGGGCCCACAGCTAGAGTGCAGATAGAGAAAGCTGTTTCTTTGTGTCTACTTTGAAGTCACGTGCTGCTAAAATGCTGCCTTCCTCTCTCTCCCCTTCATGATAATTCCGTTTGCGTCTGGTCACAGCCGAGGCATCAGATGGATGCCATGAGCATCCCGGCTGCGATAAACTGTGCCCTTATTGGCAGCAGCACCGGCTGTGCACGGCTTGGCTTGGCGAAGCACAAACTCCTTAATGGTGTTTGGAGGCAGGAAGAGGAGGCAATGTTCTCGCGCCCGCTCTCTCCGACCGGCCCCTTCCACTCTCCTCATTAATTGCGCAAGCTTCCCTGTCCTCTGAGAAGAAGAGCTGCCACCGTCGTGCATATTCATCCCAGTTTAAGACTTGCGAGAGTGTCCATGCCCGCTAAACATCTCTGGGTGTTTACAAAGGGAGCAAAAACAGCCTTCCTATGAATTAATTATGATCTTGACAGGGGGTTCTGTGTTATGTTGCATTTATGTGGTATCATTTATGTGTAGCTTTTACCAGGAACCTTGCGTATGGTGCAGGTTTAATTGGCGCCTGAACATTTAAATCTCTGCTGAAATATTAGAGCATTGCAAAAGACGAGTGTCAAAGCCCCTGTGGGCTTCCTTTCCATATTTCAAATGTTATTGAGCCATTTCAGCGAGAGATCTTTATGTGAAGTTTTACAGCAGTGCAGAAATATGGATGTCTGTAAATCCTCTCTATGTTGTAATTTCGTTTTCTTTATTATTAAGCAAAGATTTTGAGATGAGCCTGTGGTTTTCGTATTAAAATGAACTGGTGTAAAATAAATGAATATGTAAATGAACAAGTGCTTTCCTCCAAGGCCTCCTTGCCTCCAAAGGCCAATTTACACTTAATACAATACATGCGTTTGCCTTGCCTAATGCCATTAATCAGCAGGGCCACAACTCTCAGTGGTTATTAGGCAGTACTGATTGGGTTATGTTTCTCATGTTTTTTTCATACACACACTCCCCTCGCTTGGTTCCACTCTGTAAAAGATTGTGTGCAGTTCAACACTGCTTTGAGACAGAACTGATGTATTTGCCTGGGTCACTTTGCTTTAGGTGTGCAAAGTCACCAACTCTTCCCAGAATCTGACTTTAGGGTATTGATCCATATCTAAAGGCTGACAGAGATGTGTTGCATAGAAACGCTAGCCCATCTAGCATATTGCAACAGCTTAGTGGGGCTGCATCTGCAGCTGTGAGAGATGTGCCCAGCAACAGAAAAGGATACAGTAACCTGTTGTTTCTTTTGTGTTCGAAAGATATTGATAGAAAGTTTAGTTTCTCTGTGAGAAAACTCCAGCTCCAGTCTGCACTGTTTGTCCAGCTCCAGTAAAGACACGGTGCTGCGTCAGCTCACCGTACGACAGCACTTTGTCTCTTTTGTAATGTGATCATTTCATTCGACATGAATTTCATTTCACGTTTCTTGACAACAAGCAAATTGAATTATACAATACATGATGTGGGTCTGTAAGAACCATTCATCATGTACTGCTGCTTGGCTAAACATGGACATTATAACAGTATTATGGCTCACAAAATGTCATTATATGCATGTAATTTGAACACTCCGTTCCGTTCCCCTGTTTAGCCGTTTGTAAGCAACAAGGTTCCATGTTTTTCAGGGTCTTTTTTAGGGGCCTGTTCTTATGGCATAAATCAAATGGAATCTTTTTGAAGCATAGCAACATCAACCAAATTGTACTCCTACCTTTTTTCAGTCGGCTCCATTTTGTAGTGTAGATTCAATCAGCTTCTGAAAAGCAGGACTTGCCAAGGAAATGAATATGTCTATTTATCAGGTTTTGAAAAAGCTACGTAAAAGCTAACTTCTGACCAAAAGTTATCTTTTCTTTATCCTCTCTCTGTTTCAGAGACATTTCTTAAAGTCCTGAAAATGTATTTTTTCATATCTATTTGTTTTGTAACTGTAGCTCTACATTTGTCATATTTCTGTGTTTTTATGTTAAGTAATTATTTGTTTGCTCTACATTTTAAGGCACAGACACTACTGAATTGATCGTATTGGGGGAAAAAACCAAGCTTAAATGGGGCAAAAGAAAATACCATAGCACATTTTATTTTTCCAAAAAGAAACAAGAAAGGGTCTTCCCATTTTCATACAACAGTGCCTTTTTAATTAGAATGTCTTTGATTTGTGTCAAAGGCAACCAGAAAAGCAGAATCCCTCTTTTCTATAACCTCCTACAGGCTCATCTATTCAGAGAGCATCTCCTGTCCTGATGCACTACTTCTTGCACTACTCCCTACAAGATTTTAGCACTTAGAACTCTCCTCTGGTTCCCACCCTGTCCTTAGTGTTTCCTTCAATTTTAAGCTGCTTTGGATAAAAGCATCTGCCAAATGAATGAAATGTTTGAATGAAAAACATATTCATGGTTTCTTCACCCTTTGGTAGGATTAGAATTGCTTGGCTGCAAAAAGCGCTCTGCCAGATCTGTCAGTGTGTCATTTTGCACTAGAACACGACAGTGCTACAGCCATGTGGACTGGAGCCAGTTGTACTATGGTTTTTAATGGGTTTCAATGGGAGAGACAGATTGTTAGAGGGTAGTGTCAGAGCATTGATCTGATCCTTGCCGGCCATCCACAACAAATGTGCCCCAAAAAACAGAGAACAGTGCCCACGTCTGGCGAGTGAACAAAGCCACCAGTTTTTGGCCAAAACCCAGCACCCCAGAGTACCAGTAGGCTCTCAGCTCTGCACAACGTCTACTTCATGGGCATTAGAGATAGTAATGGGCCAGTTAGAACGCAGACAAGGCTGGAGAGGAGGCTCTTTAGAGAAATGCCCTTTTGACATTGCACACATTAAGACATGTCTTTGAGGGGTGGTCCAGTAGAGGTGGCATAATTGCCACTGGGGAACAGTAATTACCCAAAGTAAAGACAGCATTTGTGCTGATATGCCTGAACATGAGTCTTGTGAGAGATCTCTGCTTTGAGGGGAGAGAGGCGCTCAGCCTCTCTCATCTTGAGTGGTTTATTCCTCTCTTTGAAACAAGGATACATTTGAGGAATAAGGACACATTTCAAGTGGCTTCAAGATGGATTCTACCAATAACGAGAGGTCTCAGCGGAGTGACTGTGTTTGGAGTTGCTTGGAATATCAAGTTATCTCAGGTCATTTGTATTGCTGCAAATTAAGTTAAGCTCTGTTTTCTTCAGGGTATGCACTTTTGAAAAGTTACTTGCAGCTATTTCTCAAACTTCAGACTGAAGTTTATACTTTAGAGACACTGAAATATGCAAGTATTTCAGTACTCTGTTATATTTCAGCACTCAGTTGCTTCATGTTGGTTTTCGTTGCTTTTTAAAGTAAAGATTTTGGAAGGTCTCGTATCTTCTTTGATTTCTCAAATGACACCAGATCACTACAACAGTAAGATGCCGAAGCGTTTAAGGTGTGTTCCATGGGTTCATTAAAATTCATGAAAATGAATTCTCTGCTCTCCAAGAGTGTGCCGTTATATTATCTGTCATTACACATGATACCAAGAACCTAATTAACTACCATGCAAGTACATAGCCTCATTTTTGCAATGTCAGGTAGTGTAAAGAAATTATTTTCCAATTTAATTTAAGAGGGAAGCTGGGAATACTGTGAGATTGAGGTTATATTTTGCCTTGTGTTTGCTTTCTTCCTCAAAAGTTTTCTTCTTCCCTTGTTTCTTTCTTCTTCTTCTTCTTCTTCTTCTTCTTCTTCTTCTTCTTCTTCTTCTTCTTCTTCTTCTTCTTCTTCTTCTTCTTCACCCCATCCTTTCTCCTTTCAAGGCACACAGATGGAAAATCAGAAGGTTAAATTATTATAGAGCAAATCATTTTAATCAGGCCTTGGAAGTGTTCTATAATGAATTGCAGGGAAAGTCTTTGAAATGTCAGATAGCACTTGAAGCCCCCAGAGCAGACGGGCGAGCTCCATCCGGACTCACACACAGGCGGCTGGGTTACTTAAGGAGCAGGCTGGGACCTGCCAGCAACCTGGTTGCCTGGCAACCCCATTAATTCCTGCAACGAGAACAATGTGCATTGGGTGTCTCTGGGAAAATGAGGTTTTACAAAAATATATTGTATTACAGAAGAACACCTGTTTCTTTGTTGGAAACAAGAAAACACACCACAATTATGTGGAAATTGGAAGAGTATCTTTAATGTATCACTAATAAGCCTTTGATTTTTTTGTTTTTTCCTCTCGTTATTCCTTCCTAATTGATCTAGCATTGGAAAGGATGCAAGGACATGTTCAAAGACTGTATTTATCTTAATCTATTATTGCAATAGCTGTAAATGTTTTGTCATTTTCTTAAAAGGTGCAAATATGTTTTTGTTGCATTCTGAGAAGTTTAAAAACACGTACTGTTGCACGGTATCTGTGATGATACAGTGTGTGTACCCTATCTCTGTCATCCGCTGAAAATAGGTGAAAACATAGCAAATAGGTGCAAATATATGAACCATCTCCCTTGTGTTCAACATGAACGACGTTTCTAAACGCCTGATCCAAAAGTGAAAGTGGATCAGCTGACAAGAGACAGGGCAGTACCTGTGATGAAAGACAGAGACAATACCACAATGTTGCTATTTGTTCTTCCATTTCAAATGATACATATATGACTTATAATGCAGTTTATATGAGACATTATATATATGTAACTATGTTTCTGATTGAAATATCTTGAAGTAAAACAATGACTTCTTTGAGAAACATAACCATAACGGCTTCCACACCTTATATAACCAGTAACATTCACCAATGCCATAATAAAAAGTAGATATGATAAGTAAAATGGTGTTTCTTAAGAAAAATCTATCACTGACATTCTTTAGCATTGATGGCATATAAGGCTCTCACACAGTTTTGATCATGCTCAGTATTTGAATATTCAGCTACTGAAATTGTGTGAAATATAGCAAGAGAGCCAGTCAACATGGTCAGGACTCAGCCAGCGCCCAGAAAAGTAAGAGTGGCATGTGCAGCCCAAAGGCCGAGCTCTCCAAAACCATACTCATCAAAGAGAATTGTGTACAATGTCTTTTCTTCTGATGTAAACCATCACAACAACATAGCCTTCACATTTCTGATGCTGGTCTCTAGCGAGCAGCCACTGCCCAACGCAAGCCCCGATACAACAAAGACGCTGGTCTGTCTTTGTTGTGCTGTCACTCTTGCCTGCACCCGTGACTGGTTGAAGCATCTCCAGTGCTTGGAGTCATAACTGTCACCAACACAGCGAGTTTACAGTGGTAGTGAGGACTTCTAAACTTCCGCCCAAAGGAAGGAGCACTCCCCAGACCTACAAAACATCTGCTGAAACTTTTCCCATTTCGGCCACGTTGGCGTACATCCCAATTTACTGCTTTGTGCATTCTGACTGACAGTCTAGCTTTCCTGTTGGATGGATTGTCAGACAGGCTGTCATTTCTTTCAGAAAAAAAATACGCCATGTCTGCTCTCCAAGTGAATTTGTAAAAATTCCCCCAATGTCCACCACCATTGCCAATTCCAGACTATAACAATGTGCTTCAGGTTTTATAGAACTGGGAAATGGCTCAATGTGTGAATGAAGGGTGGTACGAGAAACCGCATGTGTGACAGCTCCATGCACCCTGTAGGCATTAGCCGGTCATTGTGTTAAAAGAAAACAATAAAACAGCGAGAACAGTACCCATGGTGCCAACCATCACTGTTACTGTACCATGCAGCACCTAAGTCATGTTTCCTTGTTTCTCCATAAGCACATGTTTCTCAGCTCATTCTAAACCCATGGTGTATTCATTTAATTTGAGTTATTTTTCACTTTTAGCTCATTGAACTAAGCTCAGAAATTCTGTCTCAGTCAACTTTGAATTCTAAAAATTGGATTCTAAAACAGAAATTGTGTTCTTAATTTATTGTAATGTTACAGTCAGTGTTGTTTTGTGAAAAGGCATCCTTTTATTATGCCATGTATCACGGTTCAGTCAGTGGCCAGTAGAGGCCACTGCTTTTCTGTTGTTTTTTGGTTCTGCTTTTGTTAATGTTTTTGGGGCTTTTATTTTGTCTTTCTGTTCTGTTCATGTATCATGTGTTTTGGTTATCACCTGCTTTGTGTTCGTGCACTGATTACGCCCTGTATTTAAGTTCTTTCACTCCTTGTCTGTCCATCGCCTCATTTAGTCGCTTCCTTTATGCCCTGTCTGTATCCTGATTCCTAGTTATCCTGTTCGTGTATCTTGCGGCCCTTGTTCCAGGTTTTGTTTCCTTATTTTGTTGTTCTGTAAATAAAGTTAAGCCACAGCATGGATCCCTGGTTTCTTGACTGGTCCGTGCCCCGAGGTAACACCATGTTTTTTTTTTTTACATTGTTTGAGAGCAAAATAAATTAAAAAATGTCATACCTAAATCCGATAATACAGATTGTAAATTGATTGTAAATTCACTGCATTGCATAACAAACCATATAATTACATATTTAATATGTACCTGTTGGATTGCTGTAGAAAATGAAAGTAATAATAGTGAAGTTAAGTTGCTTTTGGCTGTGATTATTACTGCACCAAGGTAGCCATCACTTTAATCCTGAAGTCAGACCCAAGCGCCCAGACTGTCCCTGTTTCTTAAGAAGAGGTCTTCTGAAGTGGGGAAGGCGAGAGAGAAGTTGGGCCCATGAGGGCAGAGCTCTGTTTGTTTAACTCCCATTGTTGCACTGGACTCTGAAGTGTTTTCTAGCCCCCCAGCCAGGAGCTACTCACTGCAGCTAATAAAAAGAGGCGGCTGGTACTGCCTTTTTATTTCGTTTTTCACTGGGGAGGAAGAAACGCACGCATGTTTCTTCTTTTTTTAAGTCACTTTTCTGGAGCTCAGACTCCAGCCTTCCATGGTCCTCTACTCGAAGTAGGAAGATGCACAGAAAAAAGCCCCGTTTGATGTGACTTGAAAGTTGTATATGGGCGAGGTACACTCATTCACTTTGTCGAAAGGTATTTTAATCAAGTCTTTTTTTACTCTGGAGATCTGTGGAAGAGAATGCCATTTCAATGAGAGCTTTTCCCCTGTAACATTAATAACTCTCAATATAAAAAAAATAAAAAAAATAAAAAATCTTGCCCAGCATCTAAAATCTTCCAACTTTTCTCATCCTCAGCTTCACTTTCTTTCTTCACTCTTTTATATTTGATTGTGTACACCAGTGTATGGACCTGAGTTTTTTTTTACATCAGTTTGAACGCAGCAGAGAATCCCTGGCCTGTACCGCTGGAGTTATGAGAGTACAGTGACAATGGTAGGCTTTCATTATGGACACATGTACTACACACGTGATGGCTGATTTAGTGTCTGCATTGCTTCGGGAGAGCCTAAAAATGAAAAGACAGTTTTTTTGCTGTGATCTGCAAGCACGTTCATATGAAAGATGCTAAAGTGTTGGATTGGCTCTCTCGTGAATTACCAGGAAAAGTAATGCAGAGGCTTGCAACCAGAATTGTCTCTCTCTTTCGGAACATCAAGGACCAAACAGTGAGTTGTTTCTCTCTTCTCCCCACCCTGTCCCTTGACAGCGAGAACACTAACTAGGCCAAAGTATCACATGAAAACTCGCTGTGTTTGCATTGGTACAGTCTACCGATTTGGTCTGTCTGTTGAGGTTAATAGACCCACCCTGGCCTTGAGCGCCTGAAATCAGCCCATGTGATCTTGTAGGTGCCCATGCACGTATCTGCTCTTAGATTTGTATGGATTATTAAGCGTGTTTCTCTGAGCCTCGGGAGGGGCATGGCATCAGGGTTATCTGTGCTTGTACATCGCCGGCCATAAAATCTCGAGCACATTCATCACAGAGAGGGAGCTGTAGCAGAACACTGCTCCTAATAGATATTAAGAGAGTGGGCTCTGAAAAGCATCTCAGCAGCGGCCTGAATGTGGGCTGGATTGGGAGACTTTGGGCTGACACTGCATTCGCGCCATTGATCATCTCCGCTCTGGCTCGACACCCTGCTGTTGGTGTTAGAGTTGGAGAGTGCCGCATATTACGATGCTAGAGAGCAAGCTGGCCCTGGTCTAGAGTGGAAGGGAGAGGAGCATAGTGAGTGACTGGCAGTGGCCTGGCACCTCCTCCTATTTGGCTCTGTATTCCATAACATTCTCTATGAATTGTTGCTGGAGGGCAGAGTTTTTTCAAGCCTGCCACTTGGAGGTTCTTGCCATCATTAACCTTCCTTTGTAACAGTTTTTTCAGTTAACTTTCAAGTTTTGTTGACCTTGCCTTTACTTCCCGACTGTTTTTAGACCCCATTGTTGTATGTACCAAAACAGTAATAATACTTCAAATATAAACTGTGTTTTTTTAAATCCCTCCAGTGCTTTTCTTTCTCTTTTCCTAATTAAAACCCAGTAGACAGAAAAGATTTGAAGGCTTTAGGCTCCCGAATGGTGCAACCATCTAAACATTGGCGCTGTCAAGTTGGAAGCTTGGCCAGAGAGAGAATAACTGGCCTCACTCTCTATCTCCCTCATCACTGGCATTATGCTAAGAAATGCAAGTGCCTGTGAACAATGACAGATTTAGCAGTTAGCGGTTTCCTCCAAATGCATTGAGCTGCCTAGTGTTATTAAATGTATTTATAAGTTTAGTAGTAGCCTAGCAGGTAAAACACTTGCCTGTGAACCTGATGACCATGAAATTGCAGGTTCAAACCTCCACTTTCTACCATTGTGTCCTCAGTTTCTTCAAGGGGACTGTCCATGTAACTAATGATCGTAAGTCACTCTGGATAAGAGTGTCAGCCAAATGCCCCTTTACTAAAATATGAGTTAAGAAATAAGAGCAATACATGTTTGTTTGACATGGAATGTTACATCATGAAAATCATGTTTAAATGTTTATGCTTACCAAGTATTAGGACAGTGTCTGGAATGTTAAAAAAAGTCAAAGGATCTCCATGGCTGCAAATGAAACACGTCATGCAGGCCACAGGTGGTTGGAGAGAGAATGTGAGACAGGCTGATTGTAGAAGCAGGTAGAGTGGAAAGGACAGGGGACATGGTTAAGGATTTTTGATCTGGGCCAAAGACCTTGGAGAACATTATGGATGGTCTGTGCTCTCAGATCAGAAGTGCTGAGAGATGCAGTGGTTGCTTGAAGCACCTGTGTGTGTGTGTGTGTGTGTATGTGTGTGTGTGTGTGTGTGTGTGTGTGTCTGTCTGTCTGTCTGTCTGTCTGTCTGTGCATTTGTATCTCAGTGTTCTGGGCGTCCATGTAAAAAGAAAAAGTTGTGGAAATTATTTTGTCCACTTTGACCATTTAATGGTCTGACCCTGAGGCTAATGGGAAGAGCAGGCATGGTGTCACTGCCTATACCCACCTGTCCCTCAGGACACTTTTGAATAGAGCTCTCAGAGTCTCCTGCCTTTGATGCTAATGCATGTGTTCTCAAACACAAGAGCCTCTCTCTGCGTCTCTGTGTTGCTCTCTCTCTCTCACTCTCTCTCCCCACCCCACACCCAAACACATGGCTGTGTTCACTTTGTACTGTAGACTCCAGCCATTTCCTTCTGAATGGAGAAGTGTCTGTCTCCTTCTCCACCCCATACTTTGATCTGTTGTTCAACCCCACCATCAGCAGGAGGACCACAGTACAGACGGCTGCCACCCTTCTGACACATTCCTGGGTGGTACGGCTCAGCCTAGACTCTTATCTCTCCTCCCAAGGTCTCAATGTAGTTTCTGTCTCTGCTCAGATGTGGCTGGCAAGAGTTTTTCCCTGGGCCTAAAAGCATCATAAATCAAAATGTAACGACAGACAAATCCACACAGCTGGGTTCTTAGTAGAAGAGGGAGCACAATATGAGTTGCTGACATTTTAATTACTTTGTCATACATCTCAGACCAGTAAGCCTATTTTGAGAGTGTAATTTATGGTAGTAAATGAAACCAAATATTATCTGAACTAGCTTTCTGAAAGCAGGTACCCGCCGTGTTGATTAATGTAATATCTCTCTAGCGGTTGTCCTGTGCCCAAGAGAATTATGCTGTGGACCTCACAGCAACGCTCATGTTAGCCGAGTATTACAGAGGGGCTTCATAATGCATGATGCCTGCGAATGGCTCTGCTCACCATAATGAACTGCATACAAATAAGCCTGAAACATCAGGTAAACTGCATAAATAATACTCCTCCAGAGAGCAGGAGAGAGGAGGAGAAAATGCATTGAAATTATGGCAGTGCACTTCACAAAAAAAAAAAAGAAAAAGAAGTCCTCTTCAATGTAGGATATTATAATAAAGGACCTATCACAGCAAATTCACCTTTCCATTTTTATTCTTGAGTCATAGAATCGTTAGAGCTTCTCGCCCCTCTTGGAAATGGCCGTGACGAAGACAACAGCTGGGTGCCCATGATGTAGGCTGGCAGAGGGGACGCTCTTTTTACAAATTGAAGCGGCCATGTTGTTTGAATATTTAGATTACCTGGGCTCTCCAGCACCTTTCCTAAGTGGATTAACATTTCACATGGCTCACAAGCTGCATGTGTAATAAGTTGTGGGCTGATATCAAAGAGGCGCGTGGCCCTTGGGGATACAAAACAAGGCTGCCCATTATCTCTCCTACTGCGCTTTGTTTACCGAGCCTCTGGCAGGGGCCATTCATCTGGAGAATTGTAATGGAATCCAAACTAGCTAGACTAATCATAAAATCACTTTATACGCCACTCGTATCGATTCCTCTCACTGCAAAAAGAGAAGAAGAAGCCAGGTAAATGCTACTCTTCCATCCTGTGTGCGTGTGCGTGTGTTTTCCCTTGGCAGCCTTCAGACTGTTGCACACATCCACCTATTACAGCCTAAAGTCACCATGAAGGCAAACTGTTTATGTAGTCATCAATTTGAGAGGCTGCGTGGCACTGGCCTAGCCATTTTCAGACTTGTGCATATTTATTAATTAAGACTCCATCAAGGCGGGTCGCTCTGACCTTTCAAATCTGCCGCTGGCATCTGCGAGAGGGATGTGTGTTTCTCCCAGGTGCAAAGGCCAGCAGGGCTCCATAGTCAGGTGTCAGGGTGCAACCAGCAGAGCTTCTCCTAATTAGTTGTTCCATATAATCAATATCAATTATTACAATTATATGCCCTTCTTAATGGATAGTTTTTCAAACAATGAAGAAAACTCTTAAGAAAATAAAAGGCTTTGTCTAATACAGGAAATATTTATTCCCGACCCATAATATAAAACAGCTATGGGGGCTCCTGAGAATTGCACTCACCTAAAAATCAACCCTATCATCAGGACTTCACAATCACAGACAATACAATTGTTAACAGCAGATTTAGAAACAGAGCAGTATGATTATTTAACCAAACATTTTTAATGTATAGTTGATAAAATTACTGACAGTAGTTTATCATACCGACCTTCTCATACACTTCCAGCCAACCAGTATCCACACTTTATGGACCTTAAAAAATGATGAGCACTAAGCAAATCTTAAGGCCAGTCCAATTGTCCACTTGATCCACTTGGCTGGGCCTGTTTTGCTGGGCCTGCTGAAAGGATATCGGCAATTTGATTGTCTTTTGTAGAAGATCCATCTCAAAAATGTAGAATGACTGCAGCGCTTGTTCCAGCATGTAGACATGAGTGTGCTACAGGTCCCACACTAGCTTCAGAAACTAATCATAAGTTTCAAAGCGTCCCCCAAGTCGTGCTCTGCCTCCCAAGTGCCGCCTCTGTGTCGATTGTGCTTCGGCAGAGAGAGCACTCTGAAGCTGCATTGACGTGTAATTGAGGATGTCATCAATTAATCAAAAAAGAGGCACGGAGAAGGACTGTGCATGGAGGGTGGGGGCTTAGTGAGAGGAAGTAAAAGAGATATGAGTACCTCACTCTCTTTCATCTGCAGAAACAAAGGCGAAACGCTTCCGTTCAGGCTGCATAAAGTGGTGGGGAATCAAAGCTGCCGGCACTCTGTAGCACAAACTTGGTTTGAGATGGTAATTTCACCTTGAAAAGAGTCAGAAAAAGACCTACAACACAATACCAAGTACAGACCTGATGAGCAAAAGTCATTAGTTTCCCAGCACCAGATGGCTGAGTGTGAAAGCTGGGGAAACACATTCAAATATTCGGCATGTGTGAGCGCTTTAAAAAGCTGCCTACATTCTATAGGCTAACCTTAGATCACTGTGAGTAATACCCTCATCACCTCACAACTATCTAACCCAGATCCCAAAGCCTGTACCCTTTGATTTTATTGCAGCCTTAAGTCTGTTTCACTATTTCACCTCAAGGTTGCCTCTGTCCATGTTTCAGTGAGTGCCTCAAAGAGCGAGACTCTATCCTATGGGTTTATACCCTCAAAGCACACCATTTCTGTCAGTAATGACCCTTGCAGCACATCGATTCTGTGCTTATGTCAGAATGAGGGATCATGTACATTGAGAATGTGCAGAGCCCATGAATTCCTCCATGCTGAATGCCTCTCAGTCAAGTCCTGCGCCCAGCAAGCTTGCAGCAAAGATACTTTAATGGAGCTCAATACACATCAGTAGGTCACTAATTGAAACGCTGTCAATACATAGGACATGCGAAATTTGTCAGGGCAGCAGCCTAATTGTCGATAGTGGTTTAACAAGCCTCCCTTTTATTTCTCTTTTGTTGCTCTCCGCAGGGCCATAACCATGGAGAACCAGCTGGTGGTGCTGGCCACGGCAGCTGCCGACGCCGGGAGGTACTACGTCCAGGCCGTCAATGAGAAAAACGGCGAAAACAAGACAAGCCCATCCATTTACCTGAATGTGGCAGGTAAGCAGAGAGTGTACTGTATCATTGCTATTTCCTCGGCAGCCAGCAGCATGTAGCCAACTGCACAGACATTGCTATCAACCAGGAGAGGGAATAATGGCCTGCGGTATGGCTGCGACCTCCCTTATTATCACCTCAGTGCTATAGCCACCTTTTTGCTTCTCCATTTCCAGCTGCCTAGGCTGCAGGCTCTGCGTTTAAGGGAGCCACTCATGGGTGACAGAGCGCAGCAGTGATGGCATGCAGATGTGAGGCGACTCAGGCTAGGTTCCCATGACAGGAAGGAAATGACAAAATACACATTTTTGCTCAAATTTAAGATGGATGGAAAGTTTTTTTATTATTATTATTTAGCTTTGAGCCACTTATATGCATATTTCAGGGGCTCAGGTACTAAAATTGTGTGTGTGCATGGAAGAATAGAAAAATGGAAGGATCACATAAAACAGATGCAGGTTTTTCCCTTTTGCATTTTGATACCTGGCGTAAATTTGTGTTGAGATATCAAAATATTTGAGAAACTGAGATACTTTCTTAAACAATTATAGCAGCCATAACGGCTAGAAATAAGGTTTACCATCAGAACAGTTCAGTTCTAACTATCAGAACCAGTTCAACACCTGTGAAAGATGTGTGCCATCATGCACTCCCATTATTTTTGCCAAAGTAAAATAGCTCCTCTGTGGAATGTTTTTATGGGAGACAAATTTCATTTTCTGTTTTGTCTTGAGCTTGTTGACACATTATATGGTTGTGCCTTTTTAAATCCTGCACCTCCTGAGCACACAATTAGTGCCATATTTTATTTGGCTGCTGGATCATTTATGTTGGTACAGCTTGTAAGTCTACAGTTAGAGACTATTGCTCCTTTGCTGTTGCACAGTATATGTTATTCACGCCCTGTCCCTGGTGGTCAGTTTCTGATAACAGACTATTAGTCTTAGACTGTTAGCTAGTGAACTATTCTCAGCCCAGCAGTGACAAAATGACGTTAAAAAGCCCAAGCAGTATGTAATATACTTTTTTGTTTTTAAAGAGAAATACAAGTCATTTTTAAAACATGAATGTGCCAGAGAGACTGGACCTGAGCAGAAAATCGCAATCAGGTTAATGTCGACTTTTTTCTCACTTTTTTCTCACTGGGCCGCACGGAATGTCAAAGAGTGAGAACATCTAGAGAATGACAGAGTGTAGCGAGGCCGCTTGTTCCAGTGACACACTTGGATCTGCTGGCTGGCACTTTTATCCTTGTTTTGGCTTTGGCAGGTGTTCTCATGTGTCTGGGTCTGTTTAGAGGATGCTAATGCATGAGAGCCAATCTCTCTCTCTCTCTTTCTCTCTCTCTCTCCTGCATATACAGCTGTTGTAGGCTGGCAGGCCCAGGGCAGGAGGCATGCCCAGGGGAGTTAATGTGTGTATTTTCTCAGTCTGTGAGGGTTACAGCAGTGAGCCAGATTATGTATGGTAACCAGAACCAGACTTAGGCTAGCAACAGGCACCTTTTTTATTCCTAAGCAAGATGAATCGAAACTAATGATTTCATTTTGGGGCTGAAGATTTAATGAGCTCAAGGCAAAGGATCTCTAATAGAGGCAGACCAGCACAGAGATGTGCTCCGAGCTTTGCAGGGAAGATGTTTAAATTGTATTATGCGTTTTAATATGTCCACATGAAGGAATCGTATTCAGTACCTCTTAAATAAAAGCCTTTTAAAGTTGAGCCAGACTATCGATTCCCTTTCTCCTTTTGCTTTTGTGTGATTTCAAATATTGAGTGTTGAGTTGTCGCTTAAAGTAAAGACGGCATGGTGGCATAATCATGTTTTTCTTATTAGTTTTGCCTCTGTGTGTGTGTGTGTGTGTGTGTGTTTCTGAGTATTGTGTCCAGGTGTATGTGTGCATGCATGTGCGCTTTCTGTGTGTGTATGTATGGTATGTCTGCACATGTGTGTGTTTTGAGCAATGTGTGTGTGAGTATCTGAATATATCCCAGTTCTCACAGGTCTTTGAAATGCTTCATTGCTGTTGAATTTGAGGGGGAAAAGTCAAGTCTTAAAAGTTTTTGAAAATTGGCATAAATAGGCAAGGGTCTTTGAAACTGATTTTCATCATTTAGAAATTTTGCGCACAGCCTAGTGTGCATGAGTGATTAAAGCTGAATGATTCAAGTTAAGCGGTGACAAGCGAGGAAAACTAACATTAATCGAACAGTGCTGTGACAATAATTAACCTTGATCCATGTTAGTGTCCTTGATTTTGAGGAAATTGGGTGATTGAATTGACTTCCAGAACAAAATGTACATTTTTGTATTTTTATTTTTTTCTATATTTTTTTGAATACACAAACCAACCTTGGAAAAATATAATTACACATGAACTTCTATTAAAAGTTAAGATTTAAAGTTATCTTCTTTGGAGCAACACCGTTTTGTTCTAGCAGCAATGAAATGTGTGTGTGCTAGGGATTTAAAAAAAAAATTTTTTTTGGAATGTGTATAGTTGCATGTGTGTGTGTGTGTGTAGTGGTTTTCTAAGTACGTTGAAATGTTATTGCGTTATAATTCTTTCCAGCAAAACAACATTGATCATTATTTTCGGTGCTCGCAAATCAAGTGAATTCCAATTTATTAACAAAATAATACATAGACACATCCATTCATTACCTCACCTGCTTACCTAGTGTCGGCGGGGTCAGTGCTGGAGGGGTCATAGGGCGAAAGGCGGAGAAACGTCCAGGACAGGTCATCATTCCATCAAAGGGCAGACACAAACACACAACCTCACTGTGTGAGGAAACCCACGCAGACGCAGGGAGATCATTCAAACACAGAAAAGAAACTCGACCCTCTGGCCAGAAATTGACCAAGGACCTTTTCACCGCCCACTGCACCACTGTGCTGCTCAAAATAAACATGTTTGAACAAATACTTTATATGGCCAAAAGTATGTCCTAATTATTAAGTTCAGAGCTTTCAGTCATACACTTTGCTAACAGGTGGATAAAGTCCAGCGCATAGCATTCACCCTCCACAGGGCTCCAGACAAAATCAAACCTTAGCCACTGGCTCACAAAATATTTGGAAGCCAATTTATTTTTTAGGAGCCATTATCTCTGTCAAATATGATATAAATGTCAAATATGATGTAAAAATATAGCCAATACAATTGTTCAGCCTTACAGGGGTTTGTCATTTAACACATTTTGAGAAAGCTGTCCTGTGATGTGTGCCGTGATAGTTTGGTAACAGATGCTGAACTGGAATCATATGATCAAATCTACCATTTGGTGTCATTGAAACACAGTGGAGGCTTAATGATTCCTCCTAAGGGGACAGTCAAGATGGTTAAAGTAGCAGAGTGTGTTATCCGACAGTCAACATCAGGGCAAGTGGTCAGTGTATCTTTGATCCATCAGCTTGTCTGGGCCACAATTTGGAATTGACAAACATCATTTCATGCTCTTGTCTTTAGCCATTTCGGTCTTCCACAAACTAAGGCTGCACCACATTGCCGGACTGAACACCTAAATTACAGAGTGAAAAAGGGTTTTAGATCCCGTCCTGTATATATTCATTATCGAGTCACTATTGTGATAACACCGTAACCACATGTGTGAGAGAGAAAGGAGTGAGTGAAGGGTATTCAGAAAATATTTCTTTAAGCCCATGTGTACATAAATAAAATGTTTGTATTTTTTGTCACAGTGTCTTATTGTGTCGTCATCAGAAAGACACGTGTACCTGTATTAGTTTTCATGGTGCTTTTGGATTGTGTAAACTGGGAACACTGGGGATGCGGCATTTGTCTATGCATTTGGGAGCCAAAGGAGTTGGATCATCTTAGTGATCTGATCCAAATTATCCAACTCATTAAAAAGAGATGAAATTCACCGCAACTCATCACGTGATAGTGTAGCAGGAGCGGCAGACTCAGGTTAAACATATCTGCACATAATGAGATGTCATGATTAGTGTACTTAAAATTTTTTTGGTTGTGAGAGACGATCGCCTATGGCAACTGATATGAAAAAAACTAGTCGCAAAATAAATAATCTAGTCGCATTGGCAACCATTTTAGTCGCCATCTGGAGCCCTGCTCTATAGAGAAACAGTGGCCATAGAATGTTTCATCTTACAGTGCACAAGTGGGCAACATTCACAAGGTAATGAGAGTGAGTTTTGCAAACCCTTGTCCAGGCACTGTTAATCATAAATGCATGAAACAGCAATCTGTTTTGGTTTTAAAGGGCATATTAAACAAAAGCACATTTTCCTTGCTCTTTCACATGGATGTTACTGGTCATTATCTCTTCTATCCAAGCAAACATGAAATATATCTCTGATGTTTTGGCAAGTTTCACTTTGATAAAAGCGTGGGATCCTCCCAGATATTGCATCACATTGAGCAAGCGTCTCGCCCCCCCACTCAAACAAACATACACACTCAGAAACCCTCCGCAGCTTCCGTTTCATATAGGCAGACATATGTGATGCGCTAGATGGTGTAAAACAGTGATGTAACAAATCATAAACCTTACATTTTGGTGCTTGGGACAGATTCTTTTTGTTGATCTGAGCATGCTTTCTGTGGTCAGTTCATATTATTTTCTAACAAAAGTAAGCCAGAGCAGGCTGCAGTAATACTGAGAGACTGACTTTCAGCAAACTAGAGATCTGCTATAAATGTCAACATTTACCAATAAAATCTTGATTACCAGACTGGCATTCTTTTAGCAGGGCTAACATGTATTAGCAAAACGAATGACAGGGTTTGTGTATTAAACATTGCTGTGTGATGAAATGTTTAACTTGAACATGCTTGTGACTTTAAGACTGTATCTGATTTTTTACTGTAAACATACTAGAGATTATTAAAACTTTGAACTCATAAGGTCTTTGTCTCTATACTATGGTCTGTGGTGACTCTTTAAGATAAGATAAGATAGATCTTTATTGGTCTGACAAGTGGGAAATTTACCACTGCACAAAGATGCACCCCCTTCCCCGTGCCCCCCACTGAGACAGTTAAAGACAGGCCCAAAGGCTGAATGAAGGTGTTATTATTATTTGTCCCAATTTAGAGAGTGCATGGAACTATATAAATGTAAATATAGCAGACTTCCACAAGCAGACTTTCACAAGCAGACTTTCACAAGCAGACTTTCACAAGCTGCATATATAGAGCAGCTAATCATCAGAGCGGAGGTGTCTGCTGACACACATTAGAGGGATTTTTGGAATTACATTTGTTGTAATAAACATTACTGATGTAATTTGACTAATTCAGTTTTTACTAGCAAAATAATAAGTAAATAAATATTTCATGATAATATTATACTTCACATTATAATATTTCTTAATGAAACTGAATCTGAGAACTGAATCACGTGTCATTCTTCTTAATCATTCTTAATTCAATCAAAAATGAATAATGAATTGAATCAAACCCCTGTTTGAGTGATTATATGTGCATATGCACTTTTGTGTGTGTGTGTGTGTGTGTGTCGAAGCATTGCCACACGTCTCCTTTAAGACATTTTCGATGCGTTAACTAAAGCAGATGCAAAAAAAAAGCATGTGTATCCAGTTTGGAACATCCTTTGTGAAATCCCTTTTAGTCACACTGTAAAACATTGGCACATGAAAGCTGCGACTGTAGCTAATGTTCAGAAAGTTCCATTTAAATATCAGCATTGCCCTCATGACTTGATAGTCGTTTACCTCAGAGCCAGCACTGAAGTGCGGCGAACGATTCGAAAAGGAAAAAAACTATTTCTCTTTGAAGAATCTTGACCTTGCTTTTGCCTTTTTCAGATTGTTTGTCCTGTGGGCTTTATTCTGTCTGTTTATTAAAGCAAAGCCCAGCATGCCAGGGGTTATTGTCCCACCACCTCAGATGTTCGGGGGGAACAAAACCAATTAGTTAAAAGCTCACCCTGTTTCTTTACTGATTCACATTGCATTCTAAAGCACATCAAACCCAGGCAATCCAAAACCAGATAAGCTTGTAAGTGGCCCTTTTGTTTCCATTTTTTCCCCCCTTTTACCATTTTCGGAAGGCGATCGTCCGTACAGACGTCAGTGAATTATTGTCCGCCAGAGGAGAAGCTTAGTCATGGGTGACATGGATCTCATTTGGAGTTGTCTGCCACGGGCCTTGCGCTGTTCCTCCTCCATTATCACGCCCCTTTAGGCTGGAAAAAAGGTCAGGCTAGGTAAAGAACAGCCGCTTGTTCCGCACAGCTTAATTGACAACACTTAGAAACACATCGCTGTGTGGTCTCGGGGTGTTGATGCTGATTCCTATCAGACTCGTCTGTGCCTCAAGGGAAAAAAAAAAGAAAATTATGCTTTTAAGGCCCCTGTCCATGTTGTTGTTATTATTAATAATTGATTTATTTTAGAATTTATTTGACCACATTGTGGAGTAAGTGTATGGACGTGACGCTCCTGATTTAGACCATTTATCTGACTGCGGTCTGTCTGATTCTCCCTGGCATTTCCAGCGGGTTTTAACGTTCAGTGGTGCTTGATTTATTTGAAAGGAAATAGGCTTCGACCAACCAGCTCAGTCATTATTTGCCGTTACTAATGATCTCATTTGGAGGCAACCGTGTGCTTGGTTCTGTTTCATTTCTCCCAGCTGAAATAATCATCCACCATTTTAAAACAGAGCTGGCACTTGTGCCGGGATGCTACTATTGTTTGCAAAACCGTTGGAGTCGAATAACTTTAAGACTAGCTTTTTACGGTTAACTGTCAATGTCACATATGCAGTATTCAGCTACCTGGATGGGAGTGGCGTCGGATGGCCCAAAGAGGTCTCATTTGCCGAGATGAACTGTGCAGTGTTTTTATTATTAGAAACAGAATGTGGCTTGGGGAGCTCTGTTTTATGAAATCATATCATTTGTAGTGATTTTCATTTTGAAAATTCCTGTGTAGAGCAGAGCATTTCATCCCTGGGCACCTTTTGTGGATTTTGATTTTTAAGAGTGGGTTTTGATTTTTTAAAACTGCTGGAGGAGGTACAGCATCTGCCTGCCATTTACACAACAAGTCAGGCCTCTCTACGGGAAGCACAATCCAGCCTGTATCTCTCTCCTGAATTGACAAGTCGGTCGCCAGCAGAATCAGTCGATAGCGTTTGTTCGCTTTCCTGATTAGAAATTACATGTGAGATTTAAATCACTGGAACAAAGACACATTGTTTAGGCTAGATGTGTGGGCATGAAATATTCATGGTCTGGCTCTTCCAGATGTCGCACCAGGTTCCCCTCCTCCACCCCATAACATTTTAATGTGATTTCTCTTGTTTTTCAAATGACCCTCGGCTGCGAGCAGCGTAAATAGAAAAAACAGACCTCTAACAGGACTGGCATGTGTGCGGTTATATTGATTTAAACTAACAGATCACCTGTGGGCTTGAAGGAGCCCCTTGTTTACTGTGTTTTTGTTTAATGCCAAGTAAGTGTAGAAATATTCGTTTTTCTTTTACTTTACTTTTTCTTACTGCCTTTGCTACTGGGATGTATTTTTGTCAAGCCCACCCAGTGATACATGATAAACAGTTCCACCTGCAGCTATTGTGTGTGAGTGGAGCTCCTGCACAGCTCCTGTGCAGCATGTGTTTTGGTGTGATAGCGAGACTAACACAGACTCCTGCAGGACACAGGATGGAACGAACTATTCCTGCAGACCTGCAGAGCAGTCGGGGAAGGGAGTCCAGGTATACAGACACCTAGGGATATCCTGATTCGATCCCAAAGATAAGTTTCTGTGTCAGTCAAAATATGTTTTCACAGAGTACTTTCAGCAATGTTAACCCAGATTTAAGAGGGATCCATTGCTAAGGCTATTTTAAGACTCATTTTATGCAACAGCACAAACTATTCAGTTATAACAATGCATTCAAAGCCAAAATAAAGTACAGACCTCGAGATAATAATCATTTCAGAAATGAGACAAAACAAAATGATAAGACTGAGCAACCCTAAGTGCATAATTTTAAGCCCAGTGGTCCCCAACCACCGGGCCGCAGACCAGTACCGGGCCGTGGGTCATGTGGTACCGGTCCGTGGGCTGCACAGAAAAAAAAACTTATGTTGTCGGCTCGCTGTTATGAAAATGCTGTTGATAAAGCTGTGAGTACACATTGGATTTACGTTTAGTATTATATTTTAAAGATACCCCATTGTTATATTTTTAAAATATCCCCATTTTTGTGCGCATCATTGATTTGTATAAATACGTATACGTATATTTTTCTGCCACTCCTTAAAAGCCGGGCCGTGAAAATAGTTTCTGATATTAAACCTGTCCGTGACGAAATAAAGTTTGGGGACAGCTGCTTTAGCCCACCTGGACTAAGCTGCATCATCGAAGGCTAGTCCTGTCGGAAGCCTCTTTTGAATGTCACTGAGAAATAGCCTACAATCTGAAGATTTATAAAGATGCTATGAGAGAATTCTTCACCCATAAACCTTAACAGACACATTTGACACAAATAAAGTACAAGAGAAAGCAGCTATGACGTGTTGTTTTTAAAGGTCAGCGCTATGAACAGAAAAAAATATTCGGTACAACTATTTTAGTGGTGTAAATTGAATGTGGGGAGTGAAATGAACCTGATTCCAATTATTAGCTTGCAGGGTAGCATTTAGCTACAAACAAATTAAGATTTTCATTGTCACATTACATCATTCATATCGCTAATTAGTTTGTCAGCTTATAATTGTACACATAAAATTTCACAAGCCAGCTCCTTTGTCATAATGTGGCAAATCAGCCTTTGTAGATCAGATTTCACATTATGTAACACAAAGAAGAAGCTCCTCCTCCTGGAGATCTACTTTCCTGCCACTTTCACTCCAACCTGCATGTTGCCCCTCCAACATTTTCAGGGACTTCTGAAAAGTTTGTTAGCCAGAGCCGGTGTAGCAGATTATGGTAAGAACTTCTCTGGTCTCTTCAAGACCAGGGTTGGTGACCACTCCCTTAAAGGACAGTGCTACCCTGGACCCACCAGAGTCTGGCTTTGGGCATGCAGTGATTGTGTGCACTGTATGGCAGGTCTTTTTGTGAAAGTACAAATATCTGATCAAAGCCTCACATCGAGAGATATTCAACATTAAAAGACAAAGATCAGGATTGGGCACAAAAAATCAAGCAGGACATATCAAAATGACATTTCTGGGGCTTGGGGCTCTAGATATAAACATCTGGACTACCACAGGAAGATAAGAACTATGCATGGAATATTTGGAGGACCAGGTCGTTAAGATTTAATGAACAACCTCCATAAATTTTTATTATGCTCTTCTTGCTGGCAGATTACATTCAAACAAAAGCTGCTTTCCTGTGCTGTAAGCTGACCCGAGGGACCCAAGATGATTAAAGCATCGGCTCCTGAAGCATTAGCTCCCTCCCCGCTACCACACTCCTTTTTTCCACTGTTTATTGCTGTAGTTTCCCATATTCCAGCACAATTTTCTTCCCTGTTTTAGTTCCCCTCTTTGGTTTCCATTAGGAGGATGAAATTAGCTCTGGAGGCTCGGAGCGGAGTCTCCAGCCCTGACAGGCCGTACCTTGTTTAATTGCCTATATCTTAAACAAATAGGTCCCCTGGGAGATGTGTGTTTAGTTTGTAATATTGCAGATTTGATAACTTGTCACCTGTAATTTGAGTGGAGATTGATAGGATGCGATGGGCGGCTGATTCGCTGGACTGCAGCATTCAGGCTGCTGCATGCACGCCGCTTTTCGTTTCATTAGAGTGTGGGAGACTCTGGACCTCCATCTTCATGACGCACTTGACAGACAAATAATAAGCTGTCCGTCAACTCTCAAGATAGTAGATGTTTATAGGTCGATGGCTCTCTCGACTTTCGAAGGCAATAGTGCTCAGTAACAGCCCCCTAATCACGGCAGCCTTATCTTGAAAGCTGGCTGCACTTTGCAGCTCTTATCGATTTCTCCAGTGTCGTTATTCTAATGGTTTGCATGAGGTAATGGAGGAGACTGATGTGTCAGCAGAAAGCATGTAGTTTCACATGGGACCACATTCATGCAGAAAGAACAGATGATCGAAATTATCAAGACCCAGCTCTGCTCTTGGGGAACCCCTGCCATGCACATTATAGTATAGTCTTTGCTGTATCACACCCTCTATAGCTGAAAAGATGCTTATTAATGAACTGATTATCTGGATCAGGTGTGTTACAGCAGAGATAAAACCTAAATATGCAAGACAGGAATACTCCACAAACTATGAAGAGCTATTTGAAGGGACCAGGAACCTACACATAATAAAAAGGTTATTTACTAGTTTGATTTCTAGCAAGAGCATTTGCATTATGTGGAACTTTAAAATGATCTTCACATATCCCCTTTAAAATGTTTTTAAGAGCAATTCATTGAAAGGTTATTCAGGGAACCAAAATTGATCTCTGGTGCTGTCACACAAAGAATTGTTTCTGGCACCCTTATTTTTCAAAAATGTCAGAAGCACCATCCACACCCTTACTTATCTTTCCATGCTGTGTACACCTGGTCTCTTCTTATAATTGTTTAAATATTTCTGACTTGTAACTCACTGAAGCAGAGAAATTCTGTCAAAAGTGTGTATTCCAAACGTTCAGTTTAAAGGCACAATGCATTTAGGCATAATGCACCTGCTAAACCATGTGGAGCAAATTACCAAATCTTTGAAAATGTTGTTACTGCAACATTGTTGGAATGCCCAGCTCTCTTGGAGAATGTTCACTACTGATTCTGTGAAATCTGTTGCTCTCACAATTACCTAATGATAGGAAAAACTCAGTCAGAGGGATTATGATTTGAATGTAATTAACACTAGAATGGCGGCTAACTGACTGTGTGCGTCAATTGACGTAGTGCCCAGTTTTGCACAAGACACTTCCTGATACGATGCTGCTGCAGTATGTTCGGGTGTTTGGTCCTGCAGCCTGCTGGCACACATCCACTCAAGCTGCATGGTGTCCAGTGGACTTTGTACCCAGAGCCCCTCGTACAGCGCCAAACGCCGAATCAGAATTGCCTTTATTGGCTGAGTATGTGAGTGAACACATACACGGAATTTGATTGCGGTCGAGGGTATCTCTCAAGCACAACAGTATAAAACAACAACAATATATAAAAATACGTGTGTGCGCGTGCCTACACCATACCCAAATGTCTCTTACAGAGCATGCTGGCTGCTCCAACAGGCCAATAGAAGCAATTCTGATTCCAATTCTGATCCTGAGCCTGATGAAATTACCTCAGCTGACGCTGTCAGCCGTTCTAGTGTTTCTATTGTATTTTTGTTTGTTCAGTATTTACCATATTTGGCAATTTCTTGAGTAATTGCATTATTTGACACTATAGCAAAAGCAAAAAAAGGTCCTAACGGTTAATACTGACATTGTTCTGGTCCATCAGTTTATAATCATAGCTGATTTATTTCCTTGGTCTCTGCTTTCGAGATGTGAGAAAATGTCAAATCATTGTGGCTGATAATGTATACAGAATCGTGCCCCTGTACTGCTTTAAAGTTTACAATACAGCAAGCATGTCACAGTACAGCTGACCTACTTAATTGCTTTCTTGTCTCTTTAATTCATTACCCACCAGAAACTTCTTATCACTTTCCATGCCTACTGTAGCTCAGTATAGTGGCTGTGTAATGTGAAGGAGCTCCCAGCTAAAATGTTACCAGCCAGCAGTGGTCATTTAGACATGCATGACTTCAGTGCAATTACATTTCCAAACGAGGCCATAAACTCAAGAACAGACACATGCAGCAGAGCGGCCAGGCCTGCCATGGTGCTCTTGACCCAAGACCAAAGGGTCTCAATTTGCATATGACTCGCGTACCCCTGGGGCCTCTTGGCTGGTCCCTGGAATAATAATCTTTTCCTACTTCAATGACACTGCATGGTTTTCCGGACCATATAAACAAGGGTAAACATGATTAAATGTGCAGTAATGTAGCCTGATCACCTGCGGTAGCAGCATCGTTATTTTTATATGAATTTCTTGAATACATGCTATCAATTACCCAGCAATTATGTGCAAATCTGCCATAGCAAAGCAAAGTGTATTTTTAGCACCCAAGTAAGGTGCAAATTTCTTTGAACAAAACAACACTTGTGTGAACTTGTGAAGATTTTTTGAAATCCCTCTGCTTTGGTTTGTGTCCTTATTAACAATGCTGCCGTTCTACGGTCAAGGAAACAGAGCCAGTGGGAATCACTCAGGTTTTTCCAACTCAGTTGCTGGGCTTGTCAGTCACATTTGCTGGAGTGTCAGTGGAAGTAGGTCATAGTGGTACAGTGGTTGAGACTGTTTATAGAAAAGCTGGTGTTTCTGTGTCAGTGTTACCACCACAAAGGTGGCATGGAAATCAGTGCATTCGTAGAAGTCTTGTGCGGCTGGAAAAACACGACCACAAGATTGTGATGTAAAAATAAACAACCATCTTTGTTACCGAGAGTAGGGATCCGACGCCGCTTTCGGGTGCCATGCGCAACACTCAAAGAGTCGATCTCTGAGCATCCTCAACAGCGTATGTTTCATGGCTAGAGGACAGAGGGCTTCCATACTGAAGAAAAGTGTCTGCACATGCAAATAGCGCCATTCCAGATGGAAAATGGGGAGGATGTCAGAGGATGAGATGTTAAAGGCAGGCCATGGTCCCGTGGTGCATTTTATGATGATGTGCAAGCAGGGGACCTGGGAGCAGTGCTAAAGTTTTCATTTCTAGAAAGTGCAATAACACATTTGCTTAGCACTAACATTTTTAGCCCTCCCTCTTTGCCTCTTTATGGAAATGTATTCAAAAAGAATAGCTTTGTAGTATGGGCAGATGAGCTCTGATGAATCCAGCTTATGTTGTTATGTGAGTACAAGGTGTGATGCCAGGGCAGAGGCGTAGGTAAGCATTAGAAGTCTCCTTCTCGCTGAATCCAGTTTGCCGTTGCGTTGAGGAAGCGGCTCTTATCTGTAATTATAATGAGCTGTGTCATTAGTGTCAGGGTAACGGAGCAGAGCTGGTACATAGAGTCAAATCAACAATGGTTTGCCTTCTTATGTTTGCCAATTTCTTTCAACACATTTGTATTCCGAAATAATTGTGCAGACCCCATGGCTCTGAGCTGCTGTTTTCCTTTATTCGGAATTTCACACTATCACTATTAACGTGGTTCAAAGTACACACATTTACATAGGTATACACCCACACACGCACACACATACGCACACATGCACCTGACACATTTCTCCTGGCTGTTGAATGCTAGGGGTTTCAGTCCACTCGCCCTGTCATTGGTGAGCCCACTCTGTATTCTGAGCGTGACACCTGCCGTCCCTTCACGTTATCCGCCTATCTGAATTACCTTGCCAGTGAACTACTGAAAGCCATTTTGCAATGCTATCAGAACAATGGCTGTTAATGTGATGACTATAACTGAGCTCTTACTGTAATATTATTGGTATTTGCCTTTGAATTCTGTCCCAAGGCCAGCAGTACAATAGCAGTCCATTGCAGGGAGCTATCTCCAGCCACTGATTAGTCTGGGAATGAATTTGTGGGATGAGTTGGCACTTTTAGACGTCTCAAATATGCTAATGGCTAGTGGAGGTGTCCATTTGTTAATGGCGAGACATTTAGGGTGGTGTAATATTAGTGCAGGATATGACTCCACGGCACAATTTGCGGAAATCAAGCTTTTAGGTTGCAATCTGTTAGCAACATTAAAATGAAGGCTTCCAGCAACACATCTAAAAAACATTCCTGACTTGTCTGGTAGACAATGACCATGTTTTCTGTAAAGAATGTTGAAAAGCAGGAAAATTAAGCAAAAGGTTTGGAGTCATTGTATCTAATGTGACTTCATCTGAGACACCGCACAGTCAGTTAAGTTCTGAAAGCCATTTCTAATAGATAATTTTGAAAGTGTGAGAGCCTTCTTGACAAACAGTGGGCTTTCTTTTTTAATTTCCCCGCAGGGAGCTGGGGAAGTCTTTGAAGAGAAAAGCTGAGGCATTTTTTTCCCTGACTCTCATTTTCCTGTGTGGTCGTAAAAAAGTGCCGAGGCCCATTCTTTTTTCCTTTTCTCCCGAACTGGCCAGACGCACGCCAGTGTGTTTTACCTCCGCCATCGGGACAGGGGCCATGTAGTCAGCATTTAGGCCGGAAGTCCAGCGAGACCCTGCAATTGTGTGTGTGTGTGTGTGTGTGTGTGTGGGTGGAGAGAATGAAAAACAGAGTGAGAGATAGGATGGATTCCAGAAAAAGCAAGAAACTGCAACAGGAGGGGAGATGAAAAAGACAGAATGCTAGAGAGAAAGAAGGAGAGAGACTTTCTTTTACTCAACAGTGCTGTACTCAATTACTAATCCCTCTGCCTCCCTGGGGAGCAGCCCTCTGGCTGCTGGATCGTTAACCTTTTGCAGAGTCAGTGGACATGTATCCTGCTCCCCCCCACCCCCAACAGCAGTCAAACTGCTGTCCCAACAGCAGTCAAACTGAAACAGACAGTCAAACCAAAAACGTGCAAAGTTGAAACCTCTGCTGTCTGACTTTCAATACAACCGACGCTGGCAAGTAAAGGGCTAGAAGAAGAAAGTGAGATAATAAAGGGCTGCCGGAGAGTGGTGTGTGTGTGTGTGTGTGTGTGTGTGTGTGTGTGTGTGTGTGTGTGTGTGTGTGTGTGTGTGTGTGTGT
>JBBPDC010000141.1:9636908-9662524 GCA_037974485.1 Hemigrammopetersius urotaenia
GTGTGTGTGTGTGTGTGTGTGTGTGTGTGTGTGTGTGTGTGTGTGTGTGTGTGTGTGTGTGTGTGTGTGTGTGGTCACACCTGGACGATGCAGGACTATGAATATTTCTGGGCCACAATACAGCATCATTGCAATTGTTTACATGTTACGATATAGCAAGTATTCTGTGATACATTAACATTGATCTCTTCTGTTTACAGGAACCCCCCACTTTAACGTGTATAAGCAGTTGTGGTATCAGTCCATCGCAATTTTTTTTATGAGAACCGAATGAGAACCGAATGTTTGCTGAAACCCCAGCACTAACACTGAAACTGCAGATGACCTGGCCTCATCTGCCATTTTTCTGCTTCTAATGCCTGATGTAATCTCTATCATAATCTTTTTTTTTTTTATATTTTCTGAGCTGCTTTAATATTTTGAGTTAACTGAACTTAATAGCAAAACTCTGTTTTATGTTATGTTACATTCACTTAACATTATCAGGGTTGTCGTGGGGTTGTAAAAGGTAGTAAAAGGTAGTAAATTAAACTGGGCCAAATTAAGGCCAGTAAAAAGTAGTAAACATCATCTGATGAGGTAGTAAATTTTCGAGCCCCCATCCAACTGGGCCTATGCGTTTTTTGGTTTTTTAAACTTATGTGCATCTCCTTAAATTATTAAACTTGCGTGAATTTATTTTTATGTTGCGAGTAGGACCTGAGTGATAGGAATGATGTCACGTGACCTCGCCAGCGTGTTGAATCAGTCCGGGTACCCGACTGCCTTGCTGCCAAACCTCAGATCAGTACAGAACCTGTATTTCAGATCAGGGCAAATGCAAATTTTCAGACCTCTTGCCGGAGAAATCAACGTTTAAAGGACTGGCTTAGGCAAGTACTTGCAGGCTTACAGGCTCTCTTATACGTCTCTCTCTCTCTCTTTGTCGTTGTCGCGCTCTCTCTACATGTCTCGCTTGCTCTCTCTCTCGTCGCTCTGTCTCTACGTGTCTTGCTCGCTCTCTCGCTCTCTCTCTCACTCTCGTCGCTCTCTACTTGTCTCACTCGCTCATTCTCTCTCTCTCGTTGTCACTTTCTCTACGTGTCTCGCTCGCTCGCTCTCTCTCTCTCGTTGTCGCTCTCTACCTGTTTCGCTCGCTCATTCTCTCTCTCTCTCGTTGTCACTCTCTCTACCTGTCTCGCTCGCTCTCTCTCTCTCTTGTCGCTCTGTCTCTACGTGTCTCACTCGCTGTCGCTCGTTGTTGCTTTCTCTACCTGTCTCGCTCGCTCATTCTCTCTCTCTCTCTCTCTCTCGTCGCTCTGTCTCTACGTGTCTCGCTCGCTCTCTTGCTCTCTCTCTCTCTTGTTGTCGCTCTCTCTCTACTTGTCTCGCTCGCGCTCATTGTCGCTGTTGCCCCTCTCTCTCTCTCTCTCTCTCTCTCTCTCTCTTGTTGTCGCTCTCTCGTTGTCGCTCTTTCTCTACCTCGCTCGCTCTCTCTCGCTCTCTCTCGTTGTCGCTCTCTCTTTACCTCTCTCACTCTCTTTCTCTACCTGTCTCTCGCTCTCTCTCGATCTGTGTGTGTGTGTGTGTGTGTGTTGGCCTGTTTTTGTGTCCAGAGTTGAAGTTAATATATTTGTTTGTTATTTGTTAATGAAGTGCTGTTATTATAGTGTAAAATTGCACTTTACCTGAGAACCAAAAAAAAGTGTCTTACAATTTATTTTTTGTGTAATTTATCTATTTGGGTCTAAAAAACACCATAAAATGTCCACTGTAGAGGACAACAGGACCTGAATTTAGAAAATAAAAAACGTGATATTAACCCCGACTTTCCGAGTGCACACACGCACACATTTGCGGAACCGATCAGGCATTGACAGGCCCAGACAGGCTGCTGCAACTTAGTGTACTGCCATCTTAGTTATAGGGGTGGGAACTTATGTCATTCTTTGCTGCACAAGATTATAGCAGCGTCATCCAACATGAACAACGTGTCTGCCACATCTAACAACTGCAGCTAAAGATTAGGCGTTCAGACAGATATGGATCACATACACATATATGGACTGTCAAAGCAAAAATGTCAGAATTGAGCAGTAAGGCTTGTAATGTGAGCGTAGTCAATACATCCTGGCACAACATAAAATGTGGAGCAAAATTTAAAGCCTCCTCTCAGTTTAGGACAGCATGCTGGTTCATCCCGCAGACCTTCTGGCAAAAGATGGCCAGCAGTCCTCTGGCTCCCAAAAGCTCAAAGCCATGCTACAAATCACAGGTCTTACTGGACAACTGATTGGCTCTGTGTTCACAGCATCATTGCGGATCACCAGCCACCCACTACAGCGAGTTCCACAAAATTCTAGTTTCTGTCCCAAACTCTCCAAACAACAAGAGGCAAATCTTTGCCTTCCAGGCATTATCTGTAGTTATACACACGTATACAATACACAAGGACATCTGGGCATGCCTGAATGACAATTTTCCTTGAAGTTTTACATCCATGAAATACAAAATATTTTCTACTTTAAAAGCCTGTGTTTCTTTTAATGGGTTTTTTGTTGTTTTTTTTTTTTTTTGTTTGTTGTGGGTTTTTTTTCCCAAAGTAATCTGGCAGCTGTTCTGTTGGTAGTTTCGTTTTTCCATTTTGAAGTGTTATCGGATCACCTTTTCACGCTCCATGTGAATTCATTAGGCACTGTCTAAATTAAGGGCGCGACAGATTTAGGGGGGCAAAAAAACAAGGACGGCTTTGCAATTTAAAGCCCTTCTGTTTCAATTTACTGCCTCCCAAATTCCAGCCAGCCTTTGGTGGGTGTTGAGCCAGCGTATGCCACTGCAAGCCAACCCTGCTTTAATTAGCAACAGATCAGAATCTGATGCTGATGTTATTTCTTTCCAGACGGTAGCGTAGCATAAAAGAGGACGACAGGGGTTCATGTGTTGGCCTGCAATATTCCTCATGTGTTGTTCACGTACACTTAATGAATGTGTATATATTGTGTTTATAGTTATTTGTTCACCATGTTTTTCTGTATGCATGACATTTTAAGAGGGCATATATATACAATATATTTATATAATGTATATCAGTGGCAACTTTCAAATTGGGGAAGTTGATAACATAAAAATCTGTTATGTTATTTGTACATAAATTCTGACCTCCATTCTTTTTTTGAAAGACCCTGTTGTACTTTATCCACCTGCCATGCTATAAAGTGAGTAGTCTGAATGTACCTGTGATATGATAAGAAACAGTGGCTGCAAGAGCAGAGATCAAATCATTTTGGATTGAGTGGTGCATACCAGAAAAACAGCTGATGACTAAAATTGTGTTGCCAAGACAGAGTCATATTTAGCTACAGTTTCTGTAAATACCCTGTAATTCCCATTGTTTGCTGATTCACTTCTCCTCATGCCCCCTGAATGCCAGCTCCTGACGGCCAAAGAAGGAAGACCTTCATTGATTGCATGCTCAACGACTACCCAAACACTTCAGTCAGTCGGTTATTAGGAGAGCTGAAAAGACCTGTTATTTTTCCTGATTTTTGCAACAAATCAGTCTTGGGCGTTGGTCTGCCCTGCTGTTTAATTTTGGGTCTCTGCTTGCTAGTGTCCTCTTCCTTTAATGGTATGATACAAGGAGCAAATTCAAAAATTGCTCTAAATGTTCTAAAAAAAAATACACAAATAACACAGGTTTAAATTACCGACAGCAAATAACACATTATGTGCAGCAGTTTGTTTCACAATTTCTCTTCAGATCTGCTAGGACTGAGTGTGTATGACTCTAGTACCGGTGTAAATTTAAAACATGCTGTCAATCAAAAAGAGGTTCTGCCCTTTAGACAGCTCCTGCAATCATCATGCGGCAGCCCACTGCTCCATTCACTCCCAGAGATGCTGAGCTTCCCTGGATTTCTCTGCAGTGAAAAAGCTCTTCTTCAGTAGGACTTAATGCATTGTGCTTCACGAAAATGTATGACAAGAAAATCACATCAAACAATGTACAATAAACGTGATCTAGCACGTTTTTATTAAAAGCAATATGAATATGACATATCAGCATTTATTTTCTGACGCTTCCCTTGTAGTCTTAGAGCAGTCGCCACTGATGTGTGTGTATATCTATGTCTATATATATAAATATACACATACACACACACTCAGCACCCTGCCAAAGTTTTGAGCCACCCCTCATTTTTTCATATTTTGCTATGAATTACCAAAATTACTAATTTATCCCTGTCAAACTTATCCTAAACAAGTTGCCTAGACAGAGCATTGAGTGCCACCAGTATAACGCCTGATCATCTGGAATCATCTGCACCTCTTTCTTTACTGGTTCATATGTAGGTCAACATGATGTTTAACAAATGAAAATCATATCAATGAAGAAATCATATCAAGAGTCAAGACTTTGACACAGTTGCCAAAGATACGTGTGTGTGTGTGTGTGTGTGTGTGTGTGTGTGTTTGTGTGTGTGTGTATGGGTTTTATTTGATTTATTTAGTTGATTTATTTAATTATTTTTTTAAGCATACTTACAGTATTGGCTGGTATTTGTCTCTTTTTGCCTCTGCTGCCGGACAGTAAGCAAGAAGAATCGAGGATCCCATGGTAAGATATTTTTAGTAACCAAACTTCACAGACATGAAAAGTACAAACTCTCTAAGCACACTCCAAACACTCAAAGCAAACTCCAAAATAACGGTGAGGCATCGGCTCAAGAATCAGGGTTAGGGGCATAGTCATTCTAGTCAGGAAAATGTTGTGTGTGGGAGAGAACAACAGTAAAAATGATTCTGTTTTGCAGTGTGTCATGGCTGTGATGGGCATGCTGATGCCTTCACAGAAGTTCAGAAAAGTACAATTAAAAAAGACACTGGCCTGGCTCTGCTTACTGCATGAGTTCCATCACTGCTGCTATGTGCTACTCGTGTTTTGGTTTTTTATAAGCTTTTTATATGCTTGAATGGTGAATGTGTGACTAATCTGACTCTATTGGCAGCAGGGGTGCACCACACAGAGAAATTGTCTCCATATTGATTGTTTGTTAGAGACAGACTGAGGGATAGATAGCCTTGCATGTTTTTTTCCTCCACGCCCAGGGTAAAGCGCTGTTCTCGTGTGGACCAGCACAGAACCTTCCTGAAGGTGATAAGGACAGTCCCAGAGAGATCAAGTCATTACTAACAGTGCAGAAGGCTGACCCGCTGTGGAACCTGTGCCAAGTATGCAGCCGAGGGTTTCAGCTGATGGCGAATGCGCTTAATTCAATTATTCCACAACGAGACTCGGCCAAGAACCCAAAGCCCTGAGAGAGAGATAACCTAACTTGATATTCATAAACTGATACAATTTGTGAAGATAAATGGCAAAACAGAATAGTCGGGAATCCTTGGGGATGGGGAAATGTCCCAGAAGATCATGGGTGTTTTTCAGTAGTGCACTAAAGGAAGCTGAGTGTGATGCCTCCTGCCACTGGCAGAGATCACAGGGCTTGTGAAACAGCGCTGTTCAACAGATCCCTGGTGGCTTCTGCTGCCTTCTAAAGGCATAGGCAATAAAAACAGAGGCGCTGAGGTGAGGCGACGCTTACTTAAGAGTACTTTTCCCCACCCCCCTATGCTCTTCTCACCTCATACTCATTGTAGTAGGGTATAACGGTCCCTCTCAACGGGTCTAAGAGCGCATACGAGGCTTCTAATAATATCTACATGTAGCGCAAAAAGCTGGTCTGTCCACACATAGAGCGAGAAGGAAGCCTTTGTGCATTAGACAGTGTGTTCAGTCAGTCCTGGGCTCTTTGAGCCATCATAGCCCACAGGAGACTTAAGGATAAATACAACATCTAAAAATATATTTAAATAAATTTGCAAATAAATAATTAAAAACAAAACCTCTTTTCCCAGTGGCTTAGATTGAGCTCATAATAGCTCCTGCGCTGTGAAATGTTCTTTAATCCTGGCCATTAATCCTGTGTTTTAAGTGAAAGTAGAGGAAGCCAAAAGCTAATAACAGCCTGGAACCTGAAGAGATGCCATGGCTCCCTCACACAGCCTGCAAAATAGCAAAGTTTTTCAACACTAAGGTGATTTGAGGTTTGCCAGTTCACTCTACCTCCACTTGACATAGACTATTGCTTTTTCCCAGTTGGAGGAAAAAAACACCATGCACAATGGATCTAGATGACATCCCCTTAATTACAATAAGACCAGGCTTGATCTAAGTGTAGTTGCTAAGCCAAAGTTGGCCCATGAGGTACAATTTGGCCTGACAGTTATTCTAACCCCACCCCTGCCCCAATTTAAGTTTCTAGATTTCGTATTTGTTGTAGCACATTGTAGTGTAATGTGACAAATGACAAAAACAGTGAGTTCAAGCACAATTGGCTTTGCTCACTGGTCGGGTAGGATTGTCCTCTCACTCCCCCATCACTCAGGGCAAAGCTTGTCAACATCTGTTAGCTGACGTAACTTAATTGGCGCTTAGCGTTCACCTCCGAGCACGTTAAGCTGTCCGATGACATTGTGTTAGCGGCAGTTTGAAAAGATGCAGTGACTGGTCTCATGTGTCAGATAGAATTCAAAATGCTGACATGGTTTACTGCAGGGGTACTCAAACGTCTTGTCTTGCCGGGACAAAATACGATGCTTGTGGTGAGAGATGGCCATAAAAACAATTGTAGGAATCAGCCTGGTGTTCTAGCATTGTTGTTGTTGTTGTTGTTGTTGTTGTTGTTGTTGTTGTTGTTGTTGTTGTTGTTGTGTGATTGGAGTTCTGACTAGTGAGTGGAACTGAACATGACTAGATTAGGGAGAAAATCAGGGAAAAATAATCAATTAAAAAATAATTAGAAACTCCCTCCTTTAATTTAGAAATTGTTTTGTTGATGGTCATCTCCCACCATAAACACTGCATTTGGCCTCTCAAGACAAGAGGCGTAGTTATCCCTGCAGTAAACCAAGTCAGTATTTTAAATTCCATTTGACATTTGTATGGCATCTCACACCTTGTGATACACAGTAGTATTAAACGTACTGTTAGTGGTACTGAAAGTAAAGCGATGCTTGAGGCAGGTGAGGGTCCATCCTCCTATTTTTACAAATTAGTTGAAAACATTGGTGAACAATGTCCACTCAGGACCCTTGATTAGTCCCAAGTAACAACAAATGTAATCACACAAAGTATTTATTACTATTGCTCTGATTGAACAGGTCAGCACCCTTTGTTGCATACCAAGTGTGCTCTGATTTTCAACCTTTTAGCTGTATGAGCTTCTGAATACAGCTATGCATATTCCATAAAAATGTTTCAACAATGGAATGAAAATATTGGGAATGTTATAATTCATTTTCAAAAGCCATTACATACTCAGACTGAGTTTTACTGACTTAACTTTAAATATAGCTCTGGTCCCAGACTTGTCCCCCATTTCCTGCCTTGCAACACCTTTTATCTGTGAATGGATTCACCGTAGCGTGGCTTTTCATGTCTTACGGCTTAAAGAGAACATGATGAACAGATCCTAAAACAACCTATATCTCAAGTATCATGTCTTTATCTTCTCTATCGGACAAAATTCAGTAAATTTTATCGAATGCACTTATTTTTCCTTCTGTTTTCTTGTCTGAGAAAAAGGGGGATGAATGTTCAAGTTTCTTAGACATCGTGGACAGAGTGTTAATGCTTTGAAAAGTTGGTTCCAGCCTATTAAAAAAAGACAAAAACTTTAGAAAGTGAAAGAAGTTCACTTACCTCCATCATGCATTTTGTCAAAGTCAACATCAAAGGCTAGATTTCTGCATTATATTCTGTACCAGAAGCCCTCATTTCCATATGATTTCAATATTTAAGCTATTCTCTAATTTCCCAGCTGCAAAAATGAAGCTGATTTAATAGTCACTCTTTAATTTTTCACAATTAGAATACAGATAGGCTTGGCTCATTTTAAAAATTTAAAAAGCACATTTTCATGGAAGAGTAATTCAGTACAAAAGTCAAATCGGAGAGGGAGAGGTACCACAGCCCTTTGAACCGTGGCGAAGGACCAGTGCCAAGAGATCAATTATTCAAAGCATTCTCATCGAAGCAGGGCTGATATGAAAAAGTCAGAAACAAAGAGTCATGCTGGTCGACTTGGGCATGATCCGGAGCAGGTTATCCAGCGATAGAGTGGGCATGTGGAGGCTCAACTGTGGAGACCCTCTCTCGTCCTTGGCCCCTGTTGTGAAGTAGATGATTTTACTCAACTGTTTTAAATTCATCTTAATTTCCCCTGACCCTAACCTCAACCTCAACTCAAAACCTAAACCCAACGCCTAACCCTTCTTCTAAACCTAATCCCAGCCTTAACCTTAACGCTGTTGAGAATATCTGTAGATAATCTGTTGGGAAGGGTGGAAAGATTATTTGTAAGATCCCTAAGTACTGCTTATGGAATTAAATGATGAACAAAACTCAGAGGCCATTTCAAGATAAGTGTTCTTGTGGGCACACAACCCAAATCTGTTTTACAGATGGGTGCCTCAAAGTGCTCTTCTCTTGCTATCTTTCTCACCACGTTCTTGTTCTCTCCCTCCCTCCCCACCACTAGATTCGGATGCTCCAGCAGACCCTGTAGCTCCAGTGATTGTGATCCCTCCCAGAAATACCACGGTAGTGGCTGGGGTGAGCGAGGCTACGCTGGAGTGTGTGGCTAATGCACGGTGAGTAGAGTATTAGGGGAATGCACCTGCCTCCGCACTACAGCAGTCCATTTGTTTCAGGTGAGCTCCGGATGTTCGTAAGCGGTCATTTCTGGTCCATTATATGGCACACGAGACAATCTTTAAGCATGTTATTTTAAGGCCAAATGTTAGAAAAACTTTTTTTGTTGTAGTGGGTGTACAGTATGCAAAAGATGAGAAAAGAGAGGTATGGAGCCTCAAGGCCACATGGTTGTACAGGTTCTTATAAATCACATTATGAACTGATATTCAGCCTCCCTGTTTTACAGATCTTATATATCTGTCCCTCTCTCTCCTTCACTTTTCCTCTCTGTATCTCTCTAGGCCAGTGGAGAAGTTGAGTTTGATATGGAGGAGGAATGGAGTGGAGGTGGCCAGCGGCGTTGGCACTTTTGGCCGCAGATTGACCATCATCAACCCCACCTCTGCTGATGTTGGCCTGTATGTGTGTGAAGCGTCCCTGATGGACAGCAGCGTTAAACCCGCAGAGGCCAGAGCCTTCCTCTCAATTATAGGTAACATGCCAGCCCTGCTGCTCTGAAAGTTATTACCGCCTATGGCACATGTGTGTGTAGACACATCCCAAAGCAGGAACAGAGGAACAGAGCCTTTGGTTTTGTGCTGTGGATAAAAATACGCAGTGTATTAACAGCTATAATAGTTTTTTATCCTTCCTGTCCTCAACACAGGAGCAACCCAGGCATTTTTACTTTGTGAACGTCACCTAGTAATTCTTAATATTATTATCCTGGAAAATACAGGCATAGAGCCATTGCTGAAGCATATGCATAGTCAGTCTTCATTAGTTCATTCTCAATCATTTGTTTGTCAACCACATCTTATTTAAAAAGTTTGTCAAGCAGTGTTCTGAGTGTGTGTAATTCAGTTCCACAGAAATCAAAACCATTATATTTCCCCAAACACCCCTTGACTTTAAAGGTGCACCCCATTATGCCTATGCAACTTATATAATCTCCATAGAGAAACTTTTACAATGCTCTGCAGCACTTTCACATGAGCCAGAAGTCACTATGCTTAACAGCAAGTGTTAACTAGAGTGAAATAAAGCCCCTAGCACTGCATTGCGTAGCAGTTTTTTGGAATGCTGGAGCTCGATCTCTACCACTGGGCTGATAAGCAATATTCAGAGCCAAGGTGAGGCTTTTGATCTAGAAATAATCATCCACCATCTGTACCTTTGGTCATCTGATGCTTTTGTTGGCGAATGCCATCAAATCCTCATAGCAGTGTCCTTAATTTTGAAGCAAACCTATAGTAGTGTGTGCGTTTTGTGTGGAAACTAAGGTGACAAGCAGTAATGATTGTGGCCTGTTGCAGTGATGGGATGCCATAAGTCAACAGCTCACTGGCTGTGTGTGAAAATTAGATGTTAGAGTCATAAATATGCACCAGTTCATCTGCTCATGTATGTAAGTGTGCACCTGTTTATTCAGATATCACTTATTCATCTGCTTATATATGGATCTACTTATGTATAGATAGACCCACTTCAGGGCTTTGCCTCCAGGGAATGTAACTGGGCATTCTAGAAGTGCGTTCAGCAGTCCTGTCTTTAGAGGCTTCTGAAAGAGCTGTCAATAGAAAAATAGGGAAGAGAAATAAAGTGTATTTCTGTAGTTACAGTGGTAGCTGTGATTAACAGATATGCAAGGTCTATAGAGTCTGTGAGAGCCCAGTCTCAGTAACTATCTTCTCTTATGCCCAGGACAAGACTTAGAGCAGTGGCTGCAATGTGTTTGTCTGAAAGGCAAACATACCACCATCTATCTATCTGTTCACTACCGCTTTCACACCCTTAGCAGCTTTACTCCCACATACACAAAGCATGCACGCTAGCCTGCCACACAATGAACTACATCATAGCATGAACAGTGGTAGTTGTTGATTGCATGTCTGTTACACATAGCTTTAATGCACAGCTTGTGCCCGTGTTGACGACTTCTTTCCGTTTGGCAGAGCCTCCATACTTCACGGCCGAGCCCAGGAGGAAGATGATGGGAGAGGTGGAGAAAAGTGTGGATATTCCTTGCCAAGCTCGAGGTCAGCACTTTATATGCCCAGCTAATGCAGTCTGTAGTAGCTTGAATAAATTACATTAACAGCACACATGCACTTCATCACCATACAAAAATAAAGGGTCCTCAGAGATTCCTGGCTTGGGCGTAGGGTTCCAGGATGAACAAAACAGCTGATGTAGAAGCTCCACAATAATGTGCAGGTTATTTAAACTTAAAACATCTTTACACTTGTACATTTGATTTACTAGACTGGTTCTTTAAAAAGTCATTCACTGCTCTTAGGGACCCAAAAATTTGTTTGCCACCTGTATGGGGTGGTGGTGGCCTAGTGGTAGGATATTTGCCTCTGGACCAAGAGGTCATGGGTTCATATCCTACCTTCAGCACCACCACTGGCTCCATGAGCAACACCCTTGACCCATAGTTGCTCCAGGGAGTCTGCCCCTGTAGTTAAGGAATGGAAGTCGCTTTTGAAAAAAGAGTCTGATAAATGCCGTAAATGTATGAGTGTTAGCCAAGTGCATACTCTTAAATAGGTTTATCAATGGCTCTTGACTCGAACTTATGATTCTAGGAAAAATCATTGCATTTATACAGATCAGCCGTGACATTAAAGCCACCTGCCTTACATTGTTTATGTCCCCCTTTTGTCTTTGATTCAACACCTCCAAGCACCAAGACATTCGCAGTAGATCTTTTATGTCCCCTCCATTGATCTGACTGCTTTGCCCATCACATTCCACAAATGCTAATCTGATCTGATATTTGGTAACCAGTTCAACACCTTGGACTCTTTGACCATTCCTAAACAAGTTTTGCAGTGTGGCCGAACGCATTAAGCTGTTGAAAGTAGTCACTGCCATTAAGGGAATACTAAAAGCCATCTGCGATAGTGTTAAGTGTGGTTTATACGTGAACGCCAGGACTGAAGGCATTTTCAGGGGTGGGTAGGGGACAACCATGTTTGGTTCCCACGTGCATTGGTGAGCCAGCCCATGACCATGTCACCAGTTGTCTTTGCTTGGACTTTTGATAGGTCCTGAACTCTGCATACCTAATGGTTTGGATGCATGCTCGTCAGATAAGATGTTATTTTGATAAGAAAATAAGTACACTTACTCTCTAATGCACTGTATTTTTGTTCAATATAACATAAAAAGCATAAAATGTTGACTGTGCAAAAGATATTTTATTATTAAAATATATTAAACATTTTGTTTTCATCAAAAAATTCTACAAAACACGATTTGAAGTTGTACAACTACATAACCTAAAAGTTAGGTCCATAGGTGCTTTTAAATGGTTCTTTCCACTTATCATTTACATTCTCTGACAGGTCCTCTAAGGTTCTTATATGGAATCACTCCACAGAATCCTTTTAGGCACCTTTATTTTTAAGATTTTTCTGCTGCCAGCAGTCTGCATAAAATTCAGGGGCTTTGGTTACCCATATCAAACAGCATATCGACAAGGAAAAATTGTTAAGAATGATTTATAAAATCATTACAGCTCGTGAACATCAGTGTCAGTAGCCCGTAAGCGCAATGGTGGCCTTTTGGAAGAGTATTGGGATTGCAATTAGCCGTTAGAGATGAGTGGTTGATGTCAAAGGGCCAATACTGTTATCATTATACTGGGGGTGGGGGTGGGAGTGGGGTGGGGAGGGATGGTGATGGACAGTGGAAATGGTATTGGCTTCCTGTCAGAAATATTCTCCAATGCTGTCCCCGGCAAGTTTTCTAACAGCCCTGAAATGGAAGCTCAGCTCAGTAGTTAGAACCATACTAATCATATTTGTCAGTGTTGCATCCAGGTGTGGTGCAATTGCAGAAGTGGTGGCAGGGGGAGAAAATGATCCACTCAGCATTAGATGGACTGCAAGAAATAAAAACAATGCACTCAGTTAGTCCCGTCCTTTCTACAGGGAAAAGTGAAAGCGATCCATTACTTTTTCTCTGTCTGACCTCAATGACCAAGGTTTTTGTGTCAGGAGCAAAAGGACAAACCTGAAAACTGCTGGACATTATGTGGTCTACAAAGTGTACCTAAAACCTCCTTGATCTTTTCCTTGAGTCTTGAGCAGAAAAGTCTGATGTCATTTTCTGTGGAATGTTGCATTAGATGTCTATTAACTAAGGACAAAGGAAAGCTTAATTATTTTAAATGATACAGCGTAGTGGATTTTGCTTAAAGTACACAGGAGCAACTACAACAAATGTTTCTTCTTTTCATCAGTGCTTTCAGCTCCTGGTTAAGAGTGCATCTTCCTGAGCTGCCAAAATATACTTAGAAATGTTGATCTCATTTCCACTTCATAGTCTTGTTTTTTTTGTTTGTTTGTTTGTTTTGTTTTGTTTTTTAGAACATGCCAGAATGTCCTAATGCAAGGACTCTGGTCCATTCTTGCTCAGTTCCTGCACCGAGTGTACACCAGCCATTTATTAAGTGGTGCTGGAGTGGTGAAGTCGACCAGCTTTCACTTGTGATGGAGTGTTACCATAATAACAGCTCCAGAATGAAACGTTTGTATGTATAAATGCATTCCTTTAAATGTATGGCAAAGAAAAAAGAGTTTTATAATACCACTGCAGGGTACAGTCTATAATAGTAAACAACTAGGTGCAACAGGTTCCATATCCCAAGTCACATATTTTCACTCAACAAACCTGTCATTTGAGCAAGCGGAGTCGAAGCCAATCATACACTCAACTGTGCATGGTCTAAAGTCATTCAAAAAGTTTTCTTTATGAAAGTACATTTGTTGGGGGTTTTTTTCAGGTGTTAATGGACAGGCATATACTTATTACACAAAAAAGTTTGAATAAATCTGCAGTGTACAAATTTAAGATCATAATTTGTTTTTTCCTGGAGTGTTTTTTGCAGGTCTGATCTTGTCCACCTCATTCTCTCATTCAGATGCTCTTCTGCTTAGGAGTTCCCCAGAACCAGAAATCAGAAAACTTTATGTCACGGGTAGGGCCTACCTGGAAGTGGGTGGGAGCTACCTGGAAGCGTGCAGGGATAGGCAGAACGCCAGGAATCCATTTCAGATACGTTTATTCACCAAAAATAGAACAAAAGAAAAAGGCACGCGGACCACTCAATACAGCTATACGAGAAAACAGGCAGGACACTGAAAACGCACTTAAATCAGGTGATGGACTCCTAACTAAACAAAAAACAGACAGGGCTTAAATAACAACAGAAATCAGGGGCAAAACACAGACAGGTGAACCAAAAACACGTGACACCAAACCAGACCGTCAAAAAAAAAGTACCCAAAACATGAACAGAGAAACCAAAAACAGTAACAAAAAAGCAGTGGCCCTAACCGGACACTGACCAGACCGTGACACTTGAAGTACAATCCAGTACAGTAAATACAAGTACAGAGTCTGCAAATCGGTTAAGTCATTTCCAAATGTCGTAAGAATTTAACAGTAAACCATTCTAATATTTTGGGGGAAAACGTTTTTTGATTAAACCAGATGCCAGCAAACATTTGTTGTGTTGGTTGTTAGCAAATTCACCATGCTGACTTGCCTTTCATGTCCTAATAAAGAATAGGGATGGGTAAAGTCCTTCTTATGTTCTTATTAGCATTTTACACAGGTGTCTGCTCTTGTCCTGCTTTGTTTTTAATCCCTAGGTGTGCCTATGCCCAAGCTGGAGTGGTATAAGGATGCAGTGCCCCTCAGCAAGCTCAACAACCCACGCTATAAGGTCATTTCCAGCATGGGTCTGCAGGTTAGGAAGCTGCAGCCTAATGATGCAGGAAGCTTTCAGTGCTTCGCCAGGAATGCAGCCGGAGAGATGCAGGTGCACACCTACCTGGACGTCACAAGTGAGTTGGAAACCAAAACAGTGAGAAGTCTGTATTTCAGCTCTGAAGAGTGGCGAGGGAAGTGTCTGAGCGTAATTACTGGCTCGCAGAGAGAGTGAAAGCATAATAAAGGGCATTAAGTGTGATGGGCTGTGGAGAGTGCGCTCCCACTGCCTTAGCTTTGTCAGTCACAAATATGTTTCTGCCAATCTCCAGCCAATTGCTTGCCAGATAGGAAGTAGAAGCTTTCCCCTGTGGAAAAGGCCTGTCTGGTGTTGATTACCTTATAATGTTTGCTGCCCCTGTCGTGTGAGGCCATAAAGGCATCTGGGAGGAATGCTCTCATCACACTGATAATTACACCATCCCTGCTCGAACACGCTGGGTGGATTATGATAATGATTTTTAACTTCAAGCGGTGACCTTTAGGCAATCCAATTTCCTCTGATTACTGAATCGACTGGAGAAAAAGGGGAGAAACACAGCCTGGCCAAAGACTATATATCTTAAATGTCTCGGTGAAACAGTCGTGATCTGGGATCAGTTTGCCAGCGGTCTTTATAATCCTAGATTACTTTATTTGAGCCTGATCTGTGGCTGCAGGGGTTTCTTCTGTTTTGGCACAGCCAGTACCATCCCATAAGGTGCAACACAAGCTGTAGGCTACTCATTATTAATCTTAATAGTGTAAAGGCTCGCTCATAGCCATCACTCAGAGTGATCAGCGCAAAGGCAGACGCCTATTAGGTGAGATAATAGAATTAGCAGTTAGCACTCTCATCCCAGCACATTGAGCGGTTCATAAAGAAGCAGTGATTCTTCATATATGTCTGTGGAACCACATGGTAGACTTAACCCTTTCAGCTTGCAAGGGGGACATTTGAGAGAATTTAAAATGATAGAAAAAACATAATAATGATTTTGGAACATTAGTGTATACTATATTGCATAAATCATCCTGCATCACTTTGCACTATAATACATTTATGAAGTAATGTCTTTATTCTAATATACATTGATGAACAAATTTGTTTATTTTTGGTTTTCATACTATATTTCTTATTGCACTAATTTAAAGCAGGGAAGCAGCTGATTGATTGCGGCTTAAGGCTCAGTGTCTATTGTGGGGCAAATGTTTCTTCTGCGCCTTACATAGATGTTGACTGGTCTCTCTGTGTCTGAATTGATTACAGTTCCCTCCAAAAGTATTGGAACAGCAGGGCCTATTGCTTTATTTTTGCTGTACACTGAAAACATTTGGGTATGACATCAAAAGATGAATATGAGACAAGAGATCAGTATTTCAGCTTTTATTTCCAGGTATTTACATCTAGATCTGTTAAACAGCTTGGATTGTTTGTAAAAGAACAAAATGTTTTTAGGTGAGCAAAAGTATAGGAACAGATATAATTAAGATTATTTAAAGTGAATAATACTTAATATTTAGTTGCAAATCCTTTGCTTGCAATGACAGCATCAGGCCTGCGACCCATTGACATGACCAAACTTTTGCATTCTTCTGTTGTGATGCTTTTCCAGGCTTTCACCGCAGCCTCTTTCAGTTGTTGTTCGTTTTGGGGAGTTTCTCCCTTTAGCAGGTAAAATGCATGCTCAATAGGGTTTAAGTCTGGAGATTGACTTGGCCAATCTAAAACCTTCCACTTCTTTCCACTGATAAACCGCTTGGTTGCTTTGGCAGTGTGTTTTGGTTCATTGTCTTGCTGCATGATAAAAGATCTCCCAATCAGTTTGGTTGCATCTCTCTTTAAATATTGACAGATAAAATGTTTCTGTGGACTTCTGAGTTCATTTTGCTGCTACCATCATGTGTTACATCATCAATAAAGATCAATGAGCCTGTCCCAGAAGAAGCCATGCAGGCCCAAGCCATAGCATTACCTCCACCGTGCTTCAAAGAAGAGCTTGTGTTTGTGATCATGAACGGATCCTTTCTTTCTCCATACTTTAGCCTTTCCATCACTTTGGTAAAGGTTAATCTTTGCTTCATCAGTCCATAAAACTTTGTCCCAGAACTTTTGAGCCTTGTCTCTGTAAGTTTTGGCAAATTCCAATCTGGCCTTCCTATTCTTATTGGTAATGAATGGTTTGCATCTTCTGGTGTAGCCTCTGTACTTTTGTTCCTGAAGTCTTCTGCGAATGGTGGCTCCTGCCCTCTGGAGGTTGTTGGTGATGTCACTGACTGTTGTTTTAGGGATTTTCTTCACAGTTCTCACAATGTTTGTCATCAACTGCTGATGTTTTCCTTGGTCTACCAGTTCGACGTCTGTTGCTTACAACACCAGTGGTTTCTTTCAGGACATTCCAAACAGTTGTACTAGCTATGGCTAATGTTTGTGCAATGTCTGATTGACTCTCCGCCTTCTCTTTGTTTCAAAATTGTTTGCTTTTCTCCCATAGACAGCTCTCTGGTCTTCATGCTGGTTACACCTTTTTAATTATAAATGCAGTCTGCAATGGCAAAACCCAAAGCTGAAACTGAGAGTAGACATTCAATACTATTTATTGTTTAAATAATCAATGTAATAGGACACACCTGGTCAATGAAACACACCTGTCAGTCACAATAATTTTGCTCACTTGAAAAATGGGTGGGTTCAAACTAATGGTTTTATCTTCTTAGTTGTTTAACAGATCTAGATGTAAATACCTGGAAATAAAAGCTGAAATACTGATCTCTTGTCTCATATTCATCTTTGATGTCATATCCAAATGTTTTCAGTGTACAGTTAAAATAAAGCAATAGGCCTTGCTGTTCCAATACTTTTGGAGGGGACTGTACGTGTACTAATCTTCGAGGAAAGAAATCAGTTGCTTGCGTCTTTTTTTAAATACAGTAATCCACTGCTTTTTCGTTTAAAAATACAAATGAGGGCTCGTTGGAAAGGTCTCCTGAATATCTCCCGAACTGTGGAGTTTGAAGTGTCTGAGTGCTAGCACCGCAGACAAATCGCGCTTGGAGCACGGGGCCTCAACACTGGTGTGGAATTCGAAAAAAGTGCTTCCAGGTCTGCTACAGCCTGCCCTGACTCCACTTGTGTGAAAACATCCAGAAAAAAATATATTTATCGCCACAAAAAAGCAGAAAAAAGGTTATTGTGAGGATTTCCGCGCAAAACTATTCAGTTCTCCAAAAAAATCCCTGTGTGACTGAATCCGAGACTCCTGATCCGTGTAAAACTGGGGGGTTACCGTATATGGTTATGTGTCCCCTTACCTCAGTAACGCAATCTGTCCTGTAAGATACGGATCACAACAGTGTCTTGAGATGCTGTCTATTTTTAGCCCTCTCCCATTAACTGGGTGCACATTTCAGAGTTGTGTCTGTTTCTGCATTTCACCTGAGAATTAGGATTGAGCTCTGGTGATTTTGCTTGTCAGTGAAAGTGTCTCCGTGTTCCATCATGTCTGTTAAAGCAGTCCCACACAGACACCCCACTGCTGTCTTCCTGGAATGTGGGCGTGTCCATGTTGTGTTTTCTTTAGGCACAAAGTTAATGGGAGAGTGGGTTAAAATAGACAGGAACTCCATCAGTTTCAAGAGACTGGTGTAATACCTACCTGATAAGAGTGATGCTGTATTCGAAGGAAAGTAAGTGACTGAGGGACATATTTTTTGTTATGTGCTATATAATCTAAAAACTTTTAGAATTAGTGTTTAGAATGGAAAGTTGGTAAATATGAACAGAGAAAAAGGCCAGCAAGAGATCACTGGAGAGGAGAAGATCTTGCAGTGACATTTGTTTACTGTCTCTGTCATGCAGCCACATTGAGTGTGTTTATGTACCATTCCCCAACACCACCATTGACCAACAGCTCAATCAAATGCATTTCAGTCCTCCTCCTGGGTGTATTGTTGCTGTATAGATCCGTTACATGTTAAAGTGATCGAAGACAAAAAGAGGGAGTAAATACCAGCATACATTCTAATGACTCACTCTGCAATCTTTCCACCACTTTTTTACTGTGCAAATCATCACAGCCATAAATCTCTATCCAGAAGATTTGAAAGTACATAATACAGTGTCAGAAATGCCAGTGCCCGCATTCACTGGAAAGAACTTGTGCTGGGCTGGACCATGTGCTCTGTGCCTGTATGACCACAAAAATATTCTCTGTGCGTCCAAAGACCCTGGTTCCATGGGTTTCCGTCTGTAAGTATGTACATAATTTAGCGTTTAGCTCATCGATCTTCATGAAGATACACATGAAAGGTTAAGGGAAAGTAACCTTTTATCCACTGTGCAAATTGAGCAGTAATGAGTTTTTTTTCCCCTGAATTGATAAGGCAAAAAATTCAACTCAGAATCCAAATAATGTTGTTTTGCTTTCCATCAGGGACATGCGCCAGCATCCCAAATGAATATACCTATTCATTTACACATCTCTGCTTATTACAAAATGACCTACCGACTCCACAATACTTCCATTATGGATGCCCACTCAGAATAGCCTAATTGGATTCATCCCGGTTGTTTACCGTTTCTGATTTGAGACACAAATTCAGAGAAACAGTGGAAAAGCGCACACATTTCTGCCAGCCCAGAATAGCAAGGCGATGAAGGCAGGAAAAGAATAAGGGCTTTAATTCAATTTCCTGTTGTTTGGCTACTTGTAATGATTTGTGCATGCACGTGTGTGTGTGTGTGTGTGTGTGTGTGGGGGTGTGTGTGTGTGTGTGTGGGTGGACTATGTTGACCAGAGTGTGTTTGATTGGAGCTGTGTTTGTGGTCTATCTAGGTCTGTGTTAAGCACAGTGAGAAGTGTTTCTGAGTGTTTGATTAGTGCTGTGTCTACGGTCTCTGCAGGTTTGGCTCCAACCTTCACTGCACCTCCAGCTAACATCACAGTGACGGACGGCTCTGCAGCCTCGTTCACCTGCCAGGTCTCTGGAGCCCCTAAACCAGCCATCACCTGGAAGAGAGGTAATAATCAACAGCCCTGCCCCTATATAGAGTTCTGCTCTTGGCTTCTGACCACAGTCAACTGCATTAACAAATCCTGTCAGGGCAGTTTAATGCCCAGTAAGAATGTGAAAACAAACATGACTGTATCTCTGCCCACACAGTCTGTCAGTTTTTTACAAGAGTCATATTTTTTCACTTTGACTCCTTAGCACCTGGATTCTTCAGCAGGGGCATAAATTGTCAAACACAAATACAACATCTAGAATTTTTGAACGCCTCGCAGAATGCTATTAAAGTGTCTTTGTTGCGGCTGATTGGCAACAAAAAAAGGATAATTTCATGCAAGAGCACCACAAATCTGCCTTTATATCCCAGCACTGTTTTGGCTTTATTCATGAAGTCATTTCCGTAGTCCTACCAATTATGTAGAGCGGAGCTCTCCTAACGAGACAGGCTGAACTGAAGCGTGCTTCAGGAGGATTTCCCTCTGGGGAAAACTTTAAGCTTGTAATAAAAAATCAGCCATAGCTGAACAACTATCCATGATGCCCTGTTAATCTTTTGTGTTGCTGCATAAGTGATTTACTGAGTGTGTGCATGTATTTGTAGATACACAGATATTGGCCAGTGGCTCGGTACAGATTTCACGATTTACACTGTTGGAGTCGGGAGGGCTGCAGGTGAAGCCTGTGGTGCTACAGGACACGGGAACATACACCTGCTACGCTGCTAACACTGAGGGGGCTATCAACGCCAGCGCCAGCCTCACCGTCTGGAGTAAGATCCTCAGTTCTTATTTTTGGCAGCCTGTCCTAACACACCCACATCTCTGTAGTGTTTCTCATCCCATTCCTTAAGGCCTGCCACAGAATCCACATTTTTAGTCTTATCTGAGCTCCCAGCCATTAAACATATAAAACGCCAGAGCAGGCAGGGGTTAAAGAGGGCTATGGAACTTAGTGAGACGCTTTGTTCACTAAAGTTAGATTATGTAGTTACTAGTAAGATCATTTTTAAAAGTAAGATCATTTTGGATATCACTAAAAATTGGGCTAGATTGACCCACCTCACAAACATGGTTAAATGAACTTGATTTTAAGTAATGTGTTCCGTGTTTTAAAGTTTCTCTGGACCATTAGACTCCACACAAGCAATGAAGGGAGCACCATCTGTCACAGCTAACCCTAAACCTTAATCTCTCTTTCAAAACGAGTGTTGCTTTTTTTTTTTTTACTGAGCCACAGTGAATATGGTTAATGGTTCAGTTCAATCGCACTGCAGGCTGTGAAGATATTACACAGTTTATTCTCCTTTCAAGATACCTAACAGGCGCTGGCATAGCGTTCAGATCATTACGACCCAAATTCATCTCCAGGTACAGCTGTACTGGGTCCCAGGTTTATACAAAATATTGACCAATGGTGGGCCTGCAGACAGGGTTGAGAGGCAGTTACGGCCATCACACACAAAGCAGCTTCTCACCATTAATTTTCTGTGCAAGACGAGCAGAAGTGAGTGATAAAACAGCCATGAGCAAGTGTGAAAAGAACAATAACATTCCCACGTACGGAAGGAGACTGAGTCATATGTGAGAAACCGCAAAGTTTCTGCACTGTAGCATTAGTGACTAAACCTGCTCCTGGAGTTCTAGCCTGCTGCAGCATCTTGTTCCATCTATAACATGCCAGACTTGATTCCAGCTGATTAAGGTCTTCCAAAGTCTCTGAATGACTGGATCAGATGGATGAGGAATGAGGGGCAATGTCAGAAATTAGACATGGGTTAGGGTCAATTTTGCATCTTTGCAAATTAGTCATTATTTCTCTTCAGGTCTGCCTAACAGCAATTATTGAAATACGGTTGTTTATTTTATTGTGATTACAATAAATTAATCTATAATGTGTTACACTGCTTACTGTAAACTAGTTATTAGATTACTGTTGTTGGGGTTTAAACACTAATAAAAAGTGGGTCTCTAGGTGAGGGGTTGGTGACCACTGTATATTGAAATGCGTCTCCAGTATCTAACCAAGTGCTGTGTCTTCTCCAAGGTCGCACCTACATTTCCCACCCTCCCACGGACCGCCGTGTCATCAAGGGGACCACAGCCGTTTTAGAGTGCAGTGCCACACATGACCCCCGTGTGGCTGTGAGGTAGGTGGTGATGTATGGTCCCTGAGTGTGTGTGTGTGTGTGTGTGTGGGCAGACCTCATTGTCTAAGACCAGGGCTGCCCCATCAGTTCTGATTGTAATGTTAATTGGAAGTGCCAGGCCATGTGCCGTTAAGTAGATTCGAAGCGCAATCCGTTATGCTATAAAGCTAATTCAGCGCTAATATGCAGGAAATCAGCATAATGAAGCACTCCTGCTTCCCTGCTCTCTCTCTCTTACTCTCTCTCTCTCTCTCTCTCTCTCTCTCTCTCTTTCACCCACTTTCTCTTTCATCCCTCCCTCCACCTGTTCTGTGTGCAGGTTTGTGTGGAAGAAGGATGGAGAGGTAGTTGGTCATTCCAGAGGTGGGCGGATCAGCCTGCAAGATGGCTCTCTGCACATTACTCAGACGTGGTCTGGTGACATCGGTGACTACACCTGTGATGTGCTTTCCCTGGCCGGCAACGACTCCAAGAGTGCACGCCTCGAAGTCATGTAAGCCAAGGCTAACAGTTTCCTCCTCAGCACCCGGTTACATGCTGTTTGCCTCTTTCCAGCGGCTCTGTCCTCATATGCTCCACCTGAGAATGACCTATTTCCTCCCCAGGAGGAGACCCATGTTTTTGAAAGCTGGCCTGTGGCTCTCTGAGAGCCTGGGTCATGACACACTACCTTCCATGCTCTGATGCAGTCTGGACACAAGTCTTCACCCCACCCCCACCCCCCACCTCCCTTTAGGGACCCTCCAGGGGGCCTACAGTGTGGTAGGCGCTCTCAGCGCACTTTTTTGCTCTGTTGCACTCTCCCTGTCAGCCAAGTGAGGTAAAAGGAAAGGCCCATTTAGAAGCAGCTGCTTGCTTATTACTCCGTATACCATATTTCTCCCTCTGCCACGTTCGGGCTCAGCACCAGGCCCAGATGCAGCATAGTGCTCACAGCAGGAGCTTCAAGAGTGACCTTTCTTTCACAACCTTTTTCTGCCGTAACCTTTCAGTCTGGTTTCCAACTGCTTTCCTTTGTATTTCATACTATAGAGCTGCTAATTGCAATTTATATTGTTACATTTTACATAATCAAATGATTTGGAAAGCAACAGCGAGACAGACACGTTTCATTTTTGATTCTTTGTTCTTTTGATCTTTCAGGTGTTGTGTTTCATGTCGTCTCCATGTTTCAAAATGCTATTTTTTACTTACTCTGCCTAGCAAAATTGAACATTTCTTAAAAAGCTGTTGACCTTTTGCCTAGTGTGTGAGCAAGCCTTCAGCCAGTGAGGGGTCTGATGCACATTTTCCAGCTGAGTCCTTAAAATCTAAAAAAAAAAAAAAAAAAGATTTTCTTTGCTTCAGCCTTAAGCCAAGATATAAGGAAATAAATACAGTCTCGAACTTGAATAAAAAAGTAATTTACATATTTTTAATAAATGCATCAGGTGTGATCTATGCAGATTTTGAGAGGCTAGCATTATGTGGGATTAAGACTCATTATCTGTTTGTGGCTCTGCCCTGCCCTTATTATACTGTTGAAATGGTTTGTGCTGGCAGACGGTTGTGTGGAATCAGGCTTTCTGTCAGACGGCTCTTTCCCTAGCGGCTCAACTCATCCAGCCATTCTCTCTCTCTCTCTCAGACGCTGCTTCCTGGGCCCTGCTGCCCAAGTCATTAGAAAGAAATGGCTTTTAGTCCGAGGTACTTACTTTGGCAATAACTTACTTAACCATGGGAGCGCAGACATTGATTGAGATTGAGGCATTGCTACTCACCTAAAGTCTGGAGGCTCTACTTTTATTTATTTATTTATTTCAGTTCAGTTTGGTGGAAAATCAAAAGAATAAAATATAACTCAGGCAGTTAGATAGAACATTCTTTTAGGGGAAGATAATGTGTATAAATTGCCCAGTTATAGGAGTGAATGTCACTTTTTTAAAGAACATCCGTGCTCTCTCTCTTTTCTTCTGGTGCATTTTTTTGAGAGAGAGAGAGAGAGAGACTTTTCTTGCAGAACATCAGAGAATATGCAGAAAGACTGCTAGATGAAAGCCAGTGTATCATTTCTCTCCTACCTGTGAGATTGTCAGAGGTTGCCTGTCTAGTTAGAAAGAACACAAAGAAGTGATGAAATCTGGAGCTTTGCTGATTCTCTCGCTGGGTTTAATTTAGAAAAGAAAACAAACTTTCCGTGAGCAAACCATCGGTGCTTGATATGTGGCCTCAGCAGGAATTCAATCCTCTACCGAAATGATTAATAAAGCTATCAATAAAATAAAAAAATGAAAAAAGAAATCAAGACGAACACAAATAAATGACTGCCTCCAGCGGGCAGTGGGAACGGAGCTGAATTTGGAATCAGGCTGGTTTCTTTGAATGCCTGAGCCAGGGGAAGGGCGGTGCACAGAGCGTAGAGGAGATGTGAAGCTGGGGAGGTCCCGGGGGACACAGCATGCAGAGCGTTACGGCGAATCTTAAACAGACCTGTTGAGCCGAGACTGCCCTCACGGTGGGAGCATTCTCCAAATACTCTGGATGTTTTTATGTCTGTTTATTTTGTGGTGTGTGTGTGTGTGTGTGTTTGTGTGTGTGTGTGTGTGTGTGTGTGTGTGTGTGTGTGTGTGTGTGTGTATGTGTTTTTTAGATTGCTTACGGTGTATCGTGTTTGTTCTCTCTCTCTCCAGAGAGCTGCCACACTCCCCCCGGAACCTGCAAGCCAGCCTGAACGCCACAGACAGCCGCAGCGTGGACTTGTTCTGGATGAGGCCATTTGATGGCAACAGCCCTCTGTTGCACTATGTGGTGGAGCTCTCAGAGAACAGTAAGCAAGCCTCTGTTTTGTTCCACCCAACCTCACTCTGGGGGAGAGGCAGGTGCATGTAATTGAACCGAATAGCAGCTCACAAAGAAGCCCAGCACACAGGTGTACTAGGTTCTGTAGAGCAATATATCACAGTTTCCTAACTCTGCTCTTTACAGTCTGTTCTCGTGTCAGGGCTGCCCCATCAGCCTACCTACTGGTGAGTGGCTTCAGTGTAAAACAGTATATTTTTGAAGTCTTGTTTTAGATATGCACTGAAAAAATCATATTAGATAGATTGCATAGATTAATCTTTTAATAATAATAATAATACATTTTATTTATAGAGTGCTTTTCAAGATACTCATAGTCGCTTTTAATGATGGTGGTAGAGTGAGTGGGTTAAAATGTGAATAAACACAGAGGCCACTGTGGTTGAGTCAAATAATGATTTATAAAACGAATTATAGATCTAATCCATATCACCCTGGAATTCTAAGAGTTATTTGGTGAGCTCACAATTCCTCTTTGTCATGACTTACATATTATCTTCCTGGTCCTTTACTTTAGCATTCACAACATATATCAAATAATTTATAGTAGTGACTGAATAATAAGTCTTAGTGTTAATGACGGAAAGTAGGCCTACAGTTATGTGTTAACAGGACCTTTTTGAGTTGAAGAGGATATTGGGCAAGGCAAACACTACAGTCTGCTTGTTGGGTGGGGGAGAGACATAAGGATCAGGCTTGGGAACCACCACTATAGCCATACTGCTCACTATATACTGAGAGTTGGTTTGGCTTAAATAGTGGCGCTAGCTTCTGTGATGGTGAAAGAACAGATGTGTAAGGAAGCATGGAGACACCTGCCCTCCCCAAACAAGCACCACTAACACCACTAGCACCATGGAAGAACAGAGCAGATTGATCTGCTCTGGGTGCAAGTGGACAGTGAGGAATGGGCTGCGGTGAAGGTGCAGATTACTGGTGCATGGCTGGAATGGCCCTGGGAAGTCCTATTAGAAACTCCTATGTCACTGAGCCAGCCATCTCTACCCCCCCCCCCCTCTCTCTCTTTATACTATATATATAGTATATATACTAGAGGTGGGCATAGATTAATTTTTTTAATCTAGATTAATCTCACTGTAATCTTGGAATTAATCTAGATTAAAATGG
>JBBPDC010000141.1:9665958-9676914 GCA_037974485.1 Hemigrammopetersius urotaenia
CATAGCTTGCGTAGTATAGACCCAGCTCCCAACCCAACTTTGTGAATAGATTAACAGCGATATTTTTTTTATCGCGCGATAGGAGTCTCACATTAACGCAGCACGTTAACGCCGATAACGGCCCAGCACTAATATATACACACACATACTCAAACACACATATGCATGGATACATTCACACGCATTTAAGTATGCATACAATTGTTTTTCATGTCCAATCAATAAGTTTCTATCATCTCTATAGACCTTAATGTTATTAATAGTTCAACATCAGTTTACTGTCCTACAATCCTCTAACAAAGTATCCCTCTCACCCCCACTGTTTTAATATTCTTTGATCTAAACCTCATGCTGATCAGCACAGTGCAATCTTTTGTATAATTTTAGAGTAATTTCTCTAAAGAACCCGATGTTGTGTGATCTGATCATTAAGTATTTATAGCGGCCGGCTAGCATTCTACTGAGGAATCCCAGCTTGAACATGATGTGTGATTACTAGGGTTTTTTAGATACCTTTTCTGAGTGAGTATGACAGCTACACTAGCTGGAGATGCAGTAACTACATTTGTTATCAATATGTGTGTCTGAAAATGAATATATTTTACTCACAGTTGTAAATCTCTGACCTCAACACTTAAGCTCAGACATAGAAATGAGCTGGAAAGACACAGTCATGCCATTCCAGGAGTCAAGCTCGAGCTGAAAAGCCACAGATTCTAGAGTCTAAATAGCTGTTTTACAGTCTTTCACTGCATTGTTATAAATTACAATTTACTGTGTTCTACAAATCCAAAACCAAGCCTCCAGCCCTTTTGAAAGTTGAACATCAGAGAATATCCAGTTTGTATGACATTCCACAATCAACAGTAAAAGTGGTTCAAATGATGTTGTCTCCTCAATGTAATATTGATATTTGACAATTCATGTGTTCATTAGATGCCTAATATAGATATAGTGTATTTATATACATGTTGTGTGTGTGTATGTAATCTGTGTGTGTTTTAGTTTGATTTGAATCATTTTCTGCAATTTGAAATTAGTTCAAAAATAAACAAACAAATATGACAGGGGGAAAATAGCTTGAATACATTTTGTTGGGTATAAGAGTATATATTACTGTTGTAAAAGATTACATGTGCTATGTCATTTATTTACCATTTTCAGGAGAATGCATTTTACACCCTTATGTATGATATCATTGTAGATTCTCCATGGAGGGTGTATTTGCCGAATGTGGATCCAACGCTTGCAGCAGCAGTGGTAACTGGCCTTACTCCGGCCCGTACCTACCAGTTCAGAGTATGTGCTGTCAACCAGGTGGGCAGAGGACAGTACAGCTCTGAGACCAACAGGTAAGGCACTTATGCGTGTTAACCAAAGTTCCACCGTCATTTCAGACTATGATCTGAATGGTGATAAAGATCAGCACTTGAAAAGACCATGTCCAATAATACCAGCAGAAGCTTGTCTCTTTACAAAAGTACTAGACCACACTGTGAGGCGCCAAAAGCTTAGATTTCACACACTGATCTATGTTCCGATGTCAGCTTGCTGGTTAGATGAGATTACTTTTTCCATTGTAAAGATCAGCACCTGCAGTCCTCTGCAATAATGCATTTTCTAAAATCATTTTGTGTTACATTTCATGCATATAAAGCTTATGTAATTATGTAATGGATATATTCAGGATTGACAAGTCTGTACTTTTGACCTTTTTCCATTTGATTCGGTGCTGTAAAATGAGAAACAAGGCTGTGCACATACTTTTGTATTAGAATCAAATTGCAATCGAATCATTTCCTAATTAAAAAATACAAATAAGGAATCAATTTTTGGCTGCTACTAAGGGCAATCAGCAATCTGAAGAAGTAGCTGCCTTATTCATTTTGCACTCATCGCTTAGCATATTACAAATATGTCCGACTTAAACATCTGCTCTGTAATCCAGTCTGCTTCATGAGGTCATTGTTTAAGCCTGATTTCCCCTGTCAACCGTGCCGTGGCCTCGGAGCTCTGTGGGTGTGTGTTGAGCTCGGCTGTGCCAGCAAACATCACAGTGCGTGGAGAGAGCCCGGGCCATGCAGGCTCTAAAGTGGCAGGCCTGCGCTCACACCTCCTGCTGTAATCAGCACCCAGAGCAATGCTCCTGCACACAGCTTGCGGCGGTGGGTGGTAGACGCCTCGCGCCTGCCAGCCCCACCAGCCCTTATCAGCGCCAGACATGCTAAAACATGGCACCTCCGCTCAGGGACGGGAAAGGAAAGTGCTATTATCTTGTGCCCTCTATAGCATCATCTCACTTTGAAATTAGTCCCTTCTGTTCATCTGGATCCGAAGCCTCGTGCCCAGACATAAATAGTGTGTTTAACATGTTTTGTTTTGCCATCAGCTAAAAGGGTTTAGCACACTGATACAGGATGATCACTGTTTGGTTTCAAATTTCCTAGGAATGGGACAGCCAACTCTGCTGTGGAAAGAAAAATCCATTTGTAAATATAGAAAAGGACTGTTGTGAAAGCAAAAAGTTGTTTTTAAAAGAGATTATTGCAATGGCCGAAGTGTACACGCTTTCCTTTTGCTCAAAATATAAAACATGTTTGGAGTCTAAAGCTTGCTTCTTTAACTTTGCATTGGAGCTACGAGTCTTTTTTACCTAGCTGTATGCAAAACTTTGGACACTCCTGGTCGTATTATGTGTTTTGTTGATTTTCTGAATGAAAAGGAAGTCATTTACACATTCTACAATTGCTGATGCCTGACTACTATTTATGGCGTATTTAATATTTTAAAAGAACTCAAATAAAATGTGGCATTTGCAAAAGTTCAGAAACCTTTTTAGTAGATCTAGGTCTCAGAGCCAAGTGAAGCATCGATACTTCCAGATCATAGTAAATGAGGTGAAACTTAAACTAAAAATACATATTATGAAGACCAGGAAAAATCTCAAATAAAACTGGCCCTACAGGAAGATTTGGCTGGCACTGGTATAGCGGTGCAATGTTGTTACTGCACAAACATTATCTAGATGGAAGGGTCATCAGAAGGTAACCTTCACTGGTAACCGTGACACAGGTCAATGTCTGACACAACACTAAATCAGAGGTATTTTAAAATCAAAAAGAATGGTCTGATGAAACTTTTTGACTCTGTCTTCAAAGGTATGGAGAAGACAAAGAAGAAGCACTTACACACGATAAAGGGATTGTGTAACAGCTAGCAGTGCAAGAGAAAAAAGGATTCTACTAAATATCGACAAACCCTGAAAGCTAATGTCCCACAGTCAGTAAAGAAACTCAAAGAAGAAAAGAGATTGAACGTTATGTGAAAGACTGATCTAAAAAATACTTCAATATTAACCTTGAACTACATAAAGAAATATTAAGGTCTTAAATTTGTCTTCATCATCACTAGACTGTTAAATTTTCAAAAATGTGTTATTAGATCTTAAAATGTCAAGCATGTAAAATGACCTATGAATATTTCTAAACTAGAAGTGTTCTGCTAGGAAGAGTGAAAAAACATCAAGGTTATAACGTGTCATTTTTAAGTTTCTCGTGTGGAGGTGGCAATAACTTTTGTTTACTTTGAGAAAATGTCATAATTTCACGTACAACTGTGTCAGACAAATGTGTATCTTGGGTGGCATCAACACACACTTGGGCAAAATACAATTAAGGATTGTCAAGTAGATTTGCTAATGGTTGTTTGCTTTCATGGCATGACATACTGTTATCTATAAAAATAGATATTTTAAATCTCATTAAGTTCTCTAATAACATCAGTTCAGATACAAGACCACAGTCTCTGACATGTTTTCACTCCTGGTGATTGTTTTGCCTTAAATCAGCTTCTTATTCTCAAATTAACTAGGTCTGCCACTCCATAAAAAGAGGCTTGTAAATTTCAGCTATTAGCTATTAAAATTTTAGCTTTCGTTTCTGAGCACACTTCTTGAATACACGTTTTTCTGAGTTTATCACTGTGAAATATTAATGCTAGGCAGGTTAATACTTGCCTACAAACTAATGAGAGGACATATTAAATATTAAAGAACTGCAGTAGCTTCTTAACTCTCCCGTGACCTCAATTAATGCTTCACTTTATCAAACAATCCGTCTTTAAACATTAAATAATCAAATTCTAGTGAAACAGGTTTGGAGTGCTGTACATAAATTTCATGCAAGCCCGCGATAAACTGTTTCATGTCTGGCTGTTTGGCTTTCATTTAGCTTTAATTGCCATGGCTGGGAATGCACAAGAGTTGAACACTTTTGTATTTTTGTTTTCTTTTTTCCTTTTTGCTCCATTATAGAACAGGTGCCTGATTAATATGTGATGTGTTGCTTTTTGACTCCTGTTTGTTCATCTTGTTGAATTAAACTTCTTTCAGCTGGGAGTTGCGGCATGAGTGTGTGGCTCTGTTTTTACTCGCTAAATTTGGAGCTCCACCAGAAATTAACCATGTTTCCAGCATGGCCCAAATTTTCTGATTAAAAGATGAGCTGAAAACAGTGATTCTTCAATTTGGGATCCTGGAAATAACTTTTCTGCCATAGAAGGGTATAATGCAGCAGACTTGCCACTGCCTGGTGCTTTGGTAAAGACAGCTAGCTGGAGAGCAGAGTTGGAGCAGCCAAGAGCTGAGTCTTGAAGGAGCCTATCAGTCTTCTCCCTGCATGCATGTCTTTCTGTATGCTGTCACATCTGTCCTTTTTGGCCTTATTAAGCAGAGGCAGCCATAAACGCCTGACAAGCCCATAAAATCAGACCTGTACAGCTCTGCCATAACGAGCCTCCACTCACGTGTGCCTTCTCTTGTTTACCCATCCGCCGGGTTTTTGTGCTCAGTGAGTGTCGCCAGGCTAAAATTGCCATGAATATTCCTCTTGATAGGGGCTCATCCATTCATGAATAACCAGTGGGCTTTACACACTGAAGATGATTAAAGGACTGTGTTTCATACACAGCCAACCTCTCTTATGCCATTCTATTAGGGCCCAAATCGCTCGTACCTATATCTGGTTCACTGTTCTACTCGAATTAACGGCCGTTTCTGTGCATCTGTGATGTGGGGAGGCAGATGTTTAATTGGCCAGTGGTGCTCTCCAAGTATGTAAAACAAATGTGTAAATACTGCGTGAAGGACAGGCCAGGGTAGGCAGACAGTATTATGAGAGCTAGCTGAGCAGCTCTTCCTTATGGCCACGATTAGGCAGATTTACTGAACAAGTGTCTGAAAGAGGCTCCATGATATTGGTTATTGAGGGTATTAATTATGAAATGGACTTCTGGGGAGAAATAACAAGTGGTGGGAGTTTTAAGAAGACAGTGACTATAAATCTAAAATAACCCAGTGATCCCATTAAAATTTAATGCAGATTTAACTGTCCATTAGCATGAAATGCATAGGGCAGAATGAACCCGTGGACATTATGAAGCATCCAACTCTGATTCATTTTTAAATTCCATTAATTAAAAAAGGCACATATTTGGGTGGCATAAATAGTGCAATGGCCTAAGAATATCGTTTATGACTGCAACTTTCGTACTGATTACAATATAACAAAGTTTGCGGATTTGCACATTGGAATTGTTCATGCACTTCTGGAACTACTCGGAAACCAGTTAATAGACTGCAATTAAGAGCTGAAGCTTCTACTTAAGATTGCCATTTGCTCTCAGTGAGACCTGGGGCAAATGTCTTTAGAGGGCATGTGTTCCAACACAGAAAAGGCCACCTCTTTTAACTTGCTTTGGTCTCCAGCAGAGCCTATAATGTGAGAGGAAGTGAGCTCCACAGGCCCCTGAAAGCAATAAAGTGGACCTGGTTCCAACGTAAACAGCCCCGTCTCTGATGACCAATGGATCGAAGCCCTGGCCTGGTTATTTTTCTGTTTGCAAATACTAATGCTTAATGTAGCTACAACAAAGGAGAAATGAAGAACAGAGGGCAGATCGGCAAAGATAATTCCCTAAAATAGTCAGCAGATCCAGGCCAGGCTGCACAAAAACAAAAAGCTTCTGCATAAACAGTGACCCTGTGGGTTGGGAGGCCCCAGGGTGCTTCCAGCGGAGGGAGCTCTTACAGGAAGCGGAGAGGGCTTTGAGTGCTTTTGATGAAGTGGGCGGATATGTCGCGGCAAGCCAGATTGGGAAATGGACTTCTGACCAGAGGGTTACACTTTCTCAGCTCACCAGGAATATTACTGTTATGCCCCGAAGCGAATGAGCTCACTCGGATTCAGACAAAAAATACTGAGCAGCGAATCAATTATATAAGACCACTCTCATGTTTGTGCGTGCAGGGAATACTTGAGTTTACTCTGAAGCTGGTGCTGTTACTTATGATCTTTTCTATTCTGTATTCTGTTTTCATCCCTGTAGACTGATGCTTCGTGAGGAGCCGCCCAGCGCTCCACCCAAGAACATAGTGGCCAGCGGTCGCACCAATCAATCCATAATGGTGCAGTGGCAGCCCCCTCCTGAGCCCCAGCTCAATGGAGTACTCAGAGGTTATGTCCTCAGGTAGGACCTGCACACACCACATAACTACTATTGTTGTCTGTATGAGAGAGGAAGGTATAGTCTTTATACTGCCTGATATAATCAGGTTTAACCTTAAATGGTTTTGATGCACAATATTGTCGCTGTCAGAAAAAAAACTTGTATTTCCAAAAGGGCAGTTTACAACTGAAAGAAAATTTGTTTAACTTGCAAAGTGCGTCAATGTAAAAATATTTTAGTCATTTGAAATTGACACAGTGTATATTGTATAGTGTATATTGACACACTGTACAGGCATATTTAAATACTTTTTTTAAACATCACACAAAGAGATAGAAGTTTTTGTTAGAGAATAATGCAGAATTATTATGTGTTCATCTAATATTGTAATATTCAACCTCTTTTCCTCTCCACTGTCCTCACTGGCTGTGGGACATTAGCTTTTAGGATTTGTTGAAATTTTGTTGAATTCTTTCTTCTCTTTATCACCCCATTTCCTGTGCCACGGGCTACAACACAAACCCAAAGCATAATATATCCACCCACATGCATAACAGCTGGCAAGGTGTTCTTTTGTTGAACGGCCTCTTCTTTTTTCTTCCAGCATAGCTTTGATGATAAGTTTTGTTTCATCAGACCACTTCACTTAATTCCAAAATGCATCTAGTTAGTCCAAGTGTTGTGTTACACACTTCAAATATTGACTTTTGCGAGAAACCCCAGTTAGGTTACCTTCTGATGATCTGTGCATGTTTGTGCAACAACAACTTCACAGTTGGCGAGGGCATCACTATTCTCATGCCAGCCAAATCTTGTTTTTCATACCTGACCAGTAAGATGTTTAGATAAGTGCCTGTCTTTTCAGTGTAAGCACCCTGAGAAGTTTGAAAGGGTCACTACAGGTTATTGTGCTGTGGTACATTTTATTTGTATATTTCTTTCATGTTTATTCAGTTTATCAAAGAAATGGTAATAGTGCAATAAAATGTGTCACATTTAAGATAAACATAACACGTAAGATTGACATTGTTTCCATTTAGATTGACATTGTTGATGCATGTTCACATACTGAATTGACCACATTCTGAATACAGTAATCTCCCGCTTTTCACAGACATTACGTTCCATAAGCACCCGCGTATAATGAAAAAACGCGTTGTTGTGTTTTGGAGGCCAAAAAAATGCCAATTTGTATAGTGTAAACCCTAAATAAGCCCCAAATATGCTTCTAGAACACTTTCATTTTAAACTCAGTTTAGTGCATTACCTTTAAAGAAAATGACAAAAGTTTACACCCGGATCACATTTAAAAACGCACATGCATCTGAATGCGCTCCACGTGTAAGGTCGCGGGACAAAGGTTTTGGGACACCACAGTAAGATGAACGGGTCGCCTTGTGTGAAAATTTTTTTTATTGCCACAAAAAAAGCAAAAAGGAGGATGTTTGCAGTTTTCACGTTATTGTAGGGATTTCTGCGTAAAACTACGAGTTTGGTTCTCAAAAAAAAAATCTGCGTGTGACTGAATTCATGACTCATGATCCGCGTAAAACTGGGGAATTTTGTGCCCGCTGTTATGAAAGAGAATTCTTTCCTTTTGATGTAAGAGATTTCAGTTTTATCTCAAAAGACAGCCTGGAGGCTCATACCAAGCCTCAAAATGTTATGTTTACTAAGTCCAGGGGTGTGATTGTAGACAGTGCAGCGGACTGTAAAAGGCCTCGGCTGTAACTCTGTGCTTAATGCCGTATTTAAGTTTTGTGGCTGTGGCTCCTGGAGGCAGGGTGTAAATTTATCCTGAAGCTGAGGTGAGACTGAGCGCAGGCTGCACTGTGCAGCTGAGCAGAGTCTGGGGGATGGTGGAACCGAGCCACAGCTGCTGTGAGTACAAGGGATGGTACACTCTCTCTAGCAGCGGGAGTGCGCCAGACACGAGGAGAGCCGCGCTCACTACCCCAGCGGGCCTCACTGGGCCCAGGAAAGAGGCACAGAGCCCATCTGCTCGGGCTGCAAGCACACAACACACATTTACACTGAAACACATCTCCCCATTCTGCCAAAGTATATACTGGAATAATGCTCTAGCACAATGAATATTGAAGTTTTGCTTATTATTAGTTTTGTACCGTATTGAAATATAGCCTGTGCATATTTCCTGTAAGCCTGTACCTTACTGTACACAGGTAATGAGCTTGTTTGTGATGCTCTGAGGACAAGTAATATGCGCAGCATTTGTAATATGTGCAGTAATTATATGTTACACTCTTTCAGAAGAATCCCTTTTTTAATCTTGCCTTCATCGTTTTATTTGGCTGCATGAGGATTATGGTTATCAGAAGAGACTGGGTCCCTAAAATCCCTGCACTTCAGAGGAATTACATTAAAATAAAGTGAAAGGAATGCAGTGACCAAATATGCTAATATGGCAAAAAATGAATGAAACGTTTGATGTCATTTACATAATGAAAATTGGTGGCCGTGTTCTTTCATTGTTAGTTTTATGCATAATAGGTTTCGGGTGGCTAGACCTTACAACCCTTCAAGGAAACGTCACACCCTCTTCTGCACCCACGCTTTTTTACATTTCCCAATATTTGACCTGCCATTTTCCCCCTCAGTGACAGCGCAATGTAAATATCATTGCCCGTTAATGACAGGGTGCCAAGTGTTGTGTAATGCTCTGAATAGGATTCCTCGAGTGGAAAATAGGCGAGCAAGAGAGGGCCGCCTAATTACAGTCTGCGGAATGGCTTCTAATGGAGCGGTGACCTGGAAGGAAATCGTTGTGGCTAACAGTCCAGCTATCGATTCTTCCCGTGGCTGCAGGTATCGGCTGGCGGGGCTCCCTGGCGACTACCAGCAGCAGAACATTACTAGCCCCGAGATCAACTACTGCCTGATCACGGAGCTCATCATCTGGACGCAGTATGAGATCCAGGTGGCGGCGTACACCGGAGCAGGCCTGGGTGTTTTCAGCCAGCCCGTCGTTGAATACACGCTGCAGGGAGGTGAGACCTTTCAGCCTTCATCACTCACTGCTATGCTTCCTCCCGCTCACCCTTTCTTCAGGTAAAAGCCGGCAGATGGAGAAACGGAAAAGGGAAACACAGGTCAGAAGGAGATGTGCCAGCTAGAGCAGGCTAAAATACTGCTTGATTACAAAGAGCTCTCCTGTTGGGTCCAGGTTGGCCCAGAGCAGACGCTGCATTCATATGGCCCCTCCTGCCTGTGGCTGAGTTCAGCTGGCAAAAGGCCTGCTCTGAAGTTATCATCTTCAGAGCAATTACATCAATTATCCCAAGAGCTATACATTACTAGAAGAAGGGGCGACATCCATTGTGGGACACTATCCCTTTGCTAAAGTGTCCTTCGCTGATAAAAGTAAACATCTGCTTAAATAGTAATCTGTGATGGTCGTGTAGAATTAGCAGATCACTTAGTTATTGAATTAGGCTGTGCAATATTACATACTGGTCACAATATGCTTTTGTGCTTTTCTGAGCATATTGTAAGTAAGACTAAATTGCACATTTAAAGTAAGACTAGATTTAGTCTTGGGCAAGTTGTATTCATGTACACAGTGAGTATATGTTTATAAGTATATACAGAGTGGAAGTATAAGTACAGATACACACACAGGTACACAATGGAGTGACAGGCCTTGACAGTAGCTTAGTATTAGAGATGCACCAGAAAAATTGCATATTTTAAATTGCACATTCTGCCCAGCAGCAATAGTTTCACCCAAACATTGCACATGTTGCATCAAAAAAAGAATTGCACTTAGTAATATTGCACATATTGCACATAAGAGAATATAGCAAAAGCTACCCTGTATATTGAATGTGTGTGTATCTGTCTGCACGTGTGTAGTCATCTGCAAAGTCTTTGTTGTGGAGTCTGACAGCAGTTGGAAGGAAAGACCTGCGGAATCTCTCCGCCCCACATCGCGGGTGCTGCAGCCTGCCACTGAAGGAGCTGCTCAGTGCTGTCAGAGTCTCCTGCATGGGGTGGGAGATGTTGTCCAACATGGATGACAGCTTTGCCACCATTCTCCTGTCACTCACCACCTCCACTGGGTCCAGAGGGCATCCTAAAACAGAGCTGGCCTTTCAGATCAGCCTGCTCAGTCTCTTTCTGTCCCCAGCATTATATTCAAATTGTAAAAAGTTGAATAAAATGATTTCATTAATACATAAATCATGTTTTTTAAAATGTGTCTATATCCAACCTATCAAACCTCAAAAAAGCAAACATTGTAATACATCTAAAAGGATGGCTATTTTATTTTGGGTGTGGCACAAGTCTCTAACCATGTCAGTTCATTTAAAAAATAAACAAGGAAGTTGGAGACCCTTTGGCTATATATCAAGTGTGTCACGGTCAGGGCCGGTAGCCCTGCAAGCCCCATGCCTTTTCTGTTCTGTTATGTTCCCCTTGGTTACCCCATGT
>JBBPDC010000141.1:9677966-9711354 GCA_037974485.1 Hemigrammopetersius urotaenia
CATCAGCATGCCTGCCTGCCTGTCCCGTCCCTGTACGTATGGAGGTCAACCAGAGTGTGGGCTTCACGGCCCGCACTCTGACAAAGTGAGGTACTTTGAGAACCATGGCTGTAGATGATTAAAAGTGAGAAGTAGGTGTTTTGTCATTCACCTTGTTACCTAAATGATCAAAATGCATCCCCCTTGTTAACCTGCTGTATTGGGGTTGCTTCCACTGGGTCACCGTCTGTCATATTGAAGCCATTTACAAAGATATCTTTCATGAAGCTCACTTGTTTCAGTCTTTGTCCTGGAGTCCAGGGCATTCCAAAATGCTCTGAATTTTTTTGTGTGTCACTTCCCAGTTCCTTAAAAATAATTAACAATCAAATTTTAAAGACACAAAATCCACAAAAAAAGACACAAAATATTGCATATTTGGTTTTAGACACCAATAACAAATAATACATTCAGATGTATACCAAAGCAAGCTTTCTTTTCTATGAAAGTTTTCTTTGAAGCCCTAGGGTAGTCAATTTGTTTGCCAAGCTTTAGCTCCCCTGCTTAATATCCCTCTGTTATGCTTTTTCGTATTTTGCCTGCTCTAACATACCCAGTTCAGCTCAGAAGGGTTTACTAACTAGCTTTTCAGTTGTATCAGGTGTGTCAGAACAGGGCCAAATTGTGCAGGGTAGGAGGGATTCCATGACTAGAGTTGGCAGCCACTGATGTAACTGAATGATATTGATGTTACTGGGTTTTGTTTGTTTGTGTCAGTTGCTGTAGCATGATATATTTTACTATGAATATGGGGAGTAGCTTAGCATCATTCCATTGTTTTGCTGTTCGTGATTTGGATAACAAACATCTGGTTGGACTAGTCTCTTGTGCAGTTATCCAAGAGAGATTTGATGGTAGATGGTGGAGGAGAATGGTAGAGTGTAGAGTCTGCCATGCATTTTGAATACATAAACATAGTCATACATAAAGAGTAGTTTTTAATTGGTTGAACATTTGAACAGGAGACTTTTCATTCATTATAACCCGAAGCTTGACTGGCACTATGAAGAAGTATTCTCAGATGTATTCTCCTCTTTCCTGGGCATTCATGCATATGCTTTTTGTATTACTAATTGATTTTTTATGTATCTAGGGGTATATTCTCTAGGTAAAGCAGTTATAGAGTACCCCAGGGGTCCCACAAATGCAGCTTGAAATTCAGTCAAATGTATAAGCAGTGGCCATATGTACTACTGCACACAGGCAGGTGCTTCTCTGATTTTAAATTCCAAGTACACAACAGGTGTTGAAAGAACAGTCTGACTCCTCTGAAATGAGGATCGCTGGCTTATAAAAATCTCCCCCAGTTTTGTTTTTTTTTGTTGTTGAAATGAGGCAGCTCAATTCTCTTGGCTGGGGCGTGTCTGTCTGGCTGACTTGCCCTGGGGTTTTGCAAGGTCACTGGATATCAAACACGCAAGGTTTCATCTGCTTTAGCTTATATTGTGCCTTTTGCTTGAGCTTACAGTTTCAGTTAAGGTCAAACCAGTGGCTACAATGGGATGCAGTTGCCGTCATTCATATTCTACACAAGCTGAGAAAGCAGGCCCATACTTGTATCAAATGAGAAATCAACAGTACATTTCCTTTAATAGCTATCATGTAAGGGCACCTTTTCCTTTAGTGTTTATAGGTCACCCAGACAGGGAGCATGGCTGCTAGCGAGCCATAATGTGCATTAAGCCCCATATGCCACAATATACCACAGAGCAGGACCCCCAAGTCTAGGTTTGTCAGCGACAAGGCTGTGTGAGCTGAGAGCTTCCAGTGACGTCAGAAATAGGTAGTCATTAGACAAGGGCTAGTGCATCTAGGACATTAGCTTTTACTCTCAGAGAGAGTTTTTTCCCCTGACGGTGAGGACAACACTGGACTTTCCAGACCTTTTGAAGTGCTGTTTGCGACCATATTTTCACCAAACCAATTATTAAACTACTACAGGAATACGGACATGAAAAGAGAACGAGTCATTGAGATCCATTATCGTTTCAGTGCAGAAATGTCTCCGATGGCAAAGGTTATGGTTTTGATTGGGAAAAAATGATGCTGTAGGCCACAGCGAAATGGGTAGCTAGGCATTATATGCTCTTTCATCAGTGTGGGAGATGAGTTGTGTGTACACCGGCAGGGGAAAATGATATACATTCAGGTACAGTTTACTTGGCTGTTTTTGGCTTGTAAAACAAAAGTATGATTTGATGCATATTTCACCTTGAAAACCGCATATTCTCTCAGCATTTAAGATAGTTGTGAACAACCTATTGTCAAGCACCAGTGTTCAAGTGAGTTGAGCCCTTTGCAGTTAGCCACACTCTCTCTGTGAGCTGGATCCATAGGGATATTTTATAATTCACCTGCAAGTGACACAGTATTAAGCAGAATATATAGTGCTGTGCATCAGCCTGTATAATGCTGGGGACATTTACTGCCCTGGTCTTTGGCTGTGGCAAAATGAGGGGACACAAAAAGAGCTTAGGATAAATGTGCATTTTGTTTCTTCTAGTTCCCACAGCAGCCCCTCAGGATGTGGAGGCTGTAGCTGTCAACTCAACCACCATCAAATTCACGTGGGATCCACCACCTCAGCAATTCATCAATGGTATCAATCAAGGATACAAGGTAATACGCCTAAATATAAGACATGAAGGAACAATTGATTACAAACGCCAATACTACTCTTAAATTACAATGGGATTGTTGGGCATATTACTTCTAGAAAAAAATTATCTCACTACTAATTACTTTAATATGACCACTGCTGTATCACAATGCTGTCCTATAGTATTTGTCAAAGTTTTTTCTCATATTTGTTTTCAAATACATAGTCAAATCATTCAACATCTCACTTATTGTTCATGCAATCTGCTAGTAAGCCACTAATCACCACTTATTTTCTCAACTTCTGTAATACTACGTACCGCAATGCAATACGTCTAGTTTCTATGTTATTCTTATAGAATCTCATAGAAAGATATCACTTTACCTGCCTTTATTCTGAGCACACAGCCAGTTATGCTGATTAAAATGAACAAGTTACTATTTCTTGTCAAGTACACTGCGGTTTCTGTATTCTCGTTGCACTACTTACATTCATAATCCAAGTTGCGGCATTTAGCACACAAACTTTTGGTCACTAATTGTGATTAAAATAAATTAAACTAATGCTTTCCTCTAAGCCACATTAGTATACATGGGTTCCCTTCTTGTTCCTGAAATTTGACAAGGTTATCTCTGTCTTCTGTCTGAATGACTTTCTCTCTTCCTGTCTCTCTCTTTCCACCTCTCCTTTTCCTCTCAGCTAATGGCATGGCCTGAGCACTCCCCTGAGGGAACCACTGTGGTGACCATCACCCCAGATTACCACGGCACCCGTCACCAGGGCTACATCAGTGGCCTGAAGAAATTCACCTGGTACCTGACGTCAGTGCTGTGCTTCACCACACCAGGGAACGGGCCCCGGAGCGTGCCCAAACTCGTGCAGACGCATGAGGACAGTGAGTACTGACCTTTCTTCCTGACTGCCCAGTCTCTGATAAAAGTATTAGTTCAGGGGGCAGTTTTATTAGCTACAAAGCAGACCTCTGAGATGATGAGGTTTCAGATTACGGTGTGCAGAGGGGCTTGTGTTCACTAATTACCTAAAGACTAAATTTTCTTGTTTTTCATTTAATTAATGTGCTATGTCACTGTGACACTCGTAACTTAACACTGGGTCTTGGCTTTCGCAGTGACTCTGGGTTGCTGTTTTGTGGCTCCGCAGGGCATTGAGTGGAATATTAATTATCAGCAGCTTACAAAAGTGACTTTAATTAAAGCATTGTCCCAGAATTATAATGTCAACAGGCTTCGACATTTTAGGGTATGCATAAATGCATTTGTAATTCTACAAGTGAGGGTAATTCGATTAGCTCATCAACAGTTGTTGCTATAGAGACGTGCTGGTGCAGTACAACATGTTGGAATGCAGCTTTTAGCAGCATAAACTCAGTTATGTTTGACATTGTGTTTGTGTGTGTGTGTGTGTGTGTGTGTGTATTTACACCTTAGTTCCAGGCCCTGTAGGGCATCTGAGCTTTACTGAGATCCTAGACACGTCTCTGCGAGTTAGCTGGGAGGAGCCTGTAGAGAAAAACGGAATCATCACAGGTGAGTTTATCCTGCTTGTTGTGTTCTCATGTCAGACACGAGCTCTTGGCTTCTCCTGGAAGACTCCTGGGAAACTGATGTTTATAAGCCCAGCCTCATTGTACGCACCACCACAGTGCTCATCCTTCCTGTCAAAAACCATTTGCAAAGTTTAGTCATAATTTCAAATGTTAGCAAAGCTGCACAGCAAGCGTCCAGGAAAATAGATTGCCGTGCTATTCCTTTAGCGCTGTTTAATACTCAAGTGCCGCTTTTATTCTTCCCCACTCACAAAACACATTTCTCTGTCAAAGTGATTCATTGCTCATTGGCTTTCTCTTTGTTCTTAAATGAAACCACTGTTTAAATTTAGCTGAACCTTACGTTAGACAGCACAGGTGAGTCTTTTTAGGGGTGTCTCGTTTTCATTACCCTAGTATGCTGTTGTTTTTAAGGCTTCATTAATGGATATACTTCTATTTAACGCTTCATTGTTTTTTTGCACAATCGCAATTACAGCATTGTTGTTTGTGGCTCGATTGCCAGAAACAATTCATGCTCCCTGTAGCTCTGTTCTGAAAAGAATGATGTTGCGAAAGAGAGTGTGTGTGTGAGTGTCTATACGTGGGTGTTTATGCATTTTCTGCTACATTCATTACAGATATAACCGTGACTGAGTCCATTTGAAAAAAAATATTGGAAAGAGAGGAAGAAAGACGTCTGGTGTGCCTTAAACACATCTGACGTGTCTTATAGACACCTTTGACATTGTAGGTCCAGTAAAAGGAGGGAGTTCCACCTGTGAAGGTTCAATAGAGAGGCAAAGTGATGAAGACGAATGTATAAGCAGTACGGTGATACTGGACATAGATTAAACAAGCCCAGTGAAGGAATGGCATTGAATGTAGATTAAGGGTATGGAGACAGATGAGATTAGAAGTGCATTAGAGCGAATGGCTCTTGTCTATATCAGTACACCCAGCATCAGTGCCCTTTGAATGTTGGGTATGCTTGTTTTCAAGCAGGGTCTCTCAGTGCAAAGCTTGATTTATGAGTGCCTCAATGGAAGAGGACATTCAGTGATTGGAAACAGTGCTGACTGTGGTGGAAAATACTTCCAATAAACAGCAAATTACAGAGGACCTCTGCTGGCTATTAGTCTCAGTTAGATTCAGGTTAGGTGGCAGGGTCCGAGGTCTGGACCACTCACTCCACCAGGTGCTCCCATCTCACCCAGTATGAAGCATGAGGGATTGTTTATTTCGAGTTGAAAAATCCCCCTCCCCTATGTTCTGGGCTTAAGAGAACAGTTTTCAAGGTCTCGAGCAGTCGGGAGCAAGGTTTCCAAAATGAGCTTATTCCCCCTAGCCATTTGGCATTAGGTGTTAAGCTTCCCATACTCAGCTGTGAGTCTTTTTTCCCAGGTTACTTGCTGTCCTGGGAAGCACAAGGAAAAAATCAGTCGCGGGTGGCACGCCCCATGCCCAACAACACTCTGGAGTACAAGGTGACTGGCCTCACTTCCCTGACCACCTACACCCTGGAGGTGGCCGCCATAACTGGCGCAGGCATAGGGACAGTCACCTCATCTACCATCTCCTCCGGAGTGCCTCCTGGTAAGACTTTCTTGTCATGACACACAAAACCCTAGCTGCCACACTCAATGCAACTTATGCACATATATAACTGAATGGTGAAATGATTTTTTCATATTCATATCGATATTGATAAAGGCTTGGAGATATTTTGGCGAAATGGTAGCACTGATCTGTTCTTAAATCCAAAGTCTTTAACCCTGAAAACATGCTATTTTAGAAGGTGCCTCTATACTTCTGGTCATTCATTTGTAACAGCAAGACAATGAGGCCAATATCCAACCATAGTGTGCACAAGGCTAAGAGATTTCCACATTTTCCTTTCACTTTCCTAGAATCATAGCTCACTTTCTTGTTTTTTTGAAGATGGGTCATGTAAATTTAAATCTCACACCTTTTTGTCAGGCAACTGCCCCATTTTGCTTTGGTTCTTGTTCTTTTCTCAAACAACCTCAGTTCTACCAGAGAGTCAGTACAGCCTCCTGATAGCTGAGCTTACCCATGAGTCCTTTCTCTGTGTGTTGATGCTGATATCTTTATGCATCTTTACAAGAGTGTAAATCATCCTTTAAAAAGACTGTGAGCTTGAAGAAAACAACTCAACATTAAGAGGACATTATGGTAAAAAGAGAATATTTTCATGCTGAAAACCTGGTAAAAATGCAGTGACCTTCAAATTGAAGTTTTAATAGATTTTTTTATGTTCAGCCATGGTAATTATCATTTTCTATATTTTACAAAAAATTTTGTTAAGAAAGTTTATCAACCGGAAATTCATACAATATTTTTGATCATTATACCAAATATAATATATCATAAAATATAATATATATTAAAAATGCCAATATGGGATTTTTGACCATATGGCCCACTCCATCCAACTCTCCAACCTAGAGGCAATTTCTGTGCTTGATTTCCTTACCGTGAATGGTTTGGATCATTTAGTGTGCGTCGGCTCTGAATGCATTTACTTCAGCAGTAGGAGACTGGCCTTTTCCATTGCTGATTCTAAATGAAATAAAAACAAGAACATTTCTGAAATTGGATGCTTGCATAAACATTTTTGTCAAATTAAATTTGCCACATTTTCTACTATGTGAAATCCTTTTAGGGTTGACACAGTTCTACCATTTGCACAGCGTCTCACTTGGGAAATGAAGCCACTAGTTGCATACGCAGGGGAAGGAATTGTGTGTGTGTGTGTGTGTGTGCGTGTGTGCATGTGTGTGTGTGCAGTCAATGATTCATTTGCGCACCCCTCTTACTACACACCAAGCAAGCGTTTGTTCATGGGAATGCACTACAGAGCTTGTGTTACTCATCCCAGGGATAGTCATCTTTAGCTTGTAGTTATGAAAATGAGCGATGATCTTTTAAGTTGGCCTTTTCCACTCGGAAGCTGGCAAGTTGTTGCACATGTTCAGCCATAAATCAAATATGGCTGCGACGGCGAAATATTCATTTAAACTAGCTCAGAGGCTCAGAGTTTCTCTCTGAAAAAGAGCCGAATGTTGGGGTGGCTGAATGCCAAGCAGGAGCTATAATGCCTGCTGATAAATTGCATATTGTGAGACATTAGAGGAACAGACAGCTACAAAGCTCAGTGGGGATTTTAGACAGATGCAAGGCTATAGTCTGTTATTTGATTTAATTCCAATGTAATTTCATCAAAGTTTCCCAAAATTAGAAAAGGATTTTATCATTGCACTTCAAAGAGTAAAAGATCTCCTGTAGTTTTTTTTGGGTTGGATTTTATAATTTTTTTCTGGATTTGCACCTCCATCCTATCAGTAGAAAGGATTCACAGAAGCGATTAAATGATGCAATGGGTTTGGCAGTTCAGAAGTCACTAACACCTCTTCCCAGCATATTCCTGTCATGTGCAAGAGCTGTTTGAAAAGTGAGAGATTTAATAGTGTTGCTTTCTAAATCCAGAACTTCCTGGACCTCCTTCAAACCTGGTTATCTCCAAAATCAGCCCACGGTCGGCGACTTTGAAGTTTCGGGCAGGGGATGATGGGAAAACGTCCATCTCTAAGTGGATTGTGGAGGGACAGGTTAGTCCTTTTACCTTTTCCCATTCACAATGTAAACCACTGTCATCTTTTGCAGTGTGTTTCATCCTCTGTCTTGGAGGCTCTGCTGTTCTGTACATTTAAACTTTTACCTTGATCTCACACGCACTTCATCACGGGAACGGCTTGTTAATTGTTGACTATCCAGTGTGTGTGGATTAGGTTGTGAAACAATGTGTTAACTGTCATTAACCACATCAAAAAATTTATTGTTATGCGTTATTACTGTTCAAAACTTCTGCAGCTGCATACTTTAATGTCAGCCTTGCTTTTTTTTAAAGACTTTTGTTTGATCTAGATCATGAAACCCTTATCCATGTGCAATTCAATATAATATCTTTTACTGCTTTTTACATAAGCAAGCCTGAAAAGTGTTTAGCAAGCCTCGCTGTTATCATGAGACTTTGTGAATGCTCTGTGCGTCGGTCAGCAAGTTCAATTTTAGTATGCATTACTTTGCTCCTCTACACTTCTGCAAAAAAAATCTCTGAAAGTTTCCATTAACTCTGACAGCAACCACTGCACCTCTATCATCTTGCTCGTACAGCTGGTGACTTATTCAAAAGTTGACAACAGATTGAATCATACTACTAACTTGTAATTTGTAATTGACTTAACCTTCTAGCCTGGCATCAGCCACGAACTTGCTGAAGGAAAGTTTGGCCTTTCATCTAGAGGTACTTGAATTGCTAAGTTGATTGAGGCAGGGTTATCTACAGCTGCAGAAATCCGTCTCTGTAGGGGGAGGGTGGGAGCTGGTACATACACACAAGCTATGAAATACAGCACAAGTCACCGGCATAAGGTGCCAGGCGTCGCACATCGATCACGTTGGCATAAATGCTTACCACATCCAGTACACGCCATTGGTCATCGTAAATTTCCCTGAACTCTCTGTGCCTTGATTGGTTCAGACTCAGACTGCACGTTATTCCTAAAACATGGCTCGTATATGGTGCTGTGCTGTGTAAAAGGTGCTTTAATCTGCTTTGCCTTGTGTGTATTTAACCTTTATTTCTATATACTTTCTCAAGGAACTGTTTGCAAACAGTCGGATTTACACCAGGTCTGAAGACAGATTCTTTAGTTTTGTGCTTGAGCTACGAGTTTAAGGAATACACTATCAAATATAATTCCAAACGGAAACTGCATGTTTAAATCATTACACACTAACACACTGTGTTAGGTGTCCTCGGGGAAGGTGCTCAGGCAACACCATAGAGACTGATATAACTTAAATCAATAGGTGTAATGTACAGTGGGGCAAAAAAGTATTTAGTCAGCCAGCAATTGTGCAAGTTCTCCCACTTAAAAAGATAAGAGAGGCCTGTAATTTTCACATTGTCTGATTTTTAAATAATTTATTTGCAAATAATGTAAGTACATCACACTCTTGTCTCAAACTTCTGGCACCATGTCGCTATAAATAGTTCTATTTCATTTAAAAGTATAATTTTGTTACAGCTATATTATTTTACAAAAAGCACAATCAGAATTTATGTATTACTTTCAATAACATTATTTTCATCATGTATGCTCACATTTACCTAAACTAACAAATCACATGAATGCAGCATCATCTTTCCATTTTGCTATTCATTTGTAAGTCTGTTACTCATTGACTTACGTATTATTGTGCCACAAGCAGTGTCCGTCAAACCAAGGCATCTTTGTGTGCTAAAGTTTTGCTTGTGAATGATATTTCATACAAATAAAATATACCTCATACAAATTAATGTTTTCATGTACAAATGTACAGAGGATGAATCATTGTGAGCTTATTTTCATTTGGAATATCAACATGTAATTGGACCAAACTTTTGCAAACAACTGTGTTGAAAGTATGAAGTCTTAACAATCTTTGATGTGCAGGTGGGCAACACGGGAGACGAGGAGGCCTGGAAGGTGCTGTATGAGAAGGAGAACGATCCAGAAGCCCAAGTTCTGGAAGTGCCTAACCTCACCCCATTCATGCACTACAGGTCAGTAGAAACACAAAAGCTTTTCTTCATCAGTCCTGTTCTCCTGCCTTCAGTGGTGTTTTTTGTCTCGCTCACCACTGGTTTTTTGATGAACTGCACTCCCTCTGTGTTTTTTCTCCACTCTGCAATTTGTGTCAGACCTTATGGATGTTAGTGCAGTCCCACCATTTGTTTGACTCTCTGATAAATTTAGATTTTGTGCTAATTGCAGCAATTAGAATGTGGATTTGTAAAGCACAGAGCCACTTTGCTGCCTGAACAGCTGTTTCACTTCCACAATGAAAGTCTCAGTAGCGCTCGGGTGGCCTGCTCCCCGCAGCAGCAGGAACTGTGGTACTGAAGCAAAAGTCCATGTGGGTCATTGCAGGTTCCGCATGCGGCAGGTCAACATAGTGGGCTCCAGTCCTGCCAGCGAGCCATCACGTGTGATCCAGACCCTTCAGGCCCCTCCAGATATGCCCCCCGGTAGCGTGACCGTACGAACGGCCAGTGAGACCAGCGTTTGGCTTCGATGGGTGGTAAGAGTTCCTCCCTGTCACTTCTATCTGTGACTCTAGACAGTTCTCAGTTCTCTTGTGTCTCTGTTAATTAGTTCTTGGTTCCTCATGCGCTGTTTATTAGAACAGATATAAGTTATGGAAATTTGTGAGAATCCACACCTCAGATATTACCTTTTCTCCATCCTACACCCTGTAAATCCTCCTCTTTCATCCCAGGTTCCTGTAAGCAAAATTTCACCCGCCACCAAACCTATCTCCTTTTCCTCTACCATGCCAACACTGAACTGCTGAATGGCAGAGTAAGAATAAGGAGGCTGATTCTAGACTTCTCCCTTAAAAGATTTTAGCTTGATTGTTTAATCACTTAAGTCACACTTCTGCTCTGTTTTTAATTAAAAGTCTTTACTGGACTTCAAGTGTTATTTGTTGTTTGGAGCTTTGCTAAATTAACAGGAGGTAGTTTGTTTGAGGATGCTATTGGGTTTTGCAGACACAGCATCTTTAAATATAGGCTTAGATTCTTTCTACTTTTTATGCCACTATTTTTATTCTTATTATTATTATTATTATTATTATTATTCTTATTATTATTATTACAAAATGTGAAAAGTAGGTAAAACTGTGTTTGAACTTATGCAGGTTTGGGGGCGTGGGATATATACATACACACTCAGATTACTAAAAAGTAGCTGGGAGTTTGGCATGGCATGGCCAAACAAGGCCATGGGGCAAGTTTTCCAAGGTGTGCGTTTACACCTGCATACAAACAAGGTGTAAACGTACACCTTGTTAATTTCACTTGTTTCCATGTGGTAAAAATTATAAAAACACTTCAAAACATTTTCTCTCCAAATCATTCAGCGCTAAAGCCCACTCACATTGTGATTGTAAAACATCACCTTGTGTAGTTCAGACTACCCTGACATTTGTAGCTCTACCGGTTGCCATGGAAAGCACTGAAGCAATATATTATTGCAAAGTCCTGTCTGGGGAGAGAGAATTGAACTGAGCTAAATACAGTGGCACTGAGTGCCCGAATAGATAAAATCAGCTGCATTATGTAGGCCTGTTCATTTCTTTTTACTGTTTTTTTTTCTTCGGAGAAGTGATCCATGTGAGGAAATAATGCTGAAAGAAGATGGGGTCATTGTAGAGAAGGTCATTATGCTTTATGAAATGTGCTCTGCTGAATGCTGGCCTCTTCTAGACATATATTGATTTGCCTATGAAATAAAGAATGCTGAAATGAGAGAGCCTGGTCCCAAATTAAGGCCTCTCAGATAGAAGCTCTTTACTATTCAATTTGAGAATCTAAGAAAAGCTAATGTATTGGTCAGTAGTGACATAGCCCTCATTTTTTTTGGAGCGCTACTAAAATTGTTAAGTCAAAATCGAGGGCGCATGAAGATGATAAAGTATAATTATGAATGAGTTATTTTTCTATTGGGGCATGTCAATTTAATAGGATGTCCATCACTGTGCAGGACAAGGCCAGACACTGCCTAGCCTTGCCAACATGTTTGAAAAGACAAGTGAATAAACGTTATCCTCCCTCAGTCTCCCTCGTCTCTCTCTCTCTCTCTCTCTCTCTCTCTCCCATTGTTTCTCTCTCCCTCTCCTTCAATCTGTCTCTTTCTCATTCTCTGTCTCTCCAACCCTCTTCTGGAACCCTCATCATCTCTCTTTTGCTTTCTCCTTCTCTCTCCATCTCTTCTTTTGTCTTTATGTTTGTCTCTGTCACTCTTTCTCACTCTCAGCCACTGCCAGAGACGGAGTATAATGGTAATCCGGAGAGTGTGGGTTATAGAGTGCGGTTGTGGGGGCCGGATCAGCAGGGTGATTTCAGCATGCGGGTGGTGAATGACAGGCTGGAGCGAGAGATCACACTGGAGGGGCTGGAGGAGTGGACTGAGTACCTGCTGCAGATCCAGGCCTTCAACTCCATCGGCCCTGGGCCCTGGAGCGAGCCTGTGAGAGGCCGCACGCGCGAGTCAGGTGAGGACGCACACAGCCACCTTGCATCACCAACAAAGAACAAACAAACAAAACAACATTGTTTGAACTATTGTATCTGGAGCAGATGCCTTTTGAAATAATGCCCCATTCCCAGTGCTGCTGAGAGCTCACATCTGGAAATTTCCATTCACTTGTTAATCACGTTCTGGAATGTAAACAGGTGGTTCTCCGATTCAATTTCATTCTCTTTATGCGATCATCACAGTTGCCTCCTCCCCGCTCTCAGCACAGCACCACATTTTTCGGCTAATTCTCGCTGCTGTTCTGCCTACATGCCGCAGATAAGCTAAGCACTGATTGCCTTGCCTTGCTGCCTTGCGGCCCGCGGGTTTTGCCTCTTATCTTTTATCCTCCTCACTGCGAGACACCCACAAGTGATCCCCGTGGCCTCCCAGCAGCCACAAAGCTGAGCAGAACCGCTGAGAATCAGCCTTTTAATAAAGCTGTTTGGAAGACTGTGTCTGGCCAACTGTAATCAGAAAATGAGGTGCATCTGGAGGGACTGATCTTTAATAGAAGTGCCATGAACTAATGGTGCAGAGGGGCCAAGGGCGAGGTGAGCTTGCTGCCTGATGAAGCCTGGCCACCAATATATGTTTGTCAGTCTTTCAGAGGTGTTTGCTCTCACACACCCTGTACCCAACTGTGTGTGTTCAAAGCACACATTAATGCTAATTCTAACGCTGTTTACTCTAGTCTCCTGCTACCCTTCCTAATCCTCCTTTGCTGACACTGGGGAAGCATTCAATCCAGCCAAAACAGTTGCACAACATCTGGAGCAGAGTGTCAAGTAGTGGCCTACACTGCAGGCCAACTATATGGAAGCAAACAATTTGTTTAGTTATTATTTTTTTATTGTAAATTTGCCAGCAACCAAACCCGCACAAAATGTTTAATGATTTCTGGTTCTCCATTGTAATATATGAAAAATTCTTAGCCGTTTTATAAGCACATCTTTCCCAGTTATGGGTGACATGGAAATGTTTGACATGGAAATTCAAGTAAAATAGAACATAGAAATTTAGCACTAGAAAAACCAGCATTTTTAGAAAAACAGCAGATTTATTTTAAGTTCTCTGTAGAAGAGTGTAAACATATTTTTTCAACAATAACTTTTCATTTTCAAATAGCATGTATGTGCAGCACACCTGGGACTTATGAAAAATCCACCTGTTTGTTTTGCAAAGTGTTGCTTCCATGCTTTTGGTCTGTAATATAGATGAAGGTGATTGATTTCCATGTGTTTGGCTGTTTCTTTGAACAGTGCCCTCGGGAGCTCCGGAGAACGTGACAGCCGAGGCCATGAGCTCCACACGTATCCTGGTGACCTGGGGACCCGTGCCAGAGCCTGAGCAGAACGGCAACATCTTGGGATATAAGGTAGTTACTTTGCTGCAACTAGTGTTGCGGTCAAGACGTTTATTCAGAAGGATGTTCAAAGAGAAAAGGAAAATAGATGGAAAATACAAGCTGTCCACTCTGCTGAATAAATGTTTCTTAACAGAGTAAAGGCTTTGCTTTCATGCGTGATCAAGGCTTCTCAGACCCTTGGACACACTCCATATGATGAAATGTCATGCAAGACTCGATGCCTCCACGCGTAAGAGGAGAAGACATTGTGCTTTCTTATTCATGGCAGTTCAGCATGTTTCTACTGTTTGTAACCCCTGCAGGTTCCTCTTAAAATGTATTTTTCTATTCGAGCTGACGGAGGTATCTAATTTTGCTGGCTGTGTTGAAAAACACCCTCATATCTTATTGATTTCGGAATGGAATAACGCAAAAATGCAACAGCCTGTTCACTGTGGATACAGCAACTTTCTTTGTATGTAAATTTCAACTGTGGGGGACATAAATACCCTTGTAATGCTCTTTTAAGCCTTATTAAGCTGGTAATTAACTGACAGCTCATTACTAAATTATTAAGTAGCTTTGTTTGGGGGTTTTACTGCTTTTTCACATCCTTAGATAATGTTAAGACAGTCGACAAGTGCTTTGCCAACCCGGTCTGATGGGGTTGAATGTAAATTTTGCCCAATACACAAACAAAAGTGATCTGGACAAAGCTTAATTTGCTATCACTTCATTACATAAAGCATTAAAATACCCTCAGTAAGGCCTTTTCTTTGTCTTGCAATGTTAAAGATGTACAAGTCTCTGTCTCCATTCACTTCAGAGAAGATTTGATTGAAACATTTTTGCTAATGAAACAGAAACAGAAATAACCTTTATGAAACTGTACATCAAGGTTTAATTTGATTCTAAGATTATCTACCTCTTCTCAAACTTCCTATTTGGAATTAATATAAAAATGTGCCATTATCTTTTTTTTCTTCGTTCTTGATAATGAACTAGGTGGTAAATGCATTAATTGAAACAGTAGTGCTTATAGAAGATCAAATATTTGCGATAGGATGAGGAGCTGTGAACCCATATGTTCAGAGCAGCTCCTCAAGTCTAAAGTCAACAGTAATTAAGACAAGCAGTGTGCTTTATCGGAAACCCTCACGGCTGAGAAGAGAGGAACCCGGAGATGTAAACCTCATCCAGCTCTGCCATACTACTGAGCTGAGAAAGGATTAATGAATTCTAAATATGATTGCAAAATCTAGTCTAAAGCACAGCTTTAAAGTTTCACAACAAGTGATCTGACAAATCAGTGACCTCAGGCCTGGCCCCCACAACAGGACAAGCTACTTATTTTATTTTATTTTACTTATTGTGTGCAACTGAAATGTGTGGTAAATTCCTATTTATACATAGCATTGTGCAAACTGTTTAAAGGCATTTATCTGAGCATTAAGGGACTTTCTGCAAGCAAGTACACACATTAGCATCAGAATGAATGCAAACAAAGAAGAAATTAAATATTGTCATCATTTGCTTTGTTTGTTAAACATATTGTGAGCTGGTTAGAAGAACATGGGTTCAGTTCCGAATTTCACCTCAATGCTTCAGGCCTTTGCTTGGATTTCTAAAACTCTATCAGCAGCTCGCTGATTTATTCAAATGAAATAACGATTGAGCTGAGCCAAGTATTTAATGAGAACTCCTCTTCCATGAAGGACGGTCTGAGAATGATTAAGGGAACACATAAAATCACTTCTGTATACATTCTGTATGCATTCTAATATTCGTTTTAAAAAACATTTAATTTTTTCAGGTGTCTAAGACTTTTACACAGTACTTTATTTACTCAAATTTAGATTTTGTAACACAAAACTCCAGGTCATATGTTTACATATAACAAAGTAAATTATATGTCGTGTTATTAAAGGCATAGAGTTGATATAGGTGCAAGACAAAACAGACTTTAAAGAGTATATTACACTAGCATGTCTTCTCCCCTTCTCCCTGAGTATTTCTGATTTACGTACAAGGAAAGTGATTAGGTAGATTTTTAAAAGACCTTTGGAATAAAGTACTGTGAATGGATACTTAGACATAGGCTGTTGGAACTATTTTTTGTTAGCTGTCTGAAATGCTAAAGAACCTTTGACAGCCAGCATTTGAGTTTAGTGCTATATCAGTAATGCTGACTTGCACCCCAGATGTATTTATTAGCCTCTGGATCAGTGTCAGGATTTGCTTAGCAACATAGGGATTCCCACTGACTGTGTGATGAGGCTGCATAATGCCTTCTGGGTAATGTAGTGGGAAGACACTGATGGGCAAAAACACAACACTTTGAGCTGATGGGCAAAAACACAGGTTTGAGCAAAGCATAATTAATCTCATATTAAATGCTAGTTTAAAACCACAATGGCACTTTGAGTTAGCTATTACCTAATAAGCAACGTTAAAGCAGGAGTTTTGTGAGTTTTAGTAAAATGTGAAGTTAATAACTGTACTAAGCATGCTCAAAACTAAACAAGCTACGAAATATTGCTCCTTGTTCTTGCAGGTGCTTTACAAAGAGAAGGGATCTGGTGCAGAGCCTCAGGTGCAGTTTGTGAAGGGGAACCTGACGCAATCAGCACTGCTGAGAAACCTGCTTAAATACGTACAATACAAGATCCAGGTGCTGGCCTTCACACGTATAGGAGACGGCCAGCTCAACAGCCCACCTGTTCTGGAGAGGACCAAGGATGATGGTGAGCGGCATTCCCTCAAATACTGCATTATGAGGATAATTTAGAGAAGAGTTACAATCCCCAGCAGTTTCCTGCTTAAACTGCTTTAGTAGGTGCATCAAAACAGGTGCTGCTTTGAACTGTGCAGGTCTCCCACCTCCAAGGACTCGGACAACCCTGACCCAGTGCTTGAAGCTGTTTTTTGTGAGACTGCAGTGGTTACTGTGGAGATTAAAAACAGTTTTGACATGTTTTTGATTACTAGAGAGGAGCTCAGCATTATGACTAAAATTTAACCAAGCGCTCCGCTGTTTTATGAGGTGTCATAAGTAATGGGTGTCTCATCTAAAAGTACATGAACTAGACAGATTGATGCAGCTATATCTTTATTAGAGTGAGAGAAATAAAAATAAAAAAACACTCCTCAGAAAGCCCTTGCTTTACCGAAGGCTATAGTTCGCTATGCGCCCAATGCTTTTTACATGCAGTGTTGGCTCCCACCGCAACCGCAAATTGTTTCTGTCTTCCATGACATAGCACTTTACATTTTCAGGATTTATATGCTTTCATTCAATGCTTTTCGCTGCTATCCGAAGTTCAGAATGGCTTTCTGAGATGGCCGTTTAGGACCAAATTTGGTTATGCCGTCATACAAAGCAATCTGGTAAATAAAAAATCAATGATGCAACAACCGCTGTCGATTTTAGCAGGGATAGCCTCTGAATGTTTGTTATGGACTGCAATAAGAAGCAAACTCTGGAGTGCCGGCATAAATCTGGGCAGTGAAAGCTTTCAAGGGAGGTCTGCTGTTTTGCCATCTATTAGAAATAATGGTCATTCACCCTGACAGGATTTCACAAACAGATCACTACAGAAGCTAATATACAGTGCATGCAGGCCTACACATGCACTAGAGACTCTAGGAGTGGTGTAGAGGAGGCGTATTTTTCTGATGTGGCATGAAGAAAATCATGCTTAAGGTTGTCCTCCTTCACCAAGGAAATAGCAGATCCGCTGAGAGGTTTGTTAGACTGCTCATCACAAAATGCAATTACAGTTTGTAAACTGTTTATCTAATTTGTCTCTCATTAAAAGTCGACCAAATTCATTAAGCCACACTTAATTTCCATTCAAGCACTTATACTTATTACACTTACCATCTGCTAGCGTTCCTTTATGTATGAGCGTATATATTGTTCTTTGATTGCTGGATAACAATGTTCTACAGTCTTACTACAAAGGAGTAACCACACCATTAGGGAAAATCTGTCATGCAAAGTAATTTATTTATTTTTGTCATCCTAGTTTTTGTGCACCTTTGTAACTTTGGATATTGATATTGTCATATAGTTGTAAAGTGCCCTTGTAAAGTAAAAGAAATGAATGAACAATATCAGTTGAATTGTGATTATTAGATCTTGGCCTTGACCTTTCATATCTGCTGGTGCTCCTCTTCTAGTGGCATGTTAGAGCTGATCTAATGGCTTTGCATATGAATATTTTGACCTTTCTAGATTAAACACAGATATGTGAAGCTGAAACTGTCGTGAAGATGTTCCATATTTTATTTGAAGTTTGTAACAGATATATTAACATGGATTTTACCTCGCATGTACCATTTCTAGAGTGTCTGCTACAGTAAACAGTCCTGTCACAGAGCCACCACTGTTTACCCTCTGGCAGAAACCCCCTAGTTAGTCTCGGCTCACATTCACAGTCAGACTTCCAGAGGGTATAGAGTGATTTGTCCCACTCACTGGAAATCAAAATGTGATTGCTTGGTTCCATTATTGCTACCTAATTGTGTTGATGGTTTATCTGACACTTTGAGATTTCAATCCTGAAGGCCTAACGACTAGAAGAGCTCACTTAGCTTCATCTAAATAGAAAATTTAAAAAAAAGATATTTTTTAAGGCGTTTAATGAAATCCTATTCCAGCCAAAACACAATAAAGACATAAGGCTAGCACTGCAGTACTTTCTGAAGTCATAAACTGCTTCCAATTGAAAAAAAATAATATTAACTTCTTTTTTTTTTTTCATTTTCAAATCCTTAGGATTTTCCTCTCTAAAGACGTAGAAGGCCCTGAACATAAGTCTGAAGTCAGTTGCATATTCATTATACCATCCACATACAATTCATTTGAGTTATAATATTACACTGGTAATCTCTTGCCTTCACTTAAGACCAAGGCTGTGGTCTCTTCTAGCACCTGACCCATAAGACAGGCCCAGAGAGAAAGCAGAAGGCTTCTGCTCACAATAGGCTTTTAGACAAGCTGGAGCTGTGATATATATACGCAGGGTTGACTTTTAATCCGGCCAGCCACCGAGTCACATTAATGGAGTCTGTATGCTGGCGGCCATGTGGAACCATGCAGCTCTCTAAGTAAGAGATAACAGGTCTCTTTTAAGCCCCAATGCAAACGGAGCCCCCTCCGGACAGCTGTGCCTCTTTTATGATGGAAACGGCGGGGCCCGAGAAGTGAGGCTCTGCCATCCGTGCTCGTTCGACCTTAGCACCAATTATCTCCGTGTTTGCCTTTTAAATTCCTCTCCAGAACAGGGCTCATTAAGACCCCCGTACCATGTGAAACGCAGTCACAGGCACTTGCTGGCCTGCATATGGAGGGGTTGGAGATTTTAAATACCTGACTTTTATCACCATGAGCACAGTTGTGAACACTACGGGTGAAGCGAAATGACTTTCTTCGATCTGGCCTACTATCTTAAACATCCTGTTATTTTTTAAGGCTGTCTCAGCAAAACCTGACAGCTTACTGGACACTCATACATTCTCAATCTGTTGATCAGATTAGGGGGGGGGGTCATTAACAGGTTCACTGCGTCTAAAGAAAAGCCAAAAAGTGATTTTATTAGTGGCGTCCTTAATGAAATAATCACATAACCGATTTTCTAATTACAGATTAATTAAAGTTAAATGTACTTTCCGTGATTTTGTGCATAATAAGCAGCAAGAGCTGCACTCGGCTAAGTGTAATCTTTCAAAGCTCCTCCAGTGCACTGCAATGCTGATAGCAGAATGATAAATGCATGTAATACGCAGTGGCTAGACAAAGAGGCATCTTGGGAAAAGCTCCACTTTACCATTTTAACTTCTCATCTTCACATGTGTGGACACATGTCCCTATATCCCCTCATACCATGGGTGTGAAAAAGCAATACAAATCAAATCCATGTCATATGTGATAGATTTCTAAGTGCAATAACAGACAGAAAATAAAATACAGACTCTGCCTAACCAACATCACTGGCAGGGGAGGAAATAACTCATTTTCCAGACGCAGCCCCACTTTTGATTGGATTTGATGTACCATTGGCTTTGAGCTGGAGAATGGTACCATGATCCCAGCGGCAACAGCAGTCCCTGTTTATGCAGGGAGTCATAAGTACCTAGGTGTGTGTGTGTGTGTGTGAGTGTGTGTGGGTGGGTGGGTGGATGTGTGGGTGTTCCACTACATTACTGGATTTTCTTCGTGTTTGTGTCCTGCTTGTGGATATAAAAGCCTGTCAGGGAATACTTGGGAACCAGAAGAGTGTGTGTGTGTGTTTAGAGAAGAGACAGGCCAGTAGAAAAAAAAGAATTCCCCTTAATCATCAGTCTTCAAACACACCCCCTTTTTCTGGCAGCCTATGTCTTTTAATGGGTGCATATTGTGGTGAAACATTATATTTCTTTTAAATAAAAGAATGTATTTTATTATGCAAGCATTAACATTTTAATACATGCTGTTTAGTACAGTCTACACAGTCCATATATGGCAAGTATGCTGCAAAAACAATAAATGTATTGTTTTTATTATCACAGAACTGAAGGCAAAGATCTGTCTATTCAGTACAGCAGTTTAGCACCTCTACTACACTGTAGCTATAAGAAGTGTTTCAGCCCAATCTACAAGGCAAGCAATCTTAAGGCACAGTACTTTATAGAGATAATGAGGGGTTGGCCATGTAAAATGTAATTCAGCCCTTTTTGGTACATAAAACCATACAGATGTCATAAGTGGATCTCAGGGGGAAAATAAAATAGAGGAAAAATGTAAGATATGGCCCTTTAATCTACGTCTTATTAGCTCATTTATGCTCCTCAGACACCTCGCTTCCCAGAACCTGCATGCAATTGTTCAGCTTCAGTATTCTACCAGACCAGTCCTAGCATTAGCTTCTGAATATCAAGCAGAGTTGGGAAATAATGGCACATCCATCTCTCTGTCGGCTTCACTTTCTTTTGGGTTTTCATAGTAAAAGAGAAACCACCCTTCTGCTGATCTGGCTGAGCCCTCAGAGTTTGTCTGACTTTTTCAGGCAAGCATACTTTAACTCTCTCTGCATACCAACACACACAATGATAAAAAGCTTTCAAAAAGACAAAGAGCAAAATACTCATTTATCTTCTCATAGAAGTTGGAGGTGGATTTATTGGAGCATAGTCATTTAAAAGCTGTCAAAGCAGGCTATTAGCTTTTGTGTTGTTTTGACACTTCAAGACCTTTTTAATTCGTGTTTTTAGGTGTTATTTGTTTAGTTTGCCTCTTCTAAGCAGGATTAACGGGGGTTGGCCGAGTGTTAGATTTTACTGATGGGTTTTTTGCCCATTATAGTGAAGTCTCAGACGACTGTCCCAGGCAATATAGTCTCAACTTGTGTTCCTTAAGTCCCTGTGCTCTGTTCTGGCAGGGGATCAAAGGCTACTGAAAGTCTTACCCTAATTAGTATGATCGTTACAGTCATATGCTCCTGAAATCTAATCTCTTTTCCTCTCTTTAGTTCCAGGACCGCCCATGAGGCTTGTGTTCCCAGAGGTCCGCCTGACAGAAGTCAAAGTGGTCTGGCAGCCCCCGGTGGACCCAAACGGCATCATCATGGGTAAGAGAACAATGACTTGCCTTTTCTAAGCAGGATTAACAGGGGTTTGCCGAGTGTTAGATTTTACTGATGTGGGTATTAAAGGAATAGTTTTAAAGTTCACCTCACTCCAGCTAAGAAGTGTTTGGTGTCTGGTGTTTGCATCTTTAGTTTTGCACTGAAGCTACATAGCTAATATATCTAACAAGTATTAGTTCATATCCTAAACTTCAGCATCATACAAACTGCATACCTAAATCAGCATGCTGATGCTTTTCACATTTTTAGGAGAATCATTTGAGAAAATGTAAACCTGTAGAACATATTGTCTCTAAAAGAAACATCATCATTATTTGTGTAATAATTATTTAACATCAGCACACAGTATGTGACAAACATGCTTATTAGGCAGATTTAACAAACAGCTTCTTTACAAATGCTGAGGTTCTGGCTAAATTGTGAGTTGACCAATTTAATGTGATGAGTCAGTTATATTTCTTAGTGTTTCTAAGCTCTTTTGACGTTAATATGTTAATGTATAGAGCGATGTATTCAATACCTAACCACAATATTCCAATACACTTAACCCATAATGATGTCTATATGCATGTTGTTAAACAACTTATTAATTACTTTAGAGTTAGAAGGCAGGAGGAGTGTGGCACATGATGCGCAACCTTGAGTTAGTTTACTGACATCCAAATAAATTGCACAAATAAATCACACTAATGCATAGCATAAATAAACAGCTCTCAGCCTGTAAAGGCATTTTAGATGGCAAAATGAATAGAATGGGTTGTCAATAGTGCATTATCATTTCTGCATGATGTACAGAGACACTAAATATATTAACGACATTTAAGGTAAGGAAAAAATTGTGTGAATTTGCTCTGAGAGAAATTTGAATTTCCTCAACTGAGGCTTTACATCAGATTTCAGAAACCAGAGCCATTGTCTGCGTTACTGCGTGTTTATGTTCCACCATCCATCTTTGGCACGTTCCATAATTACAGCCCTTCTATACTTCCATCTTACATGAATGAAGACCTTCTAGGTTTTTCATATCTGGGCAGGTTCCATCTGGACTAAAATGTTTGCTCCCTCTGTGACACGCAGCCAAGCCACACTCCACCTGACACCGCAGCAACCATGTCTGTACGGCTGAGGAGAGTGAGAGGAAGCAAGTGAAAGGAGGACAAATGCTGTGCTATAATGAGATTAGTCTGAGTAACACCTTCTAGTGAAAGAAGCTCAGAATATTCAGCTGCCAAGCCACACCGCTGCTGCAGATCACACCAGGCAAAAAATACACCAAACCTGACTGAGAGGGAATGATGCGGCCCTAATATAGAAGCAGAGCTTCTGTGCCATTTTATTTCTATCCGGATTGGAGTTACATCGCGGAACAAATGTTTTGAACATTTCACGAAATCACAGAGCCCAAAAAGCAGCACTTCGTTGGCATGGAAAAATGTGATTGGCTGAATCCAAACGCATGATTTTTTTTTCTTGATTTTTTTTTGCAGAAACACTGCACAGTGTGGCCGTTTAGCTCCAAACCTTGTAAGCTTGTTTTATTCATAGCTGGCCTCATATGTAATCCGGTTTTTGAAAGCCGTCAAAAGACGTGCTCTTTTCCCGCCTCTCTGTAGAAATCCGCAAGCCAGCTGCTGGAGTCAGCGGACAGCGCTGGGAGTTTGCTTTCAGATTCGCGGCAGCTAGAATAATCCTGCTTAAATCTGCCCCAAGCCTGCCCCGCTCTCAGTCGGCGCTGTGCACAATGCAGGGCCTGAGAATGCTCAGCTGTGGTTTCCATGCAGGATCACATCAGGGCTTCCACGAGATCACATTGAGCTTCTGAGCTGCACAGATGTGGAATCGGGCACGGCCTCAGCCGTGAACCCCAGTTAACTACCTTCTCTTGCTTTCTCTTTTGTTTGTGCTTTTATTTCTGTGTCTCATTGCAGTACCCAGACATCTTTGGAGAGATCTCATAACGGCAGTTGGGGGATGACATTTCTTGGTCGGCCTCTAATTTGCCATGGGTGAGAGAGTAAGCATGGGTTGACCTTCCGTTGCGTAGATGAGGTTGTGAAATGGCTTTCATGAAAACTTTGGAGATTTAGAACCGAAACACTGTAACCTTTGCTGGAGTTCCCTGACCATGGGACAACAATGTAGCTGGCCACTGCTGGACCAGTAATCACTGGTCAATGAATGAAGAAAACGGAGCTGTTGGGGACCAAGGGTGGCGACCCAAACAATCACACGGGTCGTTTCCCCCGCAGCACAGACCCTGTCCAACTCGCAAAGCCCCAGCGAACATGGCAAGGGTCAGAGCCAGACTGCATGAGCCCAGGCTAGCAGAGCTCAGCCTGTTTTCTAGTCCTTCCTGTCCACAGTGCTTCGCATATCTCTGAGAAAAACAGACTCTGACATAAAAGCAGTGAAGGGGTGTGTGTGTGTGTGTGTGTGCGCACATGCATGTCTATAGTAATTGTGGGTGGATGTTATTTTTCACAGCCCCTCGTGGCTGGAGTGGACATTAGGAAGAAATACCATTTGGAGAGTGGTGCATGTTCCGCAGTGTGGGATGGCCTACTTTATTACCGTACAGCCAAAAGGGCCGGCACATAGAGCAAACATGTGGCAAGATAGATGGAATAATGTTCCATCTACACTTCGGCCAGACTCGGCCCACGCGGCCGATGCGCAGCATTTCCTGGTAATGTCAGTGTTTGTGAAGCTCCTCCTGACGCTCCGCAGATGGGAGAGTGCACTGATGAAGCTCTCCATGCCTCCCTTCTGTACCTTCCCTGCAGAAACGATGATCAAGCTCTACATTTTGCAATCTGCCGTGCCAGAAACACTCTCCCTTGTAGATATTAATAAAAGCTCTCTCAGGTCCTCCATGGTCTGTACGCTTTGAAAAACTTCTTCTTACATTTTGCTTAGTTATTTTTCACTTGTAGCTCTTTGAAACAAGCAGAGAAATTCTCTCTAAAGGGCAGATTCCAAACTTGTAATACATTTTAGTACAAGTAGAGAGTTCTAAGCCTTAGATAATGCTAGTATTTGATTTTGAAAGCTATTGCTCTCGATACAGTCTTGTAGAACATCCTTAACATTTTTGTCATGTTTATGTCATTTCCTTATATTAACACAAACAGCCCTCTTCATGTCACATGCAGGTTGGATGACATTACCAGTTCCCATCATTACCATCATGTTAAATAGGTTAGCATGGTTGGTTCCAAACTATCTTAGCCACCTTTCCTAAACCAGGTGTCCTGTGAACATATACCAGAGCCGGTTATACTTTCAGTCTCAACCCAAGAAGCCTAGCAATGTTCCTGAAGTGTTTTCCTGAAGTTGTCTCTGACTCTTTGTCTAACATATACACATGCTTAAAGACATCAGTGAAGTGTTGTGATCAAATTTGTATTATTATAATTTATAACACCAATATTTAATGCACATGTATGTTGGTTCCAATTATTAGTTATCGGTCTCTATTTTACTACTAATCTTTATTGTTGTTAGCGCTGGATAAACCATATCAGTCAAAGCCATATCAGCAGAGTGAGAATTACCACCACTGGTGCTTAATGATGTATTTAGGATATAATATATGTCATTAATGTAAATCATTGTTTATCATTACAATATTAATAACTCTTGAATTACTGGAGCCCACCTCTTAAACAGCTAAATTATTTAGTAATTACTTCATTATTCAGTAATTATGAGGGATTAGGAATTGAGGCCCCACATACAGGTCCTTGCAGTTTAATAGAGGAAACTGCAATAGAGCAGAGTAGAAATACAGAGATGTACCTGATTGATGTGTAATACTTCAAAGAACATCAAATATTTTTCAGTTACACATTATACGTACAGACTTTGTGGGCTGTGTTTGCAGATCATGCTCTTTTTTTTGTCAGACACGCAGTTGGAAAGGCTGTTTAAGGTGGGTTTATTTGAAGTTATGTGGTGGCAAATTTTCCAGTACAGTGAAGACCTTTTGAAAGTCGTTCATCATCCAAAACTTCTCACTGTTGTTGGTGTTTCTGAAGCAAGTTTTGTCCTCAAACAATTGTGGGGGTTTTGTTTAGGTTTTTTTTCAGTGAGGAAATTGTTTTCCATCCTCTGCTTTTGTTCTTTGAGTTCCCAGAGTTTCCGACTGGGTTGTTTTGTTCTGGATTGTGTTCTTGGTTTTTGATGTGGTCTGTATTCTGAGCAAGGAAGGAGTGGTGAAGTGTTGAGAGACTCACCTCGACCCATATCGTTTCAGGATACCAGGTCGCTTACAGGCTGGATTCAGGAGATCCAAACCAGTTTACCACGGTGGAGGTGGGTCCAGACACCAAGCAGTTCACCGCCTCCAGTCTTATTCCCGAGTCCGCATATATCTTCCGCATTTCAGCCAGGACCCAGCAGGGCTGGGGCACGGCCGCGCAGGCTGTAGTCATCACTACAGAGATCAGAGGTGATTTTCTATCTCTTTCTCTCTCACACTCACGCATACACTGGCCATCAATCTATAGAGGTTTTTATTTTCTTCCTTTTAAAGGGTCTCAATACGTGTATAACGCCAAGAGATACTGCCCTTCAACCCTTCAAACAGAGACAATTAGTTTTCTTTGCCATAACAGGCGGTTGTTTTTTTTTTTTATTTGCCATTATTTCTCAGAGATAGTTTTTCATCTGATAAATGGCCAGATATTTGTAAAAGAAACAGCACCACCCATCTCCCATCTCAGGTTTCTTCCACTTACAGCTTTCGAAGGCAAGGTGCCATTAAACATGGAAGGTCATTTCAGTGTTTGATCTTTCTAAAACCAATTGACCAGACAATTAATGAAAAAACTATCAAAATACAAGGCCATCAGTGATGCAGGGTCTACTCCATGACTTTTCTTTCACATGATCTGCATCTTTAATAGTGATCAATATGGTCCACGTTTAAATAAACAATTATGCCTGTGCACATTGATTCAGAGCATTAAAATCGATGGGATGGGTGAGCTGGAGAGCTCCTCTGGCGGGACGGGGCAGCAGGGGCATGGCCAGGCCATTGACTGATGCAGTGTGATTAAGACTAGTCAGCGAGACTGGACTGACCCCTGCACTCTTTCTCATCTTTCTTTCTCTCTCACTCTCTCCTCTCTCTCTGTCACTTTCTCCCTCTCTCTCTCTCTCACTCTCTCCTCTCTCTCTGTCACTTTCTCCCTGTCTCTCTCTCTCTCACTCTCTCCTCTCTCTCTTTCGCTCTCTCTCTCTCTTTCTCTCTCTGTCACTTTCTCTCTCTCTCTCTCTCTCTCTCTCTCTCTCTCTCTGTCACTTTCTCTCTCACTCTCTCTCTCAAACACAATCTCACTACATTTTTTTCTGTCTTTCTATCCCTCTCACTTTCTTTTTCTTTTTTCTACTTTTTTGTTTTTTCTAGTCCCCTCTCTCTCCCTCTCACTCTCTCTCTCTTTCTCAAACTATTTCTTTCTGTCTTTCTACCTCTTACACTCTCTTTTCTACCTCTCTACCCTTCATTTTCTCTTTCCTATCTCTCTCTCTCTCTCTCTCTCTCTCTTTCTCTCTGTTTAATTATCTCACTGTTGATTGTATTGTTTTAATCTCTTTTTTCTCTTTTTCTCTCTTTCAGAGCGTCCGCAGCCTCCACTCCGGCTCCGTGTTCCACAGGATCAAGTCCAGTCTCGGCGGTTGAGGCTGGACTGGTTGCCAGGTGGAGATGGCTCCTCCCCTGTTCGTTATTTCACCCTGCAGGTTTGTCAGCTGCCCGATGGAGCCTGGGTCACACATTCCTCTGCCATCAGCCACAACAGCACCTCCTGCATAGTGGACCGGTGAGCTCCTCTATGCCGCTTTCATTTTTTTCTCTCTCTGTATATGACATGATCCTGAGAGTCACATGAGCATGGGCTCATATTTAGCATGCTTCTCCAGAATTCAAATTAATAGATAGAGTGAGCGGATGGAGAGATAGATAGCAGGCTGATTTTATCTCCAGAACAAAATAAAATAAAAAAACATGAAAAAAAGAAACACACAAAGCTAAGCAGACTCCACAAAGTCCAAAACAAACAAAGGTTTATACATTACTAATGTCATTAATTATTTTTTTCCCCAATCCCTTTAATTCAGAGAATCTGCCAACACCAACACAGCCACTCACTTCACACTTCACATTCATTAAAGTTGGTTTACCAGTTCTAGTTTAGGTAAGATTGCTACAGATACCAATTCCACAAATGGCTACAAATGCTGGAGCATTTTACAAGGTATTTTGTGGGATATGAATGCTCATTATTAGAAATGCCCCTTAAAAATAATATTTACGTTTTAAAAATGTATCAGTCAGTTGCTTTTGTTTTACTTTTTAAAGTTGATTAATTTAGGTAGTTTAGCTGGAAGAAACAACAGATGCCTTATCCGGGTCCACAACTGACCCAAAAATGCTCAGAGGCTCAAATTTTTGTGCGTTCATGCCAACTTCTTGTTGTAAGTTTTGCTCTGAGCACATTTTTGACGTCTGATTTAAAATGTGTTCAATTTTTGTATTGAAGTTTCTCTAACATGCACAGTAGGTCCACTCCTTTCTCTCAGTTTTGAACACATAGATCTTTCATATTGATTCAGGACATTGCTATTGTAGATAAGGACCAAGTAAACAAGCCTGCGTAGATAATCATCAAGGTATGATGGGTTGGTAGATTCAGGGTGAATCTCTCTCTCTCTCTCTCTCTCTCTCTTGCCCCCCCCCCCTTTATCTCACACTCTCTTCTGCCTATTCTTCCACACTTCCATACCCCCCCCCACACACACACACACGCACACTCATATAGAACACACCTGTGCCTACCAAAACCACCTAAAATCTCAGCACAGCTGTTTCCATTGCATTAAACTTTGTCATTATATCTTTAATGTCTCTATCTCAGCTTCTTCCAGGCTGAATGTGTACAGTTTTATGTTATATGATGGCAATGTTATTTAAAGCTTAGCTGGCTTCTCCCCCTACCCCTCAAATCCATCCCAGAAAGCAGGGGCCACCTCTCATCTGAATTACACTTCAGCCACTACTGTGATTATATGACCAGTCAAGTGGTATTTTATCTGGCTTCAGAGGCCCATCTCATCACATTATGATGACTCCCCTCCCTCTGTTTAGGACTTTCCAACCCATCAGCTCTTTATTGCCTTTTAAACAGTCTAACTGGCATCAAATAGATTATGTAGGGCTGATTTGTGTTTTTGGTAGCTGCAATCCTGGAATAGTTGCAGATTGTGGGGCTTTATGAGTGACAATTCACAGCCAGCGAGGCAGAGGCTTCGAACTTATTTGCTACAAAATATGTCTACAAGAGAAAAGCCTTATTTCAGAGGTAATCTGTATCTAAAGCTAAATAGTAGGTTCAGAAACTGTTAAATTACGTCTTAAGCCCACTCATTGGACCTTGATTTTGAACTGATTCAGTGATGTTAAGGTAGTTGATGAGCTGAAATAAATGTTTTGACTAAATGAGAATTTTACATGACAGGAAATATTTTTTGATGCTGAATTTTCCACATATCACCTCAATCAGAACAAGACCATATTGTGGCAGTAACTAACGTCTCCATTTGTGGAATGAAATGTTTGTATTTTCAATAGTGGTGGGCATAGATTAATTTTTTTAATCTAGATTAATCTCACTGTAATCTTGGAATTAATCTAGATTAATCTAGATTAAAATGGCTCATTTGAATTCTGCCAAAGGTCTGAAGCCACCCCCCAAAATGATCCCAAGCCACCCTAAATATATAGTCATTATTCTACTATTTTTAAATTATATATCCAAACATTTCATACAAGATCACTGAGCACAGATACACACTTTACAAATAGAAACAAGACTATGAATTTAAATTAAAAATAATAAGTCTAGCTGTCATTATTGAATTAAAATGATGTACTGGCTGTTGAAGTTGCTGTAGGTAGCAGGCGGATATTAGGACCCAGGCGCAGCTACACGGCGCTGCTTGTTAGTGTAGCAACCGGAGCTCGTTTAGTAACATTTCTGTCCTGTAGGAGGTGCTAGTGAGACGCTACTGAGACGACGACCCACAAACATGGCGGCCAAAATAAAAAAAGCGCAGTTTGTACATAGTATTGTTCAACAGTGTCCATAACTGTTCACTGCTTAACATTACTTGTTTCCCTAAGTGAAAAGGAAGGTTTGGTGAAAAGTTTTCAGCCCTCTATAATTCCTTCCTACAACCCTGGGGACTAAGCCCCCCCCTTGTCTTTCCGTCCTAGTGATGTCCCTGTTTCACAGTAGGCAGCTTGCTTAGTATAGACCCAGGTCCCAACCCAACTTTGTGAATAGATTAACAGCGAAATTTTTTTTTAGCGTCCGATATGAGTCTCACATTAATGCAGCACATTAACGCAGATAACGGCCCGCCACTAATTATTAAATATACAATACAAATACAATGACAACATTTAAAGTTGAACATGAAAATAGAAAGGGTCTAGAATAAAATGTTACATTTGGATTAGGTTTAGGGTTGTTTAAACTTGCATGTAAAGTTAAAAATATTTTTGGAGGTTTTATTCTGACAGGGATGTTTGTGCCTGGACACAACTGCCCAAAAAAACATTTCATGACTTTGTCCTCTTTGGGGCTGTGAGTTCAAATGTACTGCCAGCAGTTACGGTTGATTTCAACAAAATTTGAGTTTGGGTGACATTTATAGATTAGTAGTACAAGCATGCCCTTTTGTTGGCAATAGGAAATGGCGCTGTTTAATACAAGATAACTCATGAGACATGTGATCCCTCAGGCTGAAACCCTACACTTCATATAAGCTGAGAATGATGGCCACTAATGACATCGGAGACAGCAAGTACAGCCAAGAGACCGATGCAATTACGACTTTACAAGATGGTGAGTAAAGATGGAGGTGTTGCACACGTGCCCTCTGGTGCTAGCTGATCCAGTATTGATTCGAATAAAAGTGCTTCTGACGAGCTTGACAGCCCCCTCTTATCTCTTCCGTGATTTTGGAGTGTTTTGATCTACAGTATTGGATGAAAGGCGTGCGTGTGAGTTTTGAGAGCGCTATTTTCTTCCATTTTCCTGCAGTTCCGGATGAGCCTCCCGTTATTCAGTCTGTGAAGCCCTCAACAACTACCTCAGTACTGGTGCAGTGGCAGGTATGGTATTGCACTCTTTCTCATTATCAGCTGCCCTGATGAGCAAGTTTAGCACTAAGGTCAAAATATCACTATATTTTTCTCCATATCATTTGATATTGACATTGATTTGGTGATTCTAAATTGTGTTTTCCATACCGACGCACTGTCTGCAATTTTTGTAAACACTGTTGCTCAGTATTACACATGATTTTAAAAAAATGATCCAAGTCCATCCTGCAGAGACTGCAACAGCTTAGTCACCATCCTAAACAGCCACGCTGGTTTGTGTTGTTGTGAGTGACAGGATAAATGGACTTCTTTCCCTTCCTGTCCAGTGAGTAAAAGTAACAACTGTTGAAAGTTCACGTCTTTGCAGCTGGTAGCTACTGAAGGGCAGAACAACATAGTGAGTGTCTTAAACGCACTATTACAAATGTTGAAAAAAAAAAAATTTTTAATTATCATTGTCATTTTTATCACCCAGGCCTACATAGATCCATCACTAGTTACTGTATTGCAAGCAGACCATTTCAGTGTGAGAGGATGGACCAGTGAAGATAATTGCCTGTTAAATGCAGGCGTTACAGCTATTATCTGTTTAATTATCTGGCTCTCATTGATGAACAGCCCTCTTTAGCAGGACGTGCTGAGCGACTTGTCACAGCTCGCTTGGTATTCGTCCCGTGATTTTGCATATCTCAGCGACGTGGAGTACCGATAACACTTTTTTATGGAGTTCACCGAAGACTCCGACAGGGCCAGCATAATTAATACTCGGGCATGCCTCTAGTCAGCACACCCCAAAGGGATGTTAATTAGCAGCAAAACCTTCCTTCCCTGACCTACAAGGGCCAGATAATTTCTCTAGCTGGCTGCGTTATCAACGGATGTGGAGGCCTTGTTCGGTTGATTACTTTCAGTGCAGGTCTTTGTTAACGATCCCTCGACCGGGTGGCCCTGAAATGAAATCCTCATCTTTCATTTCTGCCGTCTGCTTGTCGTAGAGGCTGGCGCAAACCCTCCCCTCTGTCAGTCGTCTTTTTTTCCCCCTCTCGGCCTGGGTCTTTAATAGGGAGCACAAGGCCAGCCAGGGGATTGTGACCTTTAATTTAATCTGTGCTGTTGCAGCCGCCCAAGGAGGAGAATGTGAACGGGGTGCTGGTGGGCTACCGGCTGTATTACCGCGAGCTCCAGTATGACAGCCCTCCGCAGGAGTCCAAGAAGGCCATCAACAGCTCTTCAGCACGTGGAGATCTGACAGGTAGGTAGAGGGTGAATAAGTGGCGATCCACAAACACGCACTGTGCTTTCAAGCAGAAAAATCCAGACCCAGCTTGAGAGTATTATTTCCTTTTTTTGTACGGAAAAAAATCTTATTATGTGCTCGGTTGCTTAATGAACAGATAGAATACAAATGAATACTAAACAGTTGTTTTATAGCACATGTTTTTATGCCATGAAACACAGCAGCTACATTTTGGAAGAGAGAGAGACAGAGAGTGAAAGAGCATGTTGTTGAAACAGTGACTGTGCAGGAAAGAACAAAAAAACATTCTGGACATCTTAACTTAAACAATTAGTGTTTCAAACTATATAATTCATCATGATGCACTTATATAATGTAAAGACGTAGCTGGCATTTCCAAATGCAAACAGAATCAAAACCAAAGAAAGTTTTGGGGTTTTCTTATGACTGTGACAAATCGAGACAGTTGGATAGCCGCTCCTGAGAGGGGACCTGAAGCAGCTGAAGGTATCCATGAAATGTGTCTGCATTTTTCTGGTCAAAAAGCAGGACAGTCTACTTGAACGTTATCTAATCGGATGCCCTTTATCCATACCTGCGCATCTGGTGGCAGGAGAATAATTTTGTGGTGGATGGCTGAGCGAGCTGAATTCATCAGGTTTCTGAGACGCAGGCGTTGAAGTTGGAGCTGGAGCTGGAGTTTTTGGCTCTGAGCAGGCGGTCACACTACTCACTGTAGGCCCCATCCAACCAATAAATCTCCTTTGCCAAATTGGACTCCGCACTGTTGACAGCATTTAAGTGCACGAGCCTAGAGCGCCCAAGTATGAAAGCGTATTTAATTTTGTTTTTCCTCTCTTCTTTTCACCAGCCAAGAGAGAAGTGAAACATCTTTTGTTCCTCTCTTTTTCCCTGTTGTTCCCTTCTTTCTACCCTCTGCTTTCTCCTCCTCCTCCTCCTCCTTCAAGTTAAAACCTATTGTCCGCTAAGTGCCACTAACTGTCAGCATTGCTTGGGTGCTCATGCAAATCCATAAGTGAATTACTGCAGATTTGCCCTATTTGTTCAATCTTAATAGATCGTGTTCAGAAGTCAGCAGGTGCTCCATAAACCTGATAAGGTGCTCAGAAGCATTCCATTACACGCTACTTTTGAAGTGCTAATGCAATCAGATATAGTTGTATTGGCAAACATGGCAGACACAAAAGACAGGAAGGGGGAAAAAATACAAATCCATCAGGAGATGTCATGTCTTACATGAAATGTGGCCCTTTATCTCGACATTCTACAGAAAAATTGAAATATGTTGATATAGCATGTTTCAGAAGCCTGATTAGTACCAGTAGGCGAGCTATGTTATATAGGACTCTATATTGCCTGATAAATCATTAATTGTTCAGGCTCTTTGGTGTTGCTCCCGGGGCTTCATTCCAGTCCGTGTGGATGGAGAGATGAGCATTGTGAGATTTCATTAATCTTGTGAAGAAATATGTGGTGATGAGCAACTTCTGAAAGCCAAAAATGTGTAGCCATGATGAAATAGCTCTTTGATTTGTGTATTTCCATCTTGCCTCATCCTTTAGTAATGCAGTCCTCATCTCTCTCTCTCTCTCTCTCTCTCTCTCTCTCTCTCTCTCTTTCTCTCTCTCTCTCTCTCTCTCTCTCTCTCTCT
>JBBPDC010000141.1:9711454-9725798 GCA_037974485.1 Hemigrammopetersius urotaenia
TGTTCATCTTGTTTCATCTTTTGGGGGTGCGGGTCTCATCTCTCTCTCTCTCTCTCTCTCTCTCTCTCTCTCTCTCTCTCTCTCTCCTCTCTCTCTCTTCCTCCTTCCTCCTCCCCATACCCCCATCCTACCAGCCAAAAGCTCTGTGAAGACTGTGAGCAACCCTTCGCTTACGGAATTCGAACTCACGCGTAAGTTTTATTCCGTCGTCTGTCTGAATTAGACAGCATGGCTTTGAAGTCTAAATAAAATATTCACACTCCCTGTAGCTAAGAGCATAATGCCTGATGCTGTCCATGTTCATAGGACAAGGTGCTTCCTCTAATCTGTATGTTCTGACAAGAAACAGTCTGCATTTTGGTTTTGGAGAGACAAAATCCTTTTCCATACACCAAAGAAACTTAAACCAGTTTCACTGTGCTCCGGAGGGTCAGCTCATCAATACAATACACAGCACATTGACTCTTAGTATTCTAGTAACAACGCTGCAAAACACAGCCTCCTCCTCTAGAACATGCATAATATAATAAATCCGTGCACCTCCTCACAGAGATGAGCCTTATCTGAGCATCAGGTTTTTTTTATATTTTGTCAAAGGAGAAATGCCTTTTATCTCTTATCTTGAAGCTCACATTCATTTCTTTAAGTACGGTTGTACATCTTTCACTCCTCTCACAATTGTGTTTTCACAGAGCTGCAGAAGTACAAGCGCTATGAAATTGTGATGACAGCTTACAACATCATTGGCGAGAGCCCTGCCAGCACTCCAGTGGAGGTGTTTGTAGGGGAAGCAGGTAAAGCTAAGAATAAACAAACTGTTCTGTTTATAACTGTGAATACAAGCCAAACCCTCGATAGGCTACATAATGAACTTAGTCGAGGAACCCATTTAGGGTGAAACATCTCTGACCCAATGCAGGGATTTGGACCATACTCATCTGACTGTGGTTCCACCCAGCCTGGACATATAAAGGAAACAAGAGAATGTTAGTGTGGGCTGGGTAATCACTCATTCTTTTGACTGAAAGCTGTCAGTGAGCATTTAGTCATTGCAATCCAATCTCCATCAGGTCCGTGAACTCTCCCAGCAGTGCAGTGTCCTCTGTAAAAACACTGGAGTCCTGTAGGAAACTGAATGATGGCAAGGCTCTGAAGAACATGAAAATGGGCAGAAACTCAACAGCCCACTGGTTTGGCCTGTGCTATAGGTTTGTGCAGCGAGTTAAAAGGGTGCTGGTGATAGGCTATTTGTACAGTTTCTACTTTTTTCTGACATCACCTTCCTACAGGCTTGACCCTGCTGAAATAGAGATTTCGCTATGCAGAAAAAGTGATTGTGTGAAAATACTGGCTGTGTGGTTGACAGTTCTGGAGTGTTGTATCTAAACTCGCTCGCACATGTACACACGCACAAATAGACAGACCCAGACAGAATCTACCCTTTATTTTCAAAAGATTCTTCCATGTACAGACTAATGACCTCTGTATTGACCACTTTTGCATCTAAGTATAGAATTGTATGCCTCTGCTTTCTAGCTCAGAGTAATGAAGTGCTGGATTTTAGAGTGCTCTTCAAATTCAGCACAATTTGCCTTGTTACTAAAAACAGTCAACGTTCAGCACAATTACTGGCTGAGTAATATCCCATTGCCCTGGCAAACAGCCGAACCTGAGCAGGCTTCAGCATCTAATGAGCTGCCAAACGGCAAGACAGGACGTGACGATGACGTTCAAGCTCCACCGTTGGAGACTCACCGCCAGACTGGGCTCTAATTGCCATGCTGCCTTGTGTGATACCACACACAAACTGTGCAGCTCGCCGCAGACTCAGGCTGACATAGACCTCTCTGTAAATCTTTTGTGTCCCCTATATGATCAATTGAATTCCTCCAATAATAGCCTTTAGTGGAAGAGGAAAAAACAGTTCCCTACAAATACATTACACCATGGTTCTCAGATTCTCTTAAAATATTGAACTGCACCACAGTGTTACAAATGCAAGATGTCATTATGCTGTTCGATTTTGTCCCAGCTATGTTGGGCCACATAGATAAAAGTATAATAGACAAAAATAGATAAAAGTACAGGCAAACTGCAGGCTAAATGATTACTGCTACTACATTACTGTCACTTTTTATAGATGACAGAATATTATATGTAGTTTTTTTTTAAATTAGTGTAACTAATGTAAGCATTTCATTTAGGATTCCAGTTGGAGGTCTGAGGTAAGCAATTCATTTAGGCATGCAGTTTTCATTGTGCCAAGCTTCCATTATTTTTTAATTTGTAACTCCAGTGCAAAAAAATCATCAAAACAAAGTTCAGAGACCATGCACATCTAGCTTTTCAAGTACATGTGAATTAAGGGGTAATTAGTACATAATACATTTTATTATATATATTTTTTTTACCAAACTATTCCTTTAAGGGCAATGATTGTGAATGGTGGGGGCATGTCTCCCCGCTGCGCCTCTTTGGGGTGCTTTTGACCGTTTCTCGTAAGAGGCTTAATGAAGCAGTAAATATGAATCTGTCATAAAGAACTCAAGCAGCTGGTGGAGCTGCACAGGGTTATCAGCATCAGGTTATTAACAGCATCATTAGAGGGGGGCCAGGCGGAGAGATTACTCGCAGCAGCAGGAGGGGGTGCGGCAAACAAACAAATGAATTTCCCGCTGATTAACGTCAGGTTTCGTGCCATATGAGGACGAGCAGGGAGGCAGGGGCGTGCAGGGAAGGGGGACTAGGGGCCTGGCGTGTGTTTATGTGCGTGTGTGTTTGTGTGTGTGAAGGGTGCTATGCCCTTTAAAGCGTAGTTTATTGAAAAATCTAATTCATACAGTTTTTAGTTCAGATTTATTCAATTAGCCAAGACATGTTTGGCATCGAAAGCTGACTTCTTAATTTTATTTTGCTCTAGAACTATAGGACTAGCATAGTAACAAGTAATGCAAGCTCATGCAAGTTTGCACTCTATAGCCTATATGCCTAAATCATCTCATACTTACCTCAAACTTTTACAGAGGCTTGCTTATATGGCTTCGGACACTTTTTATAATGGAAAAAATATATAAATTTGTTTATAATAATCATAAAAGCAATCATGACAAGTTTATCTGGTATTACATAACGTTCAGTTTGCACAGCACTAATTGCTGGGATATATGCCTCCATTACAAATTGGCAACATTAACCACAGTGCGGGACTTAAGAAACAAACTTAAGAAACAAACACCAAACATGTCTAGACTGATCGACTGTGAGGGGAAATTTGTGTAAAACTGATTCTTCCCCAAATTATTCTTTTAATCTGCTGCCTGCCATGCCTCTCTGGAGCTAAGGTGGAGACGATAGCAGCAGCCTATTAGCACTGTTTTAACAACTCACTTGATGGAGTTGGCTCCCTCCTGAACTCCACCGCCACTGCTTTTCGTTCCTGCTCATAAATTATTCCACCAGCAAGGCCACACATGAGCAGGGTTTTCGTACGCATAATTGAACCAAACATGCTGTCATGCTTCATGAGTCGTCTCTGGTTTTAAGAGCATCCCTGATTAAATATTTTTGTACTTTGAAACATTCAGCATTTAATGTGGCTCACAGCCCTTTTTGCTACTGTGATCTGTGATGCTGAGCTCTTTAGTCTCATATCCCTCAGCCCCTGATAAGAAGAAACAGAGACATTAGTCATACTGGGCTGCAATTGGAGTTGGCTTGGTATTCGGTCTCTGTATTCCTGTGTTCTGGGAAAGTAAATGTGTCAGTATCTTTAGGAGCTGGGGGTTTAAGTTGACGCCGTTTTGTTGGCAACAATATTTGCTGGCAGTGTGGTTCTAGTCCCCTTTTAATTCTTGTCTCTTGTGGAACTGTGTTATAGTATATTTGAACAGTATAGGGTTCCTTCTAGCAATGCTGTGCTGTATCTCGTATAGTACTACAACCATTTTAGTGTTCTCCCTGCTCCCGGTCTTCAGTTTTTACAGGTTTGGAGCAAAAGTGTGGCCACCTTGAGGGCCAGTTGTAGAACCTCTGTATAAACCACTGAGCATGTTGTTCTTACAGTACTGTCTCTAATAACTGTGGTTCTCAAACTGGTCTCAGGGATCCCTTGCAGTCCGCAGGTTTCTTCTACTCTTGTGTTTTGCAAGGTCAAAGTAAAAAAACAGTCTTGGGTACTTAGTACTTGTACTTAGAGCTCTTTCTGATACTACTGCATACCTCTTAGTATCATTTTCCTTGTAATGCTGTATTGCTTATATTGTAGTGTTTCTCAAAGCACTCATATAGTGTATCTTTTATACTGTGTCCTTCATAGCAGTGGTTCTCAAACCAGGCCAGTTTTTTCTGTTTTTCTTTTATAGTATTGTGTCCTTTGTAGTACCGTATTACTTACATTTCTGCACTCTCTCAGCTCCCTCAGTGGCACCTCAGAATATCCAGGTCAACACTGTGTCATCCACCCAGTTGGAGGTGCAATGGGAGCCACCCCCTGTGGAGACACAGAACGGCATCATCCAAGGCTATAAGGTCCTGACCTCTCCTCCTTCTCTTATACTAAAGCTCTCCTTATCTCTTACACTTTCTTACTTCCACGCTCGTCTCCTCCTCCCTGGGGATGCACAGCCAGAATAAATCTTTTCCGTCTTCACTATTAGTATGTACTATAATAGGTAATGATGTTAGACAGTATGTTTAAAAGATCAGGACATCCAGGTCATGAAATAATTATCACGGGTCGGGGTTAAGTGAATCCTTGTTGAAATATGCATGACACGGATGCATAAGTTGCAGGGGAAAGCTTGCATTAATGTGGTCAGATTGTTTTTCCAGTTTCCCACCTGATACAGTGAGTGTGTGCCTTCAGTCACCCACTCCGTTTAACCATGCATAGGAATGTATATGGTTAGATTACAGACAAAACATTTTCAGATGCTTGCCTCTCGCACATTTTTATTTATTACTTTTTTCCTATTTTCTCCCATTACTCTGCATTTAGATTTACTATTGGGAGATGGACAACCAGAACGAGACAGAGAAGGTAAAAATCCTTTTTCTCCCCGAAACAAGCATGAGACTGAAGAACCTGACCAGCTACACGTACTACATGGTCAAGCTGTCAGCTTTTAACGCAGCAGGGGACGGTCCTCTCAGTGAGCCCAGGAGGGGACGGACTCTTCAGGCAGGTCAGGCTTCGCCCCAGTTTGGTTTGGTTATTTCAACAGTGACTCGAAAGCATGTTTTTTTTTTTTACTAAAATGTGACACATCTGATATTTTGATAGTTGTGTAATCTTTTTAGATGAACCTTCAGCAAATTTCACTTGTGTTTTCTAAATATTTGGTCAGTTAGAACTGAATTTTTTTTATCACGTTTAACTAAGGTCGTGTATAATCACTGTCATCATCATCTAATGTCAGCAGCTTGTCAGGAGCAGCTCATTGGAAAGAAAAAAGAAAAAAGAAAAATTCAGTCCTTCCAGGCCACTAATGACAGATATGGGTCACTTACAAACACAAATCTGCACTGTCGAGGCAGAAAGAAAGGTCGGAATTGAGCAGCAAAGCTTGAAATGTGAAAAGAATCTAATTGCTGTACAGTTCAGTCGAGCCTTTACCCCAAATGGCTTAAACCATAAATCTGACCCCAGAACAGGCACCAGAGGCAACACCTGTCCGTTCCTATGACCTTTCTTATGCATGAAAACCAGGTCTGCTCCTGATTGTTTTTTAACTACTGGCATGTGTTATTCTCACATTAAATCGCTATTGCAGCACTATCACTCATATTAACAATTCGTGTTGCACATTAAATCATGCACTTTAAAAAACTGTCAGTCTGAATCATTTGTTAGCAGGGGAATCATTTGACCTGAGGCTCTAGCTCATTGCATTGGCAGGAAGGTGTTCTCTACCTGTGAGTCATCTGTAAAAACAATTCAAAAATTATTCAAATGGTCTTTGATGTGACCTCATTTGAGCAAACACGGCCCCTCATTCTCTCTTTGACATTTCCCAAAGCAACAAGCAGCACATGCAGAAGAAAGGAGATTTGCATAGAGGCAGCAAACAGTGTAAAGTAATTGTACAGAGGGCAAACCTATGGTCGCTCATGTTGTTGTTTCAACACAGTGTATCTATTTAGTGCCCCGCTTTCCTGAGGCAATACACAACAATTGTAGTTACATCTCACAGAGTCATCCAAAAGGCTTCCACAACTTTTGTGCAGGTGCAATCACACTATGCACAAAAGAATTGTGAAGAGCAAGGATTAATGAAATGATTAACATTTAGGCTAAATAGCACAACAAAGCATGTCAAAAATGTCTATGGTATTATTAATGTATTATCTTTTTCCTTTCTTTTCCTCAGCCCCCAGTGTTCCTAGCTATATCAGTTTCTCCGAAGTCACCAGCACCACCCTCAACGTCTCATGGGGATTCCCTGTATCTCCAAATGGAGTAGTGGAGGGCTATAGGGTGGTGTATGAGCCCACTGCACCCATTCATGGTATGCTCTACACACCATCCCATGTAAATCCAGTTATAGATTTTGAGTGCTTTTGTTAAAAGATCCTTTTGCTGCTTTTTGCATTTTGGTGTACATTTGTCATGCAGCAGGTCTGACTCAAACCTAAATCCCAGCAGTTGTGTACATCTCTGTATTGCCAATCAAGTGCCAAGAAACCCTCAGGGGCTTCTCAATGGTTCTTAAACAAGTTGCTAGTTGTGAGTCAATAATAATTTATGTGAGAAAACTCATTTCCCAGCCACTGTTCCAGTGCTACCATGTGATGTTTTCTTTCACTCTGCCCTGGAGCTGAAAATTACTGGAGTTAATCGCTTTCTCTGTGTCAACATTCACAGCATTGCTTTAATTTCATCAATAAATAATCAACTTTGTTAAGCTTGATTCTGACTACCACCCAGAGAGATACATCTTGTGTTTTGTGTGTAAATATATTTAAGCATGTGATTTGAGTATTCATGTGTGTGTCTGTGTGCAGGAGTAAGTAAGGTGGTGACAGTGGACATTCAGGGCAGCTGGCAGCGTTGGTTGAAGGTGCGTGACCTTACGAAAGGAGTAACTTACTGCTTCCGTGTGCAAGCCAAGACGATAAGCTACGGCCCTGAGGCCGAGGCCAACATCACAGCAGGACCTGTGCAAGGTGGGTTAGCCTTGTGCAAAACAAACAAACAAATCATCTGATGCCTTGGCATGGCTGCCGCCTAACATGATGTGCATTGCCACAAATACAGTAGCATGGAAGCGTCAGGGCCAGAAAAAATAAACATTTTACCAAGCATGAATCAATGGGTGGCAGAACTGTGGATCACTGATGGTGCATTTCATGCTCTGGTTGCCTTTATGTACACACCAGTGCCGTGTAGTTGCTAAATCTTGTATGCTATGACAGTTCGAAACATTTTATTTGCAAACCAGTGGTTTGGTTTCAGGGCAAGTTTGTTCAAATTTAGCTTTGTATCATCCTGTTAAAGCAAAGGAAGAGGTTCCATGGACCTGGCAGTGCAGCATGTATTTGCATTTTGCCTTAGCATTCTCATGCTTAACCTAGACGTTTGTGAGCCCCCTCTTCAGTTATTACCAAAAATTCAGTAGTCAATAAGTCTTACGTTTTAAGGACTTAAGACGGCCAACGGCGAATGCCTGTGGCCAACGCTGACGCACAGTTATCATGGTGTGTACAACACAGTTGGCTGTGGTTGGCCCTCATCACCATTTGTACTACCGACTGAGGTTCAGCCTTGAGATAGTAATAATGTGAAAAAATAACAAAAGCAAGAAAGAGAGCAATAATGTATTGAATAAACACAGGTGCAAAAGAGCTCTGGAGGTTCTCTGATAACACAATTATATAATGTTGAGCCTAGAATGTCCACTCCTTTCTTGGGCTTTTTTACTGTATGTACTATAATTATAAACAGGAACCACATGCATATTTTATCTCACTGTTCAGTATACCAACATTCACATAGCCCACCAAGCACCTGTAACGGCTAGGTCAGTGGCCGATAAGGGCCACTGCTTTTGGTTTGTGTTCTTTGCTTTGTTTTGTTGTGGTTCTGTTCTTTGTTTCAGGGGGGCTTTTATGTTGACAGTTCCTGGGGTTTGTTTTGGTCACGTGTCTTGTGTCTTGTTGTTTTCTGTCCGTGTGCCATGTGTTCCTTGGTTCCACCTGCTTGTGTTTAGTGCCGTGATTATGTGTCCTTATAAGCCTGTCTTTATGTTCCAGTCCTCATGTGTCCATCACCTCACTTTACCTGCCTGTGTCCTGACTTTTTGCCCTGTTTGGAATCTCAGAGGCCATTGTGCCTATTTGTTTTCTTTTCTGCTTTCTTTAATAAATCACAAGTCTGCATGGATCCCTGGTCTGTGTCTCGGTCCGTGCCTCGTGGGAGTTCAGCGTGTGGGCCTCGCAGCCTGCACGCTGACACTGATGCTCCATGAATTCAACAGTCCAATAACACAGAGGGTAAATGAATGATTAACATTTGAATTTTGTAGCAGGAGCAGATCATCTGAATGCATCTTTATTTTACTGAAATGCAAAAATATAAAAATTAGTTTTCAGTTTGTGTTCTTCTCTCAGGTTATCGGTATTAGACAGGGAAGTGAAAGCTCCACCTTTTTTAGCAAATCTACTCAGCGTGAACATACTTATGAAAAAAGAAATATTATCACAAAGTGCTGCAATCAGCATGAATAATTCACATTGATTGCAAAAGTGTTTGAATACCTGCAATGGCGCGACAAATGCTCCAGGTGTGATTGTGGCAAAAAGTTTAAGTGGTGTTGAAACATCAGGGAGCAGTGGAGCATTGCCTGCTGTTTGATCACAATGTTGTGCACACTGCTTCAGGGGGGTTTAGTCTGGGGGGAAAAATCGTGCTTCACTTAATCAAAACCAAACTGTCACTGAGCAGCCTTGGGTCCCATTTGAATTTAAAATGCAGCCTGTTTGGCAGTGGGTGAACGTGTTTATGTCATTGAGCTTTGAACCTGCTCTTCTTTTTAAGCATCCTTAAATTAATCTGAGGTAAATTAGAGACCTCGGTTATCCGACATGGGCTTATGATGGATGCTGATGTGTGTCAGATGATCTGTTATGCTCCACATCTGTTTTAAGGAAGGTTTTTTTTACATGAAGCACTGTACAATCAAAGCCCCATGATTTGCTTGAATGAAATGCAAGAACTGATGTAGGAATGATGGTGCATTTCACTCCACTTGATTAGTAAGGTAATACTTTAAAATATTTGTGAGCAGAATTTGTTCTTGGGCTGATTAGAAGAATAACGATCTTGTTCTTGGGTGCTCCCCAGAGCTCAGCAAACAAAAGATCAAAGGATGATGGAAAAAAGGCCTAAAGGAGGTTACCTGAGCTGCTCCTTTTACAAAAATGCCAGCCATTTAAAATACCCAATAGAATTATAAAACACATGCAGTGTACTGTCATCAGTGGTCAGCCTTTTAGAAGCCCAAAGCAGACCAGGTTCTCCAACAGATATGGTCAGAGAGAAGACTTGATCAGGGTGGGACTACAAGGGGAGGTAATAAAGAAGGACAGCCAAAGTGTTGTCTGAATAAAAGATTAATGCAGCAGTTTAAAGAAGCATTTCCTACCTAGCGGAATCAGAGACACTTGGATAAGCATTGGCATGAAATCATCTGGCTCCGCTTAATAGTCATGGAACACTGCTGTGTAATTAGGTGTAACTCTGTCCATTTTTATACCCAACAGTTCCTCCTAATGCATTATAAAATCAATTTTATGCTAGTTTTTAAAAAATATATAATAGGAGGTCAAATATTTCACATTTTTCATTTTATTCCCCAAACTAAACCCCTGCAGAAAAGGATCTAATATTCAGAATGCAATTTAAAAGTGAATTCTTTTCAGGATATTAAGAGCTAATGTGGTAATGAGGTCTAAATCATGTTTTTCGATTTACTGCTGTGACCCTGATACATGCTCCAAAAATTATTTTTTAAGCTGTTTGTGGCTCACTGCCTGTTTTGAGTTTGTTTAGACCTTGTCTGTTAACCTTTGATTTGCGCAAAAATGAAATTGTGGAGCTGAGCATAGTCACTATCGGTTTCCATTTCCAGTCCTGGGAAACTACTGTCCTGTACAGCTTCTACTATGATCTGCACCTACAGTCAGGATCCAGCCAATCAGATAATTATCAAGCTCTTCATGCACTGGATAATATGTGGTGATGCCAGAAAATGCCTGAAAATGTGCAGGACAGTGGGATCCCAGGACTGGGATTGGAAGTCACTGCTATAAACTGAATGGAAAAACAAACACAAAAAACCCTTTAATCTTATATTTTTGTGGAGATATCACATGCACCCTCACACACTGTTTATATTATCACAATGTTCAAACAGTGCCAGTGTTCATTTGTCTAATGAGTTAACTCAGTATAGTGTGTGGCGTAGAGTGATAAGTACTTTGCTATAGTCTTCTGTACACTGTGTCACTGATGCAAAGCACCATTATTTTTAAAGCATCATTAGCTATTTGACTGTGGAGAATCGATAGCCTATTAAGCGTGAGTGACAGTTAGTGAGTGCGTGAGTGAGTGAGAGTAACTGAGTGAGTGAGTGAGCAAGTGAGAGTGAATGAGTGAGTGTGTGAATACGTGAAAATGAGTGAGTGAGTAAGCGAATGAGAATGTGAGTGAAAAGTAGTGAATGAGAGAGTGAATGAGTGAGTGAGAGTGATTGAGAAAGAGTGAGTAAAGGAGAGAGACTGAGAGTGAGTAAGTTAGAGTGATTGTGAGGGAGTAAGTGAGTAGGAGTGCATGAGTGAGTGAGTGAGTGAGTGAGTGAGTGAGTGTAACTGGTTGAGTGAGTGAGCGAGAGTGAAAGAGTGAGTGTGTGAATACGTGAAAATGAGTGAGTTAATAAGCAAATGAGAATGTGAGTGAAAAGTAGTGAATGAGTGAGTTTCATGAAGTGCTTCTCACTACACTTTAGGCCTATAATGGTGTTTTTTCGGGTTTGATCCAATTGCTTATTTTTAGCTCACAATTTTACTCCTTTTTGGATATTTTGTGTGTTCAAAATGTCTTGATTTTACAGAGCTGTCACTATATGCCACAAACTACCTTGGCTTGTATAAATAAAAATTTGATATTTCAAACAGCTACTAACAATCATCTTATACACTAGTTGCATTTATTTAAACATTTAATATCATTTTCTTTTGGATACAATTAAAAGAAATTGTGTAAATGTGTAAAGACGGGTACAGTTTATAAATAGTGATGTCAGCCTGATCAGAAACACACAGCACTGATCTTACTACTGAACTGATTGTGTATAGCCATAAAGCCCAGCTGGGTGGCAATTTTAGCTTTCCTTTTGATTGGAATACACAATTCAGGAACCATCAAAATAAATGGAGAACTTATCAGGGGTGTGTTGGCATGTGTGTCAGCTCAAGGTGAGGTTAATGCCATTATAGAATCATTCTGATACCCTCATAACTCAGTCCTTACTCTGTGACACCTAATGGGATGAATGCTCCATTTCTGTGCCGTTGTCTGTGCGTTTATAGGTGAGGGATGGGTGAATCTTATTATGAATCTCCTCGTAAAGTAAATGCTATCTATTATTTCCATGGTCCAGACTCTGGACATGCAGGGAGATAGGGCATTTACATTGCTCTTATCAGATGAAGCGGGATAATTAGAAACTCAGTGGTGTGTTTAATCGAGCAAATGAAAAATGTTACTGCTTACTGTGTTACTGCTCTTCACTGGGCTCACGCGACTGCATTTTATGTCTTCTCTCATTCTCCTCTTCACTTTTCTCAGTTTGTCATCATCCCCCTCACTGAGATGCTGATTTAGAGAGTGAGGCCATGGTCTGGAGCAACAGCAGGCAGCAACGTTCACAGCAAACACTGTTTTCATCCTAAAACATTCTGGAGAAAGGAGTGCTATCAACTGGAATCTAAACATTTTCAATCAATGTGGCCGGGTGACTGGGCTTCAAAATCATGCACAGCAAGTAAATATTCATCCCATGCTTCTAAGAATGAAAAAGTTGCTGTTGTTGTTGTTGTTACTGTTGTTGGTAATAATATAATAATATGATATCAATACTAATAAAATGATACCAAGAAAAATAAAGTAAAATAAAATTCCATCACCAGCACAGCAACTAGATAATGGGTGGTATTGAAAGTATTAGTTGGCTTCCTTGAAGAGAGATTAGAAATAGGTTAAGAAAAAAAGAAAACATTAAAATACAAGACATGTTTTTAAACCCTATTCATGCAATTTGCTTCCATAGCATCATTCATCTACACTTGACACAGAATTGTCCAGGGGAACAGCAGTGGTCAGTTGCAAAGAATCTCTGAAGTAATTGAACCTTGATTTTGGTGTAGCTTGCACTAAAATCTGCATCACAGTGTGGCCTGGAATAAATGTAAATGACATAGATTATAATATCTACAGCAGGTAGAATGTTGCTGAGGACTGAGCAGAGATAGAGAAAATCCTCATGCCGGGTGACCTATTGAGCTCAATCTTGTGTAGAATAGCCGGCTCAGCCATATCAAGTCCCTCTCCCGGCTTCTTCAGTGGGAAGTGAATGAAGACTAATTGGTCTCTTTAGCTTGCCTGTTACTTGTGTCTCCTGAATTAAATCCCCTCAGATTAGTGCAACACCAATACTTAAGGCAAGAAGAGACTAATACAGAGAGTGACCTCTTTGTTTCTCCATTAGTGTCTGGGCAGAGGGTCCAATACACTGAGTCTCTATTCAGTGTCCTGTTCACATTATACAGGCTGAGTTAAAGCGAGAATTATTTTACCTTTGGGATCACTGCACATAATTAGACAGGTTCTAGAAGTCCTGATCCAAATGTTGTCCTTAACACACAAGTCCCACACCACAGTGCCATTACTTATTGTAAAACACTCTTATTAATTACCCATAAAACACCTCTATGTGTGTAATGTGCAAAGTGCTGACCTTGACAAATTGCTTATGTGAAATATATGTCCCAAGAAAGTGAAATTGCGATCTATATATAGTAGCTTCACTTTTCTGGAGGATATTTTGCTGAGAAGGCCATTTGTGAGCTCAGGCACTGATGAGACCTTGCATCCTAAGGGTGTTCAGCTTGGTTGAGGTCAGGGAACGGTGCAATTCCTCTTCACCAAAACCATCAAACCATGTCTTTATGGAACTTAAAGATGGAACACCCACCTTAAAAAAAATATTAAGATATATATATTCATTAGGATCTTAACAACTTTTTTCAGATCAACTTATCCATCAACGAAGTCTTAGTTGATTCGACTAGTCATTTGATGATGTCATCACACACACAGCAGAGGAACACGGGTGTCCAACAATGAGCAACTTTTAGTTCTCTGTAACATTAACAGTACAACAGAAAGTGGGAACAGCATGTCTCTTGCCTTGTTGTGGTCTTGTGCTTGGATTATATATATTTATCTACTGAAACCTCTGTAGACACGTGGAAACTGCACATATCCTCCACATTGTTTTTTACTTTCGTGATGCCCAAACAAAAAACCTGCACAATGAAGAGAAATATAATTTACACATTTTGTTACACACACACACACACACACACACATATATATATATATATTTACAGTAACCCCTGCTTTTACACAGATCAGAAGTCGCGGAATCAGTCTAAGGCGTATTTTCTGAGAACCCAACTCATAATTGTATGTGGAAATCCTCACAATAATGCGGAAACTACAAATAATTTCCACATTTTTAGCTTTTGTCATGGCAATATATTATTTTAACACATTTTGGTTTTAAATTATTGAGAAACATTAACACATTTTGTAACATAAATATTAATGTAAGTGCAGCTACATTTCCATAGAAAATATAACTGTATAAATATTTTTGCACTGTCCAGAGAACACAAAGAAAGCCTGTCTTAGGATGGTTAAATACCTCTGTACTTAGAGTCAGAAGGTTTGAAAGTAATCACCTGGCGGGTCACTATAATAGTGCTTGAATTAGACATGCCACTTGATGAACAGTAAATTATTGAACTGTAAAAATTATTGGTTATTACTCATACATTTTAGACTTCAATAAGAGAACAGAAAAGGGGTTTATTGACTCTACTATACGGGGTACAAACAGAAAACAGGCACGGTGGCCAAGCCTAAACTTAGAATAAGGACAGGAGCACACAATGAATCAAGGTGGGGGTATGTGAGGGTATGCTGGCATACTGAACATAGGAGAGAGACTGGTTTAAATACAGAGAAGACTAAACTAGGAACCAATAAGGAGACAGACAATAA
>JBBPDC010000141.1:9754824-9776011 GCA_037974485.1 Hemigrammopetersius urotaenia
CGCAAGTAAATACGACGTCTCTGTGACTCATCTCTGTTAGTCAACCTTCATGGGGGAACTGATCACTCTCCCTGACAATAAGAAACTCAATAATGTGAATTACTAATAACAAATGGAGGTTAGGAGTATGATATTGCATGCAGTACAGATCAGTAGTACATAAGTAATATTGACATAAGTAGTAATATTCAGACGGTTAGACTAATAATAATAATAATATGCACATAATGGGTATCAGGAGTCTGACGTGAGCCCAACCATGCACAGCTAATGTGTGTTTCTTATGTCAGTTGTTCTTACAGCATTGTGTTAGAAGGCCACGCTCCAAATAGTATGTGGCAAAGGTTTAGACACAGTTTAGATACTGAGTTTCAGTGGCTCTTTTGTGCAAGTAGAAGAGCCGTTATACAGAATGGTATGCAGGGGTCAGACTGTAACACTTCCAAATCTGCTGAATATACAAGAGTGGCTTAATGAACTTTATGGTTTGAAGCCAAGTAAAAAAAAATGAATAATGAAGTTACAGCAGCCTGAGACGCAGGTTGGAGCTTTTATCTCCTTAGCGCAATAACTTTATCCCTAATGTCTGTCAGGGTATGTTTGGTGTCTGAAAATTATTCAGAATTAAGTTTTGCTGTGAATCTAAATCGATCCAGACATGTCCTTTGCACAGCACTTATGCAAGGATATTGAAAATTAAAATGGCCACTTTAATGCTCTTAGACATTCAATATGGAAATACAAAAAATAATCTTAAGGGCACACAAGCTGTGTTTGATCCACTACACATGTTTTTTTTAACCTTTTGGCTGAAAAATGGTGGTCAGGTGGTCTACCTGGGTGGGGGTGGGGGTGGGGGTGGGGGTGGGGGTGTTGTGGGTAGGATACTTGCCTCAAGACCAAGAAGTCGTGGGTTCAAATCCTACCTCCAGCACACCACCGCTGGGTTCCTGAGCAAGACCCTTAACCCCAAGTTGCTCCAGGGAGACTGCCCCCTGTAGTTGGGGAATGGAAGTCGCTTTGGATAAATGCCATAAATGTACTTCAGAGTAATCTCGGTTCAATTTTTGCTTAAAGTAGATCGAAAAGCTGCACAGCTATGTGATGCAATGCTAAAACATCTATGTGTGCATTGCATATTCACATCTCTTGTGGACTCAACCATTTTCTCATTAAATGACATGTGATTGATTAATATCCAACAGGTAAATTTGTTCTACAGTGACAAAAGTGTGTGGAATACAAAAAATATACAAATTGCACATATTTACACATATACATACAGTGAAAGGACAAACTGAGGAACATTTTGCCTCAAACACCTTGACTGGGGGCATTTCTTGCTACAAGCAGCCTCAAAGCCCTATGAATACTTTACGTTTTTACAATTTACAAGATTCTCCTGATTCAAATGAATGAATAATTAACACTACACATAACACCACACCCATGAGGCTGGGTAACAGTTAACTGCTCTGAAAGCTGATCATCAGCGTCGGTGATGTGTGTGAATGTGTTTTCCCGGTTATTCAGACGTGACTTGAACGCTCATTGCCGAAGTCCTTTTATAGTTTATTAATTATGCCTTTTATGTGTTGATTAATATAAATGTACTCATAATGGAGCTTATAATGGAGCTTATAATATTTAATTTTTAATAGAATATTTAATCAATTTTAATGTAACATGTTAACTGGATCATTTAGATTTTAAACCTGTGAGGTCAAACTTATAAACTACAATTTATAAACAAAATTTTTCAGACTATTCCAGGCCAATAAGGTTAATATAATGAAGCGAACAGTAGAGTGGTCTGTTGCTGTGGTCACTAACCTTCCACTTGGGCAGTCAACTTCCTCCATAAAGATGTCTTTAGTACAGCTGTTGTAGATTTGTTAAAATTTGAACAACATCGGGATCAATATTCGCAAAGCAATCATAAAAAAGGACTGATATTGGATCTCCAGTGACTGGTAGCCTAGTGGTTATTTGCTTCCAAAACGCAAACTTTCTTGTATTTTAATGCAGTCTTGAGAAATAGTTTTCTCATTTTCATTCCAGTCCCTGATTCTGACGAGTTTCAGATTAATGTTTTTTTTGTTTAAGTCACACAGTGACCTACGTATGAATCATTCAAGCAGAACAAAGCACATCTTACTTAAGGCCTGAAACAGTAAAGAAACGGCTGCAGATGATTCATTTACATTTAAATTTGCGGCATTTAGCAAATGCTCAAGAGCAACATACATTAGTGCTCAAGTAGTCCACATCCGTTCTTCAAACCTGAAAAGCTATGCTAAATCAACATTCAACCATTTTACTGCCAGCTACGTTACACACCTTAACAAATCCTGTCAAAAGAAAGGTCAGAAGTTAAAGCATAAGTAAAGAAAAAACATGGAGTTAAGAGAGTAAGTGCACACATGTTTTTTTTTACACTATTCCAGATTATCAAGGCTGGTGATCAGTATACTGGTGGTGCTGAATGTTGAGTGGTTGGAACACCTTAATGAAGTTGGATTGGTTTTAGTTTGAATAGGCTGAGAGAAGTATTCAGTAGTGAGGATGTATTCACAGTGAAGATTGGGTGACTTAAGTAAAGTGGCCCCTTATAGTCACACATGAACACACCACACCTAGTGAATAATGTGAAATTCTTTCTCTGCGTTTAATCCATTCACCAAGTGAAGCAATTGGCTGCCACCAACAGGAGGCGCCCAGGAGCAGTGTATGGGGACAGTACCTTGCTCAAGAGTACCTCAGTAGTGCCACTGGCAGTCCCAGGATTTGAACCCACGGCCCTAACCACTAGGCCACCCAGCTGCCCCACAAAATCTGTAGAAATAACTACTGACCATTCCTAGCGTTATTTAGCAACATTAGCCTCATAGCTACAGTGAGGGGCAGACTGGCACAAAAATCCCATCTTTGGGCTCCACTTACCCAGTCATACCCATGATGCAGCTGGGGGAAAGAGCATTCTATGTGTGTGCGTGTGTGAGAGAGAGATGAATGGTGAATGGTGGTTAAAAAATAATGCTCTCACTTTGAATTAGATGATTTAGTTTAGCATGGAAGACATACAAAAAACTTGACTGGCCCCTCACCTCAACCCCATTGGGATGAACTAGAACACAGATTGGGAGCCAGGCCTTCTCATCCAACATTTACGGCATTTATCAGACGCTTTTATCCAAACATACTTCCATTCCTTAACTACAGCGGACAGTCTCACTGGCGCAACTTGGGGTTAAGGGACCCAGTGGTGCTGTGCTAAAGGTAGGATTTGAACCCATGACCTCTAGGTCCAGAGGCAAGCATCCTACCCACTAGGCCACCTTCATCAGTGCTGGTCTTCATAAATGCCCATAGAAACACTCTAAAGTCTTGTGAAGAGTGAAAGCTGTTATAGTTAAAAATGGGGGAACAACTTCATATTTATGTCTATGCATTTGAATGCAATATCTTTAAAGACTAGGAATCTGATATTAACAGTCTAACAATGACCTGTTATTCATGCTGTATGCAGAGTTATGGACTAGACTTCAAAGTTTGAACTAGCTGCTTTAGCTTCTTCAACACAGTGTACAGCATATAGCTGTCATGGTTGATGTCCTTTACAAAAATATAGAGTGCCTAAGGCACGTGTTCAGTAGTACACACACGTGAAGACTGTGTGATCACATGGCATATGAAACTGCACGTGATCACAGTGTTATTATATGCTTCTGAAAAATAACACCCAATCGCGTGCTTTATTGACATTTTCGTGAGTGCCCTTAATACGTGTCAATTGCATGAATTGTTTGGAATGTGGAAATTATAGCTGCTTTTATTTCACAGCCAATTTTTCCAGCACAGAATCTACATTTTCACTTCGAGCATTTCTGGGAGGGATCAATGTTGATTCCTCTGTTTGTGAATTAACTCTGCACTACTCAAACACACCATCAGGGGGCGTCATATCACCAGCAAACCAGCAGCAGTTCCTGCATTCTATTCGGTGTCTAGCATGTCTGCCTCTTCCCAGTGAAGCATTTCGTGGTTTTACTAGCTTTACTTTCCCAGATAAGCGCTACAGTGTTGTTACTGATGTGCCCCACTGCTGGTGTGAGTTAAGTGTTTAGAACGGTCACAGGTGGACACACAGCCTGAAAAAAGCTCTCACACACTGTGCATCACCGTGTGCTACTGGTCCCACTGCTGGGACTTATGTCTCAAGAACTGTGGGGAAATCAAACCACGCCTTAAACAAGAAAAGCATGTTCATATCTGAAACCCTGTTTTGCAAATATACGCAGAGCTGAACACAGTTATGCCTTGAAGTATGCCTTAAATAAAAAGCCTTAAGTAAATTGAACTGTATTTTACATGCTTTCTTTTGAATCCTCTAAAATGATATTTATTTATGTTTTTAATTATTCATGTATGTATGTTGCTTGGCTTGGCTTACAGTGATTCCTACATAGACAATACATATGAACTCTGCACTAAGTGAACCTTATTTACCAACAGCATAAAATATAGCAGGCATATAGGAAATAAAGCATCACAGAAATTAACAATCATAAAGTGTATACACTCTTAATTTGCTACAAGCTGGAAACACAATGAAGAAAAATTGTAAGCCTATGAGAATCTCATAAGCTGGGAAGTCATTCTTGTTCTGAAGGAAAGATTTTTAGACATGATTTTCTGAGAAATTTTATCAGGTTTTGCTTGTACTTTTTCCTCTGTGACTTTTGGTAGACTAAAGTGAGCGTTTGAACTTTGCTCCACATAGAAGATGTCTCTTCAACACTTTGAAGGACCCATTTGAGGTTCATGGCAGTGAGCTTAGCAGGGCTGGTGCTGTGACACACAGATTACAACCAATAAGCAACTGCACACAAAAACCAGTGGCCTGACACAGACCCATTAAACACTGTGGCACTACCAGCTAAGTATGACACTAAATCTAGTGAAACATCAAAAAAGATTATAGGCAGCCAGAATTTCCAGACTCAGATTTTATTCCCAAAACCCCTTCCCCCTTGTCCCTTCAGGTAAGGAAATAGGTATCATTTTACTTCCTGCTGCAATCACTTCAGATAGGTTGTATCTGATTTACACACAAAGCTGAAACATTCAGTAGAGTTTTAGCAGTTTGACCATGCTTGCGTATTTACAGGTTGCTAAGAGAGATTAGTCAATTAGTATTTAAGGTGGGTTTTGGGAAGGGTGGGGGCTGCATGACCAACTGACCATTCCATAGTCCACCCAAATTATGTAATCTGCTGTAAGGTTCCTCAAAGGCAAGAATACATTGTCAGCCTTTCCTCTACTGGTGCTCTAGGAGTTTGTATACCCCACCTTTATGGGGTGGTGGGTCTGTCTACATGGTACACTGAAATTAGCTGCCCATTGCTGACACTAGCATAAATATTTTAATTAAAGAAGCTACACATAAGCCCAAGGTCACGATGCAGAATGGCAAGTGCCAGCTAGAAGGGTATAAGGCCCCACAACATTGGCTTTTGGAGCCTCACCAGATAAGAAAGGCTGTTACTCTAATATTCTTGATTTAAGTAGAAATCTTGGATGGCGTTCTTACATAATAAAGACAGACAAATCTGAATCCCTTGTGTTCTGTTTGTTTGGATTCTTTTGCCAGTCCCATCCTGGCTCTCAAGGCCGGTCCGGCTCTGTGTCTGGAGTGCTGCTGGAGGCAAAACAATACAAAAGTCTAAAGATTGAAAACAAACCTTGAGCAAACGATTTGTTCAATGAATACATAACTGATTTTTTATCCAAATAGCCTTGTTCTAGGGTGTTTAAAGGGGTCTCTTCTTACAGCACTAAGAACTTAACCAGTAAGGATGGTTACCAAAATTTTTATTTGTAGATTTGTGTCTGTCACTATAAATGGCTTGAACCACCTAAACATGAGCCAACAAAATCATGCTAATAAACATAAACATGTTAAATAAAGTTTTCAATCAAATTTAATTTTAAGGGTATTTAGAAGCATGTACATTTACAAAAAGAACTAATTTACTACACTATTTTTTGTTTATCCACTGAAAAATACTGGAGAAGATAATAGGCTTGTTTGACTTAACAGAGGCCTGCACAGATTGATTGGTTACTGGCTCCAAAGTTGTTCTCAGTGGGCTCGGTCAACTGACAGATAGCTGGATGACAGAGTTCAGTCCCCACTGACTAGAAGTTAAGACACTGCGTGTTCAACATAGCGTAAGTCTGGGCAAATCAGCCGTCTTAGTGCAATGGTGTCTTAGTACAATGCAAGCACAGGTTAGATGATGGGATTGTTCCATACAAGTATTCAGCACATTTTTAACTTAGCTATACATGGTGGAGTTCTATGTGAGACCATATACAACATCTTAGGTCTTTCATTTAAACCTGACAATGAACTGTACAAAATAAGATGATATAAGAAAGAACTGTCCTGAGAAAACATTTTTCAGCTACAGCATGCTCTGTACAACAAGAAAGAATTAATGATAACAAGACAGTAGAAAACATATAGACAGTAAGCAGTAGTGCAACTCAATGACAAGCACAAGATGTTTAGTGGAGTAAAACAGTGTTGTATGTAAAGATACAGATCAGTTCTGTACCAGCAGATCATTAGGGCAAAAATATATATATACACATATATATTACTACTGAAATCTAAGCAAATCTGTGCCATGGGCCGTGCTACGGAATTGTATCACAAACCTAATCATGCACTGCAATAAAACATATAATCTTCCATGTATAATCTTCCATGTAAATGCACTTGTTTCTTCAGTCTAAACGCTTCTTCTCTCCTCTTTTCTCCACTCAACTGATAGAGAATTCAACTGATTTCTGAGACTGGAGGATGTAAGACTAATGTCGAAGAGGGCATCAGCTAGATTCATGATCTCGATCGTTATGCTGGCCAGTCAGAACGCAACAACTGAATAGCCAATCAGAACCCAGCATTGGTCTAGCCAATCAGATTCAAAATCGGCACCCCAAACTTCACAGATCTAAAATAATGAGATTCTTCACTGTATAACCGTTCTACTTTTTATGCCAGTTCTTCCTTGAGTGTTTGTTGCCAAAAAGTTGAAAGTTTTTTTTCTTGGCGCCGCTTCCAGATAAATTGTAAGCGTGGAGGTGGTGTCTAAATGTAGTATTATAGTCTTGGTGACCTTACCGTCTTCCGTAATTCCTCAACGGTAATTTTCAGATCCTTCTGAACAGTGGTCCTTGCACACCTAAGAATCTGTCATATCATAAAGAGACACCACCTAGTGTGGTAGTTTGCTGTTTTGGATGTGTCCTGAGGGAATTTTCATGGAAATGTTCATGGAATTCTGGTGCAAGAAAGGGCATTAATCATAAAGAAGGATTAACTATTTACAAATAACAATCTCAAAGGCTGTAATGGCTGTCTTTAACCAAAGACTTTCGTATATATGTCCTATATTCCACATGTTCGTATATATGTCCTGTGTGTGTGTGAGCGTGACTGTAGCCTATATATGCACGCACACACATATATAAAAACATAATAGCATTACTCAGCTGACCAACTTCCTGAGCGAGCTCGTCTTTATTTGTTGTTGTTTTTTTTACCACATCCTCCGTGATGTGAAACTCCACGGTCCGTGTTTTGGGTGTTTCTTGTTCTCTCTGTGTTTATAAACAGAGACCGCGGGGACTGGTCAGAGGGCCGTGACGTCACGACCAAATTCGCTATAAGTATATGAGATCAATTAAAAATATTTTATTTTTGAACCAAAGGTAGCGAGTCACATAATCGCGCCGTGTAAACCTCAGCTGCAGGGACGGTATACGGATTTAGCAGATATTAGGCGTCTTTTCGCTGCCACATGTAACGCACGTGTCGTCCGGTTCCAGGAACTGATACTTTGTTAACCGTTTGTTTCCCACAACAGTCAGGGGTCTTGTTGTGGACCACCCTACACGGGGCTGTTCGAATAACGAGAGCAGCTTGTGAAAAGGCTTCAAAGACGTGGAAGGAATCTGAGTGGTGTGGTGTGTTTTCCTTTATTCTATGAAGATCTCCCAGGTTTGGGAGGAGGACTGTCAGTCTCCGGAGCTCCAGGGCTGATCCAGGCCGAGTGTTGTTGCTCTCTTCTCCATGTTGTGACCAGCACCAACAGCAACAGAGCGCAGCCTGCCAACGCTCTGCCACCGCGTAAAAAAAAAGATCCAGTTGAAGTTTGCAAGAAAGATGGCCGATTTTGGGGACGACACCGGGGCCAGAGCTCTTTTAGCCCTCAAATCTGCGCCCTGCAGCCCGGTCCGGGTGGCGGATCCTCCGGCCTACACGTTGCCGTCGAGCACGCCCGGGATCCCGGCCATGGCGCTGATCCCCCTCGCCCGTCTGGAGGGCAGGGACTTCGAGTTCGTCATGCGCCAGAGGACCGTGACCGTGGGCCGCAACTCCTCACATGGCTCGGTGGACGTCAACATGGGCCACTCCAGCTTCATATCGAGACGGCACTTGCAGATCACCTTCGAGGAGCCCAACTTCTACCTGCGCTGCCTCGGCAAGAACGGCGTGTTCGTGGATGGGGTCTTCCAAAGAAGAGGAGCCCCTCCGATCCAGCTACCCAGAGAGTAGGTCTCCATGTCTCCATACTGCTGAAATTGCTCGGCTGTCCTGCTATTCAGACTCTGGCGACTTCAGTTGAGAATTGTGCTTAACTTTTGTGTATTCTCATCTTGAGATGTTGCACTGGCGTCTGCTTATCATGCCCCATTAGTATTTCAGCTGAAATTGAAAGTCTATATTGTTTTTGTTTATTTTGTCAGATAGTAGTGAACGTCCAACTACACCCATTGATCTCTTCAGAGCTTTTGTTTACACTACTCCGGTGTAGAAGGGACATAAACATGGTCTTAAGTTTGTACGTTTAATTACTCAATCTTGAATCTGTGAGTGAATCAAAAGACTCGAAAATTCAGGCCTTCCTAATGCCTTGTTGAAGCAGGCTTAAAGGCAGCCAGCTAGGTTGGCTAGTTAGGATAAGCCTCGGATGGGGCGGATTAAGAGCAGATTTATTTGAAGGTGGAAATGTTTTCTTATGCTACAGCAACATTGATGTGTTGTGCAGTGAAATGTGTTTCGCGTGTGTGCATATAAACGTTCAGCAAAGGTCAGAATGCCCCCCAAAATAAAAGCAGGATTAGCAAGCGTAAACACTGCGTACTTTGTCAACAAGGCAGGGGGGTGTAGCTCTCTGATTGGAGCCTGGCGTGGAGATCCACCTAAGCATGGTGTGGTTAGACGAGCCCCACAGGCTCTAGCTGTGACACATTTCTGCAGTGGCCGAACCACCCCATGGGCTTCAGGAAACAGGCCAGAAAAATAAAGACACAATGCCAGCAATAACATGCACACGCTCTAACGTGTGGGATTCTGGCTTTAAGGATCAGTAGTTCCACACACACCACTTGACCTAAAGAAAGAGCCTCTGTTTCCACGCAGGAGTTAATCTTTAGTGCAAAAGTTATTTTTCAATGACAAGTACCCAATGTCTTTCTTAAGAACAATGCAAATAGACGTTGTGTTGCAAAACTGTACTAGGCATTAGGCATTTTGTCAACATCACTAATGCATTTTTAATTAACACATGATTAGCCTGTTCTCAAATAACAGCCCCTGAACTATCTTGTCATCACACTGACAAATTTGTGAGTTGGTGTCAAAGGGTGAATAAATCATTATCTTGCATGTATTTAAACATAACATTTCACTCATTTTTGATGGTAAACTAAAATGTTGACTTTATATTTATTTGACTACATTTGTAACCCTCAGCACTTCTGTAATGCCACCCCAGATAGATTTAGTTGCCGTTGGTGCATCCCCATTTTGACATAGCACCAAAAAGCAGTAATGGAACCTTTTTTGGTACTGTGTGGTGTGTCGAATAAATATAGGAGTAATTGCACCAGTGTAGGACCTGTGGGCCACTGCAAATTCATTAACATTTATGAAATGTTGAAATCTATCTAGACTAGCATTACAGAGAAATGTAACACATTGAGGATTACAGATACAGCAAAATGAATAAAACAGACATTTAAGCACAGTCACAGAATATTTTGCTCTTCTGGAAAACAAGAAATATCATGCAATATCAGTTTTTAAAATCAGTCCAATTACGGTCATCTGCCGAAACTGATATGATTTCAGTTTTATCTTGGATCCCTAATATAGAAACGTCTTTAAAAAACAACATGCAACAGACTTTCATTCATAGATAAGAATCGTTCACCAAAAAAGCAGTTGTGCATAAAATAACTCTGTCGTAGAAGTGTTGTCTTTACCAAAAGACCCCTAAAGAACCACTCAGTTGTGCAGTAGAATATAATGCTTGTGGGGTAAATGTACCATTACGCTTCACGAAAAGAGGCAGAATTTCAGCCTGTATTTTACATCATACAAACAGTGGGGTAGTCTTGGGTTGTGATCATGTGATTAAGTGTTTAGAGTGATGTTCTTTTGAGTTTGTTCTATGTGAACCAGCTGATTGACTGGTTGAAATCATGTAAGAACCCAGCACTGTGTAATACATCATAAATGTGTAATACATCATGAAATGCAAGTTTTACTAAATACTTTCAAACACAACTATTCACTGTCCCACCTCCACATCGGAGTACTAGTACTAACATGTTCTGAAGGTTGATATATGGTTCTTTTAAACAGTGTAATACACTGATTTAAACTACTCAACTGTGTAATCAACTGACACAAAGGTTTAACATAAAATTCAAATAGAATTACTGCTGAACTTTTTAGCATTTGCTTTTAATAGCTTTTGACGTTTTCCATCTGCTTTATCAGTGCAAGGAACAGATCCATGGAGCTCGTTGTCATGGAGGTTGCGATGGCTGTTCCAACAGACTGCTATGAAAACACAGTCTGACAAACTAGACCAGTGCTGGGTTCATGCCAGACTTGCCCTTCAAAACAACTGTACTGTGCATGTTGCAGTGTTCAACGTAGCTTCCCTGTCTAGTGCATTTCTGTATAAGCAATTTGGAAGTGATGCACTGCTTTACCACTGTATTCATAGTATCAGTTGTGTGTCTGTTCCAGCACAATGCTGAATATTTTTTCTGTGCTACGCTCAAGTGAAGCTACGGGGCAAAAACGGTTTTCCCACTCATAAATGGGAAACCCAGGATTGTACAAGTTTACGAAATGTAATGCGCAACATGCCCTTTCACTACAGATAGATGCTGTGCTTCTATGTGATTGGTGTAATTTATAATATAGCAAAGAAAGCAGGATATATATTCTCCATTCCTGCTTTGTTTTTCCATGTGGTGAGCATTTGAACAAGTTAAACATATAGTTACCCATCTGGTACGAACAACTTTCTAATGAGTACCCATACACAGCACTTGTACTTGTCACGATTTTTGGATCATTACAGTGTTCGATACAAAAACAAAACCCTTACCATTCTACCTTTTATTGGCCTGTTTATTGCACTGAATACAGAAAAAGGCACAGAAACAATGGCTTAAAATCCTTGATTGATGCAAATACCTTTTTTTTTTTTAAAGGAAAAAAGAAACCGAGCCAAAAAACCACATTTATCACGCATTAGTGAATAAAACTGTCACATTAGCTTTTCTAAAGTCCATATTATTCTCATTAGCGCATGCACAGATTATTTCACTTATGGAGCATATACCTTCCAGTAGCAGCTTATTTACCACATAGAATGAAAACATCATTGTTTATGTATATAGTCTTCAGAACAGCCCTCAGTAAATATGTAAAAATGTCTAAGTGCAGGAGCTGTCTTTGCTTGGGCTGAATCCCTTTTAAGAGCAGTGGAGGGAACATGCCTGGATATCAACTATGTACTTATCCCTTCGCAACATCTAAATGAGATGTTATCAGTCTCTGCCGTTTGCTGAACATTCGGCATGGGCCTTTGGAGCCTTCAGCCAGCCTCCGAGTTAAAACCACACATACTTACGGTGAAGTCATTCAGGGAATGTTTGGGGGAAAAAAGATCAGTCAGTCTGTGAAAGCCAGAGAACCAGCAACCAGAAATCCATGATGTGTGGGAGTCTATAACATAAATGTTTGAAGCTTAAATCATAGCTAGCATGGTGTCGCCAAGGTCAGCAGTGTTTTCTGCGGAGCAGGGGTATTTAGGGTGACTGCAGTCTTTCTCAGAAGTTTAGGAAGTTCATGTACGCTCATGTCCAGATACGAACCGGTGTCAGGTATTGATTTACTTTTCACAGGGACATGAGCTGTTACAGCATGTGTAAAGTTTTTACTGAGGAATATCATCAATTTATGATGTTTCATTTCTTGTTAAGCTATAAACAAAGTCATACTGAGCAGTTTGATGTGAAATATTTGTGAAATATATATTTGAAACATACTGGTCAAAATGGTCCAGATGAACGATTATGGTGATTATGAACAAGCTGTTCATGAGGTTATATAACCTATAAAACATCTTCAAAGTATCCAGAATGATTATACATCCATAATTATTATGAAATCTATTCTGAAAGTACAAAAGCGATTTTTTTTTTTTGTAATACAGCGTTGATAATTTACTTTGAGTATCAAATAAAATGACTACATTTCCCCCCATTATAAAGAAGTTTTTCTGCAGCAAACCATTTTTTTATTTCACATCACGTTGGACCACTACATACATCTCCGCCACTAAATTATGCAGTGGCTTTCAAAAATCAGTGGAATTACCCTAAACAGCAGCGTTATTTCAGAAAACTGTTCCCTGATTTCTGAGTACATGATGACCAGGGCCAGCACGTCTATGCAGGTGAACTAGGCGGTCGCCTAGAGCGGCACTTTAAGAAGGGAGGCAAAATTCTCCCCCACCTCTTCAAAATATGGCTAACCATGCTTAACTGCATTGGACCAGTGTACAGCCAGTAGCTGCTACATTTGCAATGTAGAATCACAGTAGCACGTTTTTCAGACAGGAGGAGAGGCACTGACCACTTCAGCAGGCTTCATGAACACCAAAGTGTCACTTGCTGCCACTGATTCGGATTTTTTATGTTTCAAAGGCTGCATTATTTGACCATATATAGCCTGATGTGTGATATTTCTGTAGTTAAAAACAATGGTAACCCAGTATTCTAGCGTAGATACGACCTCCAGGTTTGATTTATGAAAATAACAATTAGTACTGCAGTAATGGGAAATATCTAGTACAGAGGCTGTATTCTGATATGTGTAGACATTGACCTCCAATTTGTGAATCTCTACCCAGTTGCACTTCATGTTTAGCTTGTGAACAGACAAAATCATCAGTTTAGTGCTGCAATTGTTCGCACATTATCAACATTGTTTTACACAAATATTTCATTTTTCCCAATTCATCTGGGACTGTTTTATTCTGGGAGGCTTTATAAAAATTACTATGGAAATCACATCATTTTTTTTTCTCTTATTTAACAAGGAAGTGAACATTTCATTCTTGTGTAAAAAAATAATAGACATCATACATTGCCCGTCTCTCTGTCTCTTTTTAACAATCTCTCTCTACACACACACACACACACACACACACACAGACACAAATGTATACGTATAGTCTTGAACTGAAATGCGTTTCCATTTGTAATTCGCCATTAACAACCTGTGTAGTTTAGGTTTAAGCCTAATCTGTGTCTGGGAAACTGACATATTGTGACAGTGTGTGTTAAAAACGTGTGGAGAGGATCAAAGCACCCAAGATATATTAGAAAGGTCTATGCAGTGTTTTGTTCATGTTTTGATTTGCATTTTTAACATGTGCTATGCAGAAAGGTTTTTGTCTTTATCTGTGTAACTTGAGATAATTTTGTGTTTAATATTTTATTGTCTCTGCTGCCAGGTGCACGTTTCGTTTTCCCAGTACGGTGATAAAGATTCAGTTTACTGCGCTGTACCACAAGGAGGCACTGAAGGAGGAGGCCCCCATTTCCCCTGTGAGACCCCTCTACCCGCAGATTTCCCCACTGAAAATCAACATTCCTGAAAATGACTTCAGAACTATGATGAGCCCCCTACCTTCACCAACAGGAACCATCAGGTACGACTGTGCTTGAGCATTAACCAGAGTTAGGTTCGCCATGTATTGGTTTACTTATAAATCAGAATAAGCATGTGGTCTCTAATGTTTTCTAAAGGTGAAGGCTCGTCCACACTTTACACTGCATGACACGTTGTGTCAGTTCGTATGCATTTACTTTGTTTCCCTAGAACATAGCATTTTTTTATATTTTAACAGTAATGTGTTTGTGATATCTTCATATTTATTGAATGATCTGATGGTTTGCATCGTCTTTGAACAATGCTCTTCAGACGTAGGTGTTTAATTCTTTTTTTGTGAATATAAGCAAAGTGGAAAAGATGGGAAAGACTTGTATGGCTAAAGTAAGAATATATTCATAAAGTCAGCCTATAACAATCACTTTTGCCATGAACCTGTTGTATGTTCATATCTGATTGATTGCTGGAAGGTATATAAATTGAAATTCTTGAACATGAAACTGTATTGTAGGGCATATTGAAGTGCTGTGTTTACATTAGTCAAGTTTGCAGACAGTGTTGGTCCCTAATAGCAAAGAATAAATGTATTTTAAGGAATAAGGCATTTATATGTACAGTAACACTCGCAGAATTTTTTGGAGAAACGAGGAGACCTTTCCAACGAGCCCTCATTTGTATTTTTAGCCCGAGTAGATCAGGTATTATTCCCCAAAAACCGTTCACCGCCACGGCATCCCAATACTTTTGTCCAGCGACCTTCCGAGTTGCATGTTTTGGTGGGGAATTTAAATTAAAAGAGGCGAATATGGGTTTACCTTTACATTTTCTTTCAGGGAAATGCATTAAACTGAGTTTAAAATGAAATTAAAGTGTTCTGGAAGCATATTTGGGGTCATAATTAGGGTTTACACTATGAAAATAGGCATGTTAGCAATTTTTAAAACCAAAACACAATGCAGTTTTTCACTATACGTAGGTGCACTTGAAAAAACCTCCATGAAAAGCGGGGGATTACTGTACACTCTGTTGTTTTTTGAGGAACCGTGGGAATGTGCCATTTATTTCTCATGCAAATAGAACAGAGATTGTGGATTCCACAATCCATAATTAAATGATTAAGATTTAAACACAGTTGTTCACTTTGGTTTGATGTGAAACACTCTATTCAAGGGAAATTCATGGTTTGTAGGAGTGATAAGAGCAAGACATCTGAAGAGTTTAAGGCTTCTAATGCTACCTCAGAGAAAAGTATTACATGAAATGTTTACCAGTACACTGCTTGATGCCTTGGGCTGTTTTATGTTAACTATTTTGATCTAGAACATATTTTTAAAAGTCTTTAATGTAGGGTGAGGCACATGCAGGTAGTTGTAAGGCAAGGTATGAGATTTACCTCACTGTTACTGAAACAAAAAAATATATACGACCTCTAGTTCCTGTAGCCACTACTTTAAAGAAATAAGAGCTTCTCTACAATGCACCTTTTCTCATCAAGTCACACTGAGAGACATTTATTCAACCCTTGAATTACACAGAAGTGTTTTTAAAAATCAGTGTAGCTCCACTTTAAGTGTTTTTTTAATAACTATTTGTTAGGCTGCACATGGTGAAGGAAGTGACTCTGCATTAAATGTACTGTACTGTTGTTTCTCCACGTGTTTGCAGTGTTTAGTTCGCCTGAGTGTGTGTGCAGAAGTGAAGTCTGCCCCCGGCGGCCCCTCGGTGGCCCTGCACTGCGTGTGGCTGTGAATGTGAGCAGCCCATGTGTCCGTGCGTGCCATATATGGCATGTGCTGAGCTCGGAGAGCTCTGATTGGTGGAATGGAAAGTGTTGTGGTTTGGTGTTTTGAGCTGCGGATAGTTTCCTTTTTCTGAGGGCTCCTAGTAGCCTGCCCCCACCCTCCCCTTCTTGGCCAGCTCCTACACTCAAAACAAACAGCATGCATGCTCACTATCCTTCCTGAGTCCTCTTCCCTCCCCCTCCCTGGCTGGAGCAAAGCTTTCCCTTTATTCAGCCTGTCTAACTAGTTTTCCACTGCTGAGCATGTGCTTTTCAGGGTTTTCTTCTTGCTTGATACATGCTAGCAGGGATTACAGTTGTTTTGCAGACAGTGGGAGAAGTAAGAACATTTTCTGAATCTTCTGCCTGCTGGACAAACAGCAGATGTGCCAAAGGCTTCGAATTCCACATTTGTGGACATGTGGAAGTCATCTCATGGGCAGTATGGGGCTATCTTTGAATAACTGGCCTTTACAGTACAGCTGTTGATTTATAATCCCTCCTTTTGTACATATTTGCCTTCTCTCTCGCTCCGAAGCTCTTTCATCCAGTAGGTGTTGTTTTTGAGCAGTGATACTTCGTAAAAAACATTTGAACGTCTGTGATATTCATACCTGGAACCGAATATTTGCAATGAATTTATCATTATGTTTAGTATGGAGATTTTGTTCTATTCAAAGAGTTAATAATTAATCTATTAAAGAGGTCTCCTCTGTAAATCATTAGTTGAAATGACCTTTTGGAATCCTCTGGGGTTGTTGAATCTTACCTCAAATTACCTTGTGTGGTAGCCTCCTACCTTGTGTGCATGCAGCATCATTCATTTTGCCTTTAGCATGACTTCACTGTAAGAAGGCCCAAAGCTCCATTCAGTGAACTGGATGAGCTGTGAATGGCAGCATGCAGTGTTTGACACTCACACGCAGAGGTCACATGGAGGACTTCCTGAAATTATTCAGATTCTTTGGGTTTTCTGTGGAATCCAGGCTCTAGACAATGCCTGAATGAATGTATACTTTTCACGATCTTTTGATGTTCTAAAAACGTATTTTAAAACAATGGTAAACTTATTTGGCTGTACCTATGTATAATTTTTTTCCCAAAACAAAAGTGTTCAACAAGAATGTATGGTAGAAAATTTCATTTTTTGTTCTGGAAAGTATTTATATTTGTCTTGGACTCAAATCTCAAGTATTTTATCAATTATCATCTCTAGAATAGATCTTTAGATGAAAATGCTAGTGACAAACACATGATCTTTGAACACACACTTTGACACACACATATATAAAAAAAGATCAGAGATGAGTGGTAACCTACTGTAGCATATTTTCTATGCGTAGATGTGGGTAAACTGGTATTTATATTTGCTTGAAGTCTTTGTAAGGTGTTATTACAATCAGGGCCAATTGTTATGAAAGTGCTGCCTCAGGCCTGGACTTCAACCTCCCATGCTGGCTGTGCCCTCCTCCAGACAATGGCCTTCCCCATAGAGTTTTGCTCTCCACCCACAGCCAACAATGGAGGGAGCAGCACAACAACTCTGACCCCATGCTCCATTAGAGTCTGCCAGCCATTAAAATAGTATGGGGAGGGGGGTTTTCTAATCCTTTTTTTAACCGGAGGAAGTGGATTAAGAGCATATGTTAAAAGCACACCCTTGTGAGACCTGCTGCAGAACCTCTAGAGCAAGTTTAGAGTTAAATCATTTGTTACAGACATGGTAGCATAGGAAACCCAGGGACGTAACCAGGATCTAATAGTGGAACCCTGCTACCACTAAGGATGGTTCTCTAGAACCAGCAAAGGATTGAGACCATTTGGGTCAGTTCTGACTGGTTAATACTGAAATATTGATAAGCTCCTGGACAATTAAGTGGTGTTAATGCTTTCTAACATAGCTGGCATTCATGCTAGATTGAATCAGTGGGAGGGACAGGAGGGATGCTCTGCATAGCATCTCTAGACATTTATAGCCATTGCTACTCCCTCATTATACATGCAGGAAACACAGGAAACAACTTGCTCATCAAAGACAAGTTGTAACAGAAGAACTCTTCTTACATTTTTTTTTCATGCAAAGTCTATGTATCAGTAAGAGTAAGAGATTGGTAAGTAGCATCAGTATCGCTGTATGTAAAATCCTAATGATACCATCCATATGCAGAAAGTGAGTATGTTACCAATATGATGAAAACTAAACTTTTGAAAGCAAATGGTAGCTCGAAGATGGTCTCTGGCAGTATGTGTCCAGAGCCCTCTGTTCTGCAAAACCTCCAACACAAATAATCATCTCGAGCACTTGTTGTTCCAAGGGGCCCTGTTTCCAGAGGTTTATAAAATTCTCCTCTCTGTTGCAGAGCAGTCTACTGGCCACTTGAGCACTTTTTATTGAATGCCGCCATTGAAGGGACCGCAGTTACCAGTCTCGTAAAATGTTTTTGCTGAGATATTTGTTCGGATACAACGAAAGATCTGTAGAAAAAAATTGTCCAGAACTATATGTATTTGTTTAACACCATCAAATTGATGCAGAGGTTTTTTGGCCAGTACTTGGTGGCAGATGGATCATTTATTAGCTCATGTTCAGGATGAGCAGGCAGGCTTGGAAAAGAGGTGTTTTAAATGTCTTGTTAAACTGGTAGCATATATCCAAGATGAAGGTTTAATATTTATAAACAAAAACGTATTTAATACATTTGACGTCTCCTTTATACTATTTAACAACAAATGGACTCCTCCATCTCTGATTGGGTATGATGGCTCTTCAAGCACTTTAGCTGTGCAAAAATTTTGCGTTAATGCCAGTTTGGAAAGATCTGGTGACTGGCTTCATGTGACTCAGAGGAAGTACATGGTAGCCTTCACCCTCCCAGTGTTGGTGATACCATGCGAATAGGGGAGTCATGGCTACTTAGAGGAAAAACGGGCCAAAGATATTAACATACACACACACACACACACACAGGCATAAACTAAAAACTTTTTTTCCATTTTACTGTAATATTGCTGTTACTACTTGGATACAAAGCTTTATTTCAACAGGACTACTAATGTAGACATGAAATAATCTATTGCTGACATTGGTGCACAGATGTTTAGTGAGCTTTGAAGGTTCTTAATTTTCGGCCACCCCTCTCTTCCTAGTGTGCCCAACTCCTGTCCAGCGAGTCCTCGGGGGGCAGGCTCCTCAGGATATCGCTATGGACGCAACATCACCTCAGACCTGCAGCTTGCTGCTGAGTACGCCGCCAAGGCCGTGTCAGAGCAGCGCAAGGAGGTGTCAGGGGGAGACAGCCCCAAGGTGAGTCACTCACTCCAGATTCACTCACTCACATTTGTGTTTTTCACGCTATTAGTCATCTTTGTTGTATCCTGTATGTTTTTGGTAAGAATTGTTGTACAGATGTTTTGGTTTGATTCTGTGGACCTGTATGCTTGTCTTGCAGGATGAGTCCAAGCCCCCATATTCATACGCACAGCTTATAGTGCAAGCCATATCATCTGCTCAAGACCGACAGCTGACACTAAGTGGCATTTATGCCCACATTACTAAGCATTACCCGTACTACAGGACTGCTGATAAGGGCTGGCAGGTCAGTTTCATCTGTAAACATACGCTAATTTACTGTGTTATCTTTTTATGTAAGTTGTTGATCACTTCCTCTTCTTATGAGATTCTTTGTTCATTTATAACATTTTCTCTTATGTCATTTGTACCCCTGCTTTTAGTATTTTAAATATATATTACTATTATTGTTGAAATGTACAGAAACCTTCCAATATCACAATCCTGTACAATTTTACTCGCTTCAAATAATTTGGAGGGCACTGTAAAGTTGGAAAGCCACATAGCTCCAAGAATGAACTTTTAGTGAGTAGGTGTTAGTAGCATGTTATTGATCAAGTCAGGGGGAAACACAGTTTTTAAAATGTTATATAAAATGTTATATAAAATATAATTGAAAAAAATAATTGAAAAATTGCTTTAGATTCAGAACTACTGATCAGACCTCTCTGGATCACCATGGGTACCTAAAAATATAATACAGCTTTTATATGGCAGTATTTTTGTTGTGGATAATAGTTCTTATTCATGTTGGGTTGAGGGCCAAACACATGAAATAACAGACAAGAGAGTTTGTTCTTGGTAGCTAGGTTTTGTGTGAGACATTTAGATAATTTAAAATGTATAGGGTGTAGGGCTGTAACAGTATATGAACAGTATATGATATGAAACCGGTGTGAGAAGGCAGTGTCGTGATACACCCCTTCCAACTCCCAGAGTTATCCTTCCAGTCCAGATCCAATGCTACCACATCTGTTGTTATTAGGAGGTACACATCCTAATAAAACCGTTTTTACACCGTGATGGGTGTATTTTCACCTCAATTTTAGGCAGTAACCAATAGTAGAGGTTGTTACAATTTAAACAAGCCCCCCCTCATGTCTATCTGGCTTTCCAAAATCCACACAGAACGCCTGGGGAGGATGTGCGTATCCAAGCTAAATTTATTCAAATGTAGGTAAAAGGAAATTATGACACTTCGCTTTATAAGTGTATGTAAACTGGCTGGTTGTGATAAAACTGCTGGGGTGTTTGTTTGTAAGAGTTGTTTTGTGTTTTGAGCGAGTCTTGCGATTTTTGGCCAGCTGGGTGGAGCGCGTTATTAGTTTTGGACAATGGTCAACCAGTAGCTGAAGAATCGGTTCTGCAGCAGCCTGTGACGATTCCTTGGGGTCTTCTGTACAGATTGAATGCAGAGGAAGCGGTATATATGCGTTTATTGATTCATAATTCTGTGGTAAACATGAGGATGACTTGCAACAAAATGACGTCTCAAATGGTACTGCTTGCATGAACCGAATCGTGGCTCGAAAATTGCGATACGAACCGAATAGGTTTGGTGTATCATTACAGCCCTAATAGTGTGTAATATTTTCAGCAAAAATGTGTTTGTTATATACAGTATATATCACACTACTAAACCTGTTTTACTGAGCTCTTTATTACCTGACGGATCATTTTACTGTGTAAACTGACCTGTGATTGCAGAACTCCATTCGACATAATCTGTCCCTGAACCGCTACTTCATCAAAGTGCCACGCTCGCAGGAGGAGCCGGGTAAAGGCTCCTTCTGGAGAGTGGATCCATCATCCGAGGCCAAGCTAGTGGAGCAGGCCTTCCGCAAGCGTCGCCAGCGGGGTGTGTCCTGCTTCCGTACACCTTTTGGCCCGCTCTCCTCCAGGTGAGACATCTGTCTACCCTGCTCTTTACACACACACACACACACACACACACACACACACACACACACACACACACACACACACACACACACACACA
>JBBPDC010000141.1:9776378-9808770 GCA_037974485.1 Hemigrammopetersius urotaenia
TGTATATCCTTCTCTCTATACACACACACACACACACACACACACACACACACACACACACACACACACACACTTTATCAGAGAGCAACTACTTAGTTTTTTCTGTTTTCCTTCTTCTTTTCCTCCTCTTCCTGCTGGTCTTTTTTGCTTGGCAGAACAAAGTAAGTCTCATCTGTGTATGCTAGTCATTCCCAAGTGACCTGTTTAAGGCTCTTCCGAGGTGTCTTTTCATGTTGTACAGCAGCTTCTAATCTGTGTGTGTGTGTGTGTGTGTGTATGTATGTGTGTGCGCGTTTGATGTCATGCTTGGAGAAGCAGGCTGTGGTGTGATTGTAACAGTTCGAGTAAAAGATCTTTGGGCGTGTAAGGGCTGTGTGTCAGGGTAGTTAGAGAGTGTGACTGATGTGGTTTGTTGTCCTGCTTTCAGGAGCGCTCCAGCCTCGCCCACTCACTCAGGGCTCCTCTCTCCTCACTCGAGTGGCCTGCAGACCCCAGAGTGCCTGTCCAGAGAGGGATCGCCTATTTCCCATGAGCATGAGTTTAGCTCTAAACTGGCTTCTGTGCCCGAATACAGATACACTCAGAGTGCCCCTGGTAAGTCTCAAAGCCCTTTCACTGCTGTGTAGGAGCAGGTCTGTGCTGCTGATAGATTTTTACCTCTTATTCAGACAGCCATGTGGAAAATAACCGCGGTAAACGGTTAAACCGCGTTTACCTTTTATTTGACAAAGATGAATCTCCAACATCTCCCTTTGTCCACTTCAGCAGTAGAACATGTGTAAATTACCAGATGAAAAGTGCTATTATGATGATGATGATGATTATTATTATTATTATTATGTTGTTGTTGTTGTTGTTTCTGTGAGAACATATGCTAATTCTCCCAGGAACTGCTGGTGTATCAGAGTCCAGATGGTGTATCAGATGTACTAACTGTGATACTAATGCAGTCACTAATAATAATAATAAAAATGAATAATAATAATTATCTGAAGGAAACAATTATAGCAATTATAACAATAATTATAAAATTATTGTTAAGATAACTTGGAATCTGATAAAAGAACAAACGTAGGTACAACCACAACTTTTGTCTAATAAAAGAACATAAACATGCAGTTCAGTAAATGTGATTGACGTATAGCATCATCATTAATTTGAATATTCTAAACGTCACACAAAGCTTTCCTTCCGCTGTCAGGGTTTTGTTGCCTTTAGGCTTGTTTGAAAGCTGAGGCATGACTGAGCTTTTTCCAAAGACCTGATGCCATTTTGTTCAATGTGTAAAACCTGATCTGAGGATGTGCTAAAATGCACACCACACAGCAGATGGCTTTTTGTTGACATGATATCTGCCTGCAACACTGAGCGCATTCACCCAGCGCAGCAGCTGTTTTTTACAACAGTGTATTTAAGTGCAATAAATGTGGCATTAATGTGGGACATCACATCACCCTATGTGTTTAAAACATCAGTTCTGTTTATGTTAGTGACGCAGTTGTCTGGATATGATTTGCACAAAAGAAATCAACCGATGAACAATGAGTTTTTAAAGCAATGGGTAAATAAATTTTTTATGGTCACTGGTGGATGTTACCTAGGTAACTCTGTCCGGTCTCACATGGCGCAGGTCTAGTTGAAAGTTCTTTTTTTAAATAATATATTTTAATTTATGTTAATATATATTTATATTATATTTTAAAGCAAATTAATATACATTGATTTTATATTTTATTTTTAAATGTACATTGTTTGAATGTATATTAAGGATACATGTTTATAGGCTTATATCAGCTCCTTTTATTTTATTTTTTTTAAATTTGGCTACATGTGATTTAGGTAAGTCTATAATATGTAATGTAAAAAAACATCTATTTTTTATGAAATTGTGTTATGATGTTATTCTTTCTAAATAAAATTTTACTCCGAGGCAGTGTAGAACTGCAGGAAAATGCAAGAAGCTGATATTGCATCCAATGCTATGTGATGTGGCAACATATCAGTGGACACAATAAAGGATTTTTTTGATAATGGTGAAAACATTTTTTTCATTAGGATGTTCAAATGTTGCTGGGATGTTCAAAAATTGCATAATCGTATAACAAATTCTAAAATTTCCATCCCAATACAGTCATTGCTCAAGACTTCTGACATCAAATTATTTGAGTCTGCTGATAGTACATATTTTGGGTGCAGTTTTGACTGTTCTCATCTTGTATCTTGTCCGGACCCTCAGGCTCTCCAGTGAGTGCCCAGCCTGTGATCATGGCTGTGCCTCCTCAGCCCTCCGCTAGGTTGCCCAAGCCTTTGGCCTACATGCCAGCCTCCATCATCAGCTCCCAGCCGCCCACGGCTCAGGCCGTTCATGTGGTGCAGCAGGCCCCGGCGGTCACCATGGTTCGTGTGGTCACCACTTCCTCCAACTCTCCCAATGGCTATGTCCTGGCTAGCGCAGCCTCTGCAATGGTTGGGGAAGGTCCTGGAGACCTCAGAGGTATCAGCTCCAGGCTGAACACTACTATCTACTTAACACTACTATCTTTTCGCATTACTTAAACTTCTGCTTCGATGCCTCTCTTTATAAAGGCACTGTTGAAGAGATGGGGGCTCTCACAACTATCCCTGCTGGCAGCCGGGTCATCCAGGCTGTGGGAACCCACCTGAGCTCAGCCTCTAGAGGGCAGCAGAGTTACACAGTTTTGCAGCCGGGCACCTTGGCGCTGGGCCAACACCAGCTTCCCGTTCAGTCCATCACTCAGAACGGCAAGCACGCTATTCCCATGGCCAGCATCTCGCCAAATACTTACGGTATTTATACATTTATTATAAGAATAGTTTTGTCAAAATACTAATGAGCAGTTTCCTCTGTGCTCCTATGTACTTCTCCAGATAACATGTTTGGTGTTTGTGATTTGCTTCAGGTGAACTGCATGCCTGAATCATCACATACTTGCCTCAGACCTCATTGAGCTGTTAGATCATTTCAGTTAGATACATTAGAGATATTCGTTTATGAGACTATGAAAATGGACAAAAGTATGTGGCACACGAATAGCAACCATGTAAAAACATGGATTTTGTGTATGCCTTTGTGCATATATGAATGACAATTAGTGTGACAATATCGTCGTCAACGAACGTTTATCACGTGTCAAAAACGAGACCAGACACAAATTAAATGCTGGTCATGTGGCGATAACTATAATGAAATATATCATGTAATGTTGACGAATAAGAACGAGACTAAATGTGATTTATGAAATAAAAACTATGCTAAAATGTCTCTTCATTTTTGTTGACTAAAACAAGATGAGGCATTTTCCTCTCATTTAATCACATTTTTATTCATAATGCTACTAATAAAAATATTATAATAATAATAAAATCCAAGAGCCATGCATATACTGTACTGTACACACACACACACACACACACACACACACTTGAAAAGACTGAAATACAACTTTCATTGACTAAAACTACACCAAAATAGTCGTAGATAATTCTGACTAAAATAGAACTAAAATGCTCAGACTTTTAGTTGACTGAAACTTGACTGGACTAAAAAGAGTATGGACGTGACTAAGACTAATAAAAACTAAAATGACAGCTTGATACAAATATTAGACCAATCTAAAATGAAGACAGGCCACCAAAATCAACACTAATGACACTAAATCATGCAGTGTTTCCTCTAGCTTTTTTTCAGACCAGGGGAAGACCCATTGAAGCAACCAGTGTAGTTGGTGTAAATTAGTATAAAAAATATAACAAATACATTATTCAAATAAATACAGTTTTACACTCTTTATACTGTTATTTTTTTGAAGTACAAGTGTTATTTACATTTAGCCTTGCATAGCCAATTAATATATGTCTGTAGAATTAATTACAGTTCATTTGCCAATGTTTCTATAGACATATTTGGAACAGTGTCAGTAGTTTGTGGTTTGTTTGGGCGTATTAAGTGATTGCCAACTGTCTGCAGACTTTCAGAGAGGGGAGCGCTCACAAACAGGAAACATGACACTTTATATTATATTTTATTGTATTATATTGAGATTGTTTCTATGAGGATTTAGAAGATTATAGCCTGCTGTGATTGAATGCTTGGAGACTCGGGGAGCTATGCAGAACGCGATCCCGGCCTATTTAATAAAAGTTAAAACACTGCAACAGTGTAACTTTGATTTAGCATCTTAAATGTTCATTTAAACTGTACCCTTACCTCCTGTATGGATTTCTCAAGCGGATACAGTGTGACATTAAAACAATAGTGTGCAACACTAGCCTGTGGATGGTCTTATGTCAGTCTTTGGTTTGTTCCTGGGTAGTGTGCTGTTTCTAATTCTTTCTTTTTCTCTGGATGTTCATCAGCTCTCACGAGCCCCCTTCAGATCCTGGCAGCCCAAGCCTCTACCTCTCCTCCAGTCCTGGTCACCAGGCCCCCCAGTGTGGAGATGGAGGAACATGGCTCTCGAGAGCCAGAGGCCAAACGGCCTAAGATGGAGGAGGACAACGTGGCTTCGGTCCCTCAACCTGTCATTGTTGCAATGAACCAGGAGGCCAGCGACTGAGTGAGTGGAGCAGCAAACGAAAGAGAAGAACCTTAAAAGTGAACCCCCGCAATAGTGTTAGCCCAAAGTGCCAAGGTTATTGAGGGGAAAAGGTTATTGTTTTGTCTTTTTTTTTTTTTTCTTTTCTTTTACAAAGAACTTTTTTGAGAGATCAAGTCCATCAAGGGTAATGTAATTGTATCTCTCACAAGAGGAGGATCAACAGTGTGTTCTAAGGGCAGATATGAGCTCAAATGCATTATCCTATAAGCCTTTAAAGCAAATGCTGACACGGTTTTCATTTTGTGGGTTTCTTTAAAGAGGATTGGAGCGGTCCCTCAGAGACAGAAGAGCGTACATGTGCATGTATTGCCGTGTAGTTCCTCAAAAGGTACAGTTGAACTAGTACTTTGAGTCAGGACGGGACCAATAACTAAGCAGCTATTTCTATTTGGGAGCACTGCTCTCACTGAATTGAAGCATTATATATTAAGCTCATTGGAAACTGGGAGTTACTCCAGGTTTCTGTGTCACATAGTGAGAATTTATTTATCGTACTCTATCAGTTTAACACCATCACTTCTGAAATCGGATTGTTATAACCAAAACCACATAAAATTCAACAAAAAAAATGTAGTAAATAGATTCAAATTCCCCATTTGTTTCTAGCTGGAGCTCTTTAACATGGTATATAAAGTATTTTTCTATGGAAGGCTATTCATTTGCTTACTTAGATGTTATAATGAGGAATGTGTAGCACATGTCAGTTTCTGCATTGGTCTGTGTATAGCGCAACATTAAAACAAACTCAATGAATGTATGTATCTTTTGTTCATTTGTTATAATTCATGGCTCCCTTTTTGGCCTAAACTCTTGTTAGGAAAGTAGAAGTTGATGTTAACTCTCAATGTTCTGTTCATAAAAGGAAAGGCCGTGATTTTGAAGTGGAATTCTGTGCGGTAATCAAATTTTCATGCATGGCTAAGGCCTGCAGACCCTAATAAGATTTTAAGATTATTCATTAATTAAGCCACATGCAAATTGTATATGCTGGAATATTTAACTATTAAGAGGGGCTACTGACAACCAAATATGTTTATTTCTGTTTCTAAGACCCAGGAATGTAACCTTTTAATATTCATTGCCAGAGAGGCTAGTTTTCCACTGTCTGCCTCCCTAAGACCGCGTGACGATGGTGAGGCGTACTAAATGAATGTTAAACATTTTTCTAAAAGTTCTCAAAACTTTGCAGTTGTTGTTTTCCTCAAAAGCTTATTTTGATAGCATTCACAAAGTGTTAATCAAACTTTATATTTTTACTAACGCAACAGAGTAAATATATGAGTGTTTGAATCCTTGAAGTTAGGTTTCAAGACAATCACTAACGGGGTGGTTTTGTTTGCCACTTTGATGCGAAGAAGCACCTCAGACTGCTTGCAATATTAACAGTAATAGAACAATGCAAAAGACCAAATGCATATCCTCTTCATTAGTGCCTTGGAGGCCTGTAGTAAAGCTCCACACTCTACTACTTGCTACTTGGAAGTTGGAACACTGAAGTTTATTTTTTTCCTCTATAGGCTTAGAAAGACAACATAACACTGTGCTTTCTACCAGGTTATACTAGAAATAGGGTCATACTTCAGTCAGCTCTAGGTCTGTGCATTGTAATGAAGAAGATAATTCAATAAATAACACCTCACACTACCATAATGTCATAATAAGGCTGTGTCAACCTGTCCTCAAAATACACTTGCCTTCATTAGGGCTCCCGTGCCCACAACAAGGGGTTGCACACATTGTGAAGGAGGAGTAAGAGGAAATTAGTCAAGGAATCAGATTTTCAAATGTATTATTTCTTTCCTCTTCCTTTTTGCTAATAATGTATTTTGTAAAGTTGCACGCTGTAGGTAAAACGACATCATTAGAGATCAGTCACACACTTGAACCACTGAAACTCCATTTAAAGTGTAGTTCTTAATTTACCTCAGTCAAATTCAGTCATTTGATTGTAATGGCTAAAGTGAAAAAGCATTAACAGCTGTAATTTAATGTGTGGGATTAGGGAGGGAGGGGGTAGGGGCTTTTTAGGTTTTTAAACTTGTCAGAAGTCATGAAAGTACAAATGAATAAAACAAGCACTTGGCTATAGCGTAAACCCACTGAATGAACTCTCACTGCCTAAAAATATTTTTGCAAATATTTTTAACAACGTGTCTCTATCAGCGGTCTGTAAGGTAAATATAAAGTATTTTGTCGACTAATCCGATGTATTCAATTTTGTGTGCTTTTGGTGTTCTTTGCATATTAGCTTATGCAAGTGTTTATACACTAAACATGTGTAATTTAAAATCAAGTCAAATGAACTGATGCACGTTTTCTTTCATCTGTTATTAGCTCTTGCTCTGGGTTTGACCTCTGCCCATTGTGTACAAAGCAGCCTCTGTTAGTCTTTGCTCAGAAGCATTGACTTTTTAAGCCTTTGTTATAATGATCGTTATGCATTCATTAACAATTCTCTGACACTTTCACACAACCTGATGAAAAGTGGCAAAAGAGCATAGGACGTTTCCTTTTCTCTGAAATGCATTTAAAGGCCCAAACAGGAGAAGCTGAAACAAGGTCATATCTGTGTTACCTTGAGCTCTTAACTAACCTAATAAACCTGCGTTGTATCATTTAAGCAGTGGTGTCATAAAGGGCCTTTGTTTTATTGCTGTTCTACATCGGCTGCTGCTACGCAAAAACATGGGCCTGCAAGTTGCAGCCATTCCTCATTTGGGCTTTAACCCCTGGATTGGCTGAAAAGACTCAGATTGGCCGGACTCTGAAAAGCAGTTTTGAAAAGGGCATCGTCTAATTTCTTTTATATCTATACTGGTGGGGTTTTTTGTTTTTGTTTTTTTGTTTGTTTGTTTGTTTCTTCATTCATGTAATTTTGTTTGAAAAGTTTAACTCTTGCAATCCTACATGTCTGTATGTATGCCTGGTATGTTGTCTCACTCTGTAGCTCTAGTTCAGATTTGCCTCTCATGTTGATTACATTAAACCTTTTTTTAATGTAAGATGTTTCTTTGTGCACATGTGCAGCTCTGTCTGTCTTCTCACTGCCTTTGGAAAGCTCTAGAAAAAGCTGAAAATGTGACGACAGCCTATTAAAAGGTTTGAGCTGTCAATTGCACGCTGTCCATTCATCATTTCACAGGATCTAGAGAAATTCGAATTGCACTTTATTTAAGCAGTTATTTATTGATTTTTGTTATATGGTTGAGGTACATGTAAAATTTAAGTGTTCAACTGTAGAGAAACTTTTGATTTGTAGTTAAATAATCAAAATCAACATCAAGTCTAGTGTCATTTATCCAACCTAATATCACGTATGAAACTTGTCAGTAATGACAATAAATTTATGAGCTAATAATGATTACACAGGTCAACGGCAAAATCTGACACTGATCATTATATCTATGCCACAGTGTGCGCCTGTCTGACTTTGCACTGAAAATATTGAAACAGTAACTTGTTTGGTGCCTGCTATTTAGTAAAAACCACATGCAAGTCTATTGCAAATCTAAAATTACTCATGTGAAACCAGTTCTTAAATAAACATGAAAATGTGTTGTGGTTTCTGATGATTACAAAACAAAATGTTGACCTGTGTTATGTAGCACTGTAGCTAATTCAGTGAAATGTTTTTTAACACAATATGTCAGTTTTGAGACTTATTTGTCAGTTCAGGTTTTTATCCGTCCTTTTGTGTAACTTTTGATGAATAAGACCACAATATGAGTGACTGCTCTAGGCTGACCACCTTTGGTGTGCATTTATGCAGTAATGTAGAGTTTATGTGTACATGGTGGTACAAGCACAACAGGGAAAAACCAAGTGCCTTCCATGATCAAAACTCTGCATGACTGCTACAGGTTCAGATTGATTTAATTAGCAATTTCAATGAATTCATTGCACTGGTTTCAGAACACTGGTACTCAAGCTCCCTCTAGTGGCACAGGGAGTAATCTACAAAAATGATTTTAAATGTTTCTGTGGGAATTTGTGCCCATTCATTCTGTAATCAAGTTCTTGATTCTTACACACCGAACTCATCCAATCATGAATTTATGGAACGTGTCATGCTAGAATAGAAAAGACTCTTCCCCAAACTGTGTCTACAAAATTGGAAACAAGATGGCGTTGTCCAACATGTCTTGGTATGCTGAAGAATTACGATTGTCCACTGGAATTACGGGGTCTAGCCCAAGCACTGTAAAACAGCTGTTTCCCAATACTTCTGCCCATATAGTGTGAGCAGTATAAACTGGGGCTGTGGACATGGTAAGACGTTACTATAGTAACAAAGCGACCAATGAACGACCAATGGTCTCAGTTCACATGACAGGAGCAGCTGTCACGTGGTTTCAGAACTGCGGAAACAAGGCTGTAGAAATTACTTCTGTATGGAAGATTATTCCGATGAAACTAATATTTTGATATGAAATATCTCTTTTAGATATTAAATTTCAGCTATCCTGCCCCAGCATGTACGCTACGGGAACAGAGAGTTTGATAAAGCAGGCGAGGTAAGAGGTTCTCTCTAACTGGTGTGTTTGTTTTGAAAGTGAGGGCTGAGGGCACTGCATGGGTTTTATGTTTATATTCGCCACACCGTTGCTGATTTTTAAATATACATTTTTTATCTGACGAACTACATACTGTAGCATGCTACTTGTATGGGTTGGACACAAGGACAGTACACACAAGCTTCTATATCTATATTTTTGTATTATTTGCATGGTGTACTTTCTGTAATATACTGTTGAGTTGTATAGCTTTTATTCTATTGATTGTGCTGCTTTTGTGCTATCCACTTTGCTTGTATAACAATGCAATTTCCACCTTGTGGGCCGAATAAAGGGTTATCTTATAATACAAGCTAACTGAGATGTTCACGAAATAACACAGGAATTATCGTTGCAATTTAAGCTTCTGCTTTGATGTTAAAGTGTCTGTGGACAAATAAAGTCAGGTTTATATATGTAGCACCACCAACCAGGGGGCACTCGGGGAGCAATGTGTGGGGATGGTACCTTGCTCAGGAGTACCTCAGTGGTGCCACTTGCAGTCCTGGGATTCAAACACACATCCTTCTGATCGCAGGAGCAACTCCCTAACCACTAGGCGGTCAGCTATCCAAATAGAAAATAAAATGGAAAAAAACTAGTGGAAGAAATATGAGAATCCATAGAAACTCAATGAAAGAACAGTGCAATAGAAGTGCAGATATTTGTTCAGTTTGTGCAGTTTGTTCCAGCAGTGAGCAGGATCAGGTCTAATCTTGCACAACATTTCAGTGTCAATAGAGAATCAACAATGGAAATTCCTTTTAGTTCAGGTTTAGCCATAATCTGAGTCTGGCCCATATTCTCTGCAATATTTTCTCTCTGGTTTGTTATTTGCTATTTGTCAACAATTCACGTGTCTTTCATCAGTTCTGGGTTTGCAGACTCAAGCACATAAAAACAGTAAATAACAGGACAGATGAAATATTCCTGTGTTCTGAAGAACATGTGATGTGGTTTGGTTAAGAATGAGTACAAGTAACAGCCCAGCTATGCCACATTGGTGAGGAAAGTTAAGGTTTTGTAAAAATCTCCGAATGAATGGCAGCTTCTTGAGGGGAGATGAATGGTTTATTTTTTCAGTTTTGAGTGCAGCATCTCTGCTTTGATACTGTTGTACCCCTGTTCAATCTCCATGGACATTTATGTCTCGTGCTTTTCAGAGAAATTCAGGAAGAAGAGCTGCAGAAGTTTTATGGTCGTGTATCTAAACATCTTTTGTCCAGTAAAGACAGTGGAGGAGAGGTAGTTGATTCTCTCCAGAGGCTGCATTTGATTCTTTATGCCACAAAATATACAAGGACGTAAGTGTGTTAAATGTGCTTTTGAAATTGTGCTTAATGCATGCCTAAACATTTTGTATATGCATGTCAGCAAGCCTTTGATTTTAGTCCATACCTTGCTGAATGTCTTAAGTGAAGTGAGGAAATCAAATGTATTCTCTATTGCTCTCCATGACTAGGCTCCCACAAGACCTCATCAAGAAGCTCCAGACCCTGCTCCGCTCTCCGTCATGTCCAGAGCAGTTTCAGATTCTGTCCTCTGCCATCCTAAGGGAGAGTCTGCCCCTCAGTTTGAACAGCTTCTCAGCAGACTTCAGCCAGGACAGCAGAGCACTCAGCTATATAGCCAGTGTAGTGCTCTCTCAGGTACTGTCCCAGGGTCCACCTTCACACATTTTCTTGATGTTCATGGGCACACTGTTTAAACTGTGGTTCTCATTACCCAGGCTAGAAGTAAGGAGGATCTACTTCCTCTCTGTCAGCATTTGTTGAAAAGTTTGGAGTCAAGGCAGCCTGAGACACAGGTTCCCAAACACACGCTTCCCATTCTCTGCAAACTTTTTAGCTGCTCTCCACAGATTCTCAATGAAGGTGAGTTTGTATTGACAGAAGCTCACATCTTTTGTAATGAGCTTTCATATGCAGTATAAATGAATTTATATGCTTATGCTTTAATATAGATCAAGTGAATCTAGTCAGTCGGAAAATGGCTGATTGGTTGCGATATGCCAGTGTTCACCAGGGAGCCTCCATGTCCTCTGGGGGGTTTTTCACCAGTCCCAGAACACGTCAGGTAAGGTACAAACCCCTGATATCAAATCAAGCAGATGACTAAAAGGAATGGTTCACTTAAAAATCTAATTTGTGATAATTACTGACCTATTGATTTCATTTGGAGTAAGGGTATTTTAATCACTCCATTAAACTTCAATTAACAAACGTAAATGAAATCAGTCAGTTTTTGTAGTCAACCTGTTGGAAGTGGGAAGATGTAAAGACCTGAGAGACTTCACAAGAACCAAATAATTATGATCAGGCGACTGATTGGAATTCTCTCCGAAATTGCAAGGGTTGTGGGGTTCTCCTGCCCAGCAGTGGTGGCTACTTACTGACAAATGGGCAACAGTCTGTCGGATGCCTTAGACTCATCAAAAAGATATCCTGTCAATTAAATTTTGAATGCTTTTTGTCACACTGCCAATCTTGTTTGGAAATGGTTCAAGGCATAAGACGAAGACTTTAGGGTGTTGCCCTGGCCTTATATCTTAATTGCTTATATTTTAACCTGATTGAGCCAATGCTAGTACAAGAAGTCTGTTTGGCAGCCCAACCTCATAACTAACAGGACTTAAAGGATCTGTTGCTAATGTCTTAGTGATGGATAGCACAGGCTGTAGGACCAACAGCATATTTGGCATGTGGTCACAGTATTTTGGCCTACAGTTTGCTTAGTAAACTGCATGATTTGCCTTGGATTGTCTTCCTGCTAGCCAGCACTAATGACTGAAGTGGATGGGGCAGTGGCCGGTGATTTCTTCACTGTGCTGTGTGTGGGGCAGAGCTACACTGAAGACCAGTGGATGAACATGTACGCCTTTTCCATGATCCGGAAATGGCTGCTCACATATGACGCCGAAGGAACCTCTAATGAATCAGGTAAAAAGAGCACAAAGTTTGTTTTTGCTGGAAGGTTGATGTATGGTTGCACTGGTTTCAGTCATGACGATGCCTAAAATCTGCTAATAGTTCGTTTCCAATTTCATAAATTTGTTTGCAGTTTGTTACATCATTAATTTCATAGATGTGTTTTGACATCATCCCACATTTCACGTTTTCAGTGCCTTTTATGGCATGCAAAATAACTGAGGATTGGGTTTTTACTTTTGATAGCTCAGCTTAAAAGAGTGCAGGTCAGTCAAACACCACACCAAGGTAAGATGCAAGATGCAAGTTTGGTTCTGATTTAAAAAAAAAAAAGAAACAGCCAGAATTTCTTTCTTTCTACTCTTTGTCTGCCCAACCCTTCTTCTGGAGAGTTTAGTTCCAACCTGAAACCAACACACCTGATCCAGCTGTGTTTAGGAGCCTCTTAGTGGGCAAGGTGTGTTAAATTGTGGTTTCAGCTAAACACGACTGTGTTCTGCATCTCCAGGCGCTGGATTGGGCATCCGTATTTTACTCACATTCAGACTTTGTTCGTGCTGTGTGATTAACCCATGTTTTTCATCCAATAGACCAATAACCAAGCACCACAATCAATGAATGACTGCACCTTCTCCGGTTCTTATTAAACCCAGTGGCTTGATTGCAGGGCATGTCAAATTGACTTGAATTCTTTACTTCTGTGTCTTGTTAACAAATGTGGGTCTCCTTTGTTTGTTGAAATATGCCTTGCTTTGGAGGGTGATTTTTTTTTTTTCTGTTGATGCAGATGACCGTTCTGAAGTGGACAGCTCTGTGATGTCCATGGTATCAGCTACCTCCTCGTCCAGCCGAATCCTTCCCCCAAAGGAACGGCTCAGAGAGAAAGTCTTTGAGTACTGCCACCGGCTGATCGAGCAGAGTGACCGGAGTGAGTGATTTTTCTGATGTTAAGTCATCAAGTGAGAAATGACAGTGAAACACTCACAGTTCCACAATTCCACAGTCACAGAACAACTGCTGTTTAGTGACTGGTTTCTGCAGCTGTGGTGTTAACGCTAGATTTATTTGCCATTGTTATAGCCCTCTTGACAGCCTTCTATACTTAAAGTCCCTAATGTTTCATTTCAGAGGCCATAAAGAGAACAGATGCAGAACTACAGAAAGCGGTAAGTCATACCAAAGTACCTTGTATTTGCTTGTGAACAGAAACCTTTTCCACAGTCTCCTTGTGTAAAACAATGATTAGATACTATAGCCAAAATGTATCATGAGGCCTAAAGGCAATTCCCTAGCAGTCAAAGGCCAGAAATGGCTAAATGTATCTACAAAGCAGTTGTGCCATGTTTTCAAACAGTAAAATCATTTCTTTTTATTTGCATTAAGTTTGTTTTAATTAAACGAGGGATAAAAACATTATGATAAAGGAATCCTGGGGTGACATCATCTTGTTCTGTGTGGTCGATATACAGTAAGGGCACAGTGAGGAATCAAACATAAAACAGCCAAATGTTTTCTCTAAACAGAACCAGTATTTTAGGGTTTCACTGCCTTGACTCCCAACAAAATTTAGAAAATGTGATTTCTATTCCTCTTCCTTTATGCATTTTTTAGGCTATCAGTGTTAACAAACAGACCTGATATTTTGAGCAGCAGACATTCGCCCTACGTTAATGTGTTTATATTTCTGTGTTCACTTTATTCGAGCATTCAGTATTCAACATTATAAAGGTCCTATTTTGGACATAGAATTTGTTCTTTGTGTCCCTGTCTAATGTTCTAGCTTTAAGTTACTTTTGTTATCCCTAGTTCTTTTAAATTGAAGGAGATGCAATGTGTAATAGGTTGGTTGGATGAATGATGTTTTCTTTTGTCTAGTGCCTTGTGGAGTCAGTGGCCATAATGGACATTATCTGTAGTGAGGATGCCTCCTATGTGTATCGTGCCTTCCCTTGCATTAAAGCACTGTATGGCAGGCTGAGTGCAGACTTGACTTTTTCCCGAGCTCTGCTGCCCATAGCTCAGTTTTACCTCAACCACAGTGAGTGTCCTGTATCCTGAAGCAGTGCCTTTTCTGAAAATAAGTAAACATGCACAAAAATCTTTACACAACCTGTTTATGGATTTTATGTAATTGTTAGAATTTGTCTGTGTGTGTTCTGTGTTTAGGTGAGACTGCTGCTGTGGATTCAGAGGCCATTTTCTGCCAGCTCTTTGCCCGTTTCCCAGCAGAGCTTTTCAATGAGCCAATACTGGCTTTCGAGTTTGTCCATTTCTGTCTCCATAATGTGAGCTTCCTACAGGAGAAAGTGCCTGTGTACAGACACAGCTTCCCCAACCTGCTCAAGGTAAACGCACCCCTATAAAAACTATTGTTCCTGCCTTTTGACGGTGCTTAGAGTGTTGTGCAATACTTGCCTGCCATTCTGTCCTCCAGTTCTTAGCATGGAACAGCCCAGGTCTGATCTCTGAGTATATGGAGTTGCTACCCTCTCTGCTGTCTCCTGAGACAGCGATCGAGCTGTTCCACACTCTGCTGGATCTGCCCTGCCTGGCTGCTGCCCTGGACCTCCAGCACAGGTTGTTCTCTACATCTTTAGATGTTCTAAAATATTAATACTTTACACTGCAAAAGTGTTTTTTCCAAAATCTTAAATCTGAACTCAAACAGGATGCCTATTATGTTCATCTAAGCATAAGTGAAATTTGGTCGCAGATCAGCATGTTACCCAGCTCAAGATCGTGCTGCATGGGACCAGCAAGGCTCTAAGATCACTGCTTCTCTGGATGCTTTCCGCCAGCCATCTTACAGAGGGCTTTTCCTCTACATCCTTAGACCTGAGGCAGGAACTGGGGATACTATTGACAGGTAAAGCCTGCTAATCTCTGACATAAAAAATCATTAATTGCATTAATTGCATTAATTATTTAAACCTGTCTCGCTCTCTCTGTTTCTCTCCCTGTTGCTCTCTCTGTGCCTCTCTCTCTCTTTCGCTCTCTCTTACTCTCTCGTTCGTGACTTTTCTGAAGCATGCGGATCGTCTCTCTCTCTCTGTATCTCTTTCTCTCTCTCTCTCTTTCTTTCTTTTACTCTCTCTCTCACTCTCCCTTACTCTTTCTCTCTGTCTCTCTCTCTCGCTCTCTCTCTCTCTTTCTCTCGCGCTCTCTCTCTCTCGCTCTCTCTCTCTGTCTCCCTCCCTCGCGCTTTCTCTCGGTCTCTCTCTCTCGTTCGTGACTTTCCCGGAGCGTGAGGATCGTCTCTCTCTCTCTCTCTCTCTCTCTCTCTCTCTCTCTCTTTTACTCTCTCTCTCGCTCTCCCTTACTCTTTCTCTCTGTCTCTCTTTCTCGCTCTCTCTTACTCTCTCTGTCTCTCTCTCGTTCCTGACTTTTCCGTATTTAAACCTCAGGTAATGTATTAAACTGAGTTCAAAATGAAATTTAAGTGATCTGGGAGAACATTTGGAGGTATATTTATGGTTTACACTATAAAAATAGGCATTGGGATCATTTTGGGGGGGGGGTTTCAGGGGTTTCAGACCTTTGACAGAATTCAAATGAGCCATTTTAATCTAGATTAATTCCAAGATTACAATAAGATTAATCTAGATTAAAAAAATTAATCTATGCCCACCCCTAGTATATATACATATCAGTACTGGTAAAAATCTACAGAGCCATACCAGTTATCTTAAGCATGAAATTCTGGTTTTAATGCAAGGTCAAAAATTAATCATCCTCACTTTGCAAGATTTCTCTCAGCCTTATGATAAAGAAGGTAAGAGAGGAGCTAGGAGTCACAAAGAAATGCCTTTTAAGAAAAGATGTGCTAGCCTTAGTGTCTCATAAACATCAGTGAGGCTTGGGCACCCATGCCTTGTTGCCAGTTCACTGGTTGTCCTTCCATGAACTACTATTGGTAAGTAGTTACCACAGCATACCAGGAGCAGCACACAAGACTTGCTATTTTAGAGTTGCTCTGACCCTGTTTACAATTACAATGCAGTAATTGTCAAAGTCACTCAGATCCTTGCACATGCCTTTTTTCTGGTTTCTGGCACATCAATTCAAGAGTTAACTTTCTGCTTAATATATCCCACACCTTGACAGGTGCCACTGTAACAAGATGAATGTTCCTCGCTTCACCTGTCTGTGATTTTAATGTGGCTTATTATTGTATATTCTGTGTTTTTATAAATAAGCTGATAAAATAAGCTTATTGAATCATGGTGACAGGATGCATTGAATGTTTTTGTTAAGAACCATGATCTTGTTCAACTGGAAAATGTATACCTGAAATTACTTCCTAATATGCTCTTTTAATATCTGTACTCATATGAGCAAATGGTGTCGAAGTTGCATAGAACCTGTGAAATATTTGGCTTGGTTGGGGGACGGCCTGCTGTGCTGCTTGCTAAGTTATTTGTTCTGACCTCTTTGTGCTCTGTGCTGCTCTATAGGTTGAGTACACTTCATGAAGCTCTGGAGGGCATGGTGGAGAGTCCTCGTGTGGTGCGCTGTGCACAGATTGTCCCTGTACTCCTGCACATCTACTTTAACACAGTTACTCAGGTAACGACTACCACACAGGCCACAAGGTTCAATACTACTAACAAGTTTCCTATGCCCTATTAAAGAATGAGGAAGAATGCTGCACTGTCAGGTTGCCATGAAGTCATGAAAGAATAATATTCCATGACTTAGCTTTCTTTTGAAAACTTAATTTAAAAAAAACTTGCAAACCCCTACAGTAGTGACCCTGACTAAGTCAGCACAGCATGTTTAACTTGCAAAAAACTAATTACAGTTACTGAATGCAAAGTGTGTGTCATCAAGAAGCAAGTTAATTTAAAAGTAAATTTTGTATTAACTTGGGTTTAAAAAACTAGTCCCAACAGAAAGTATTTGCACTCCTTCACTTCTTCCACATTTTATGTTACAAACTTGAGTATTTTGAGTACTCAGATAGATGTGAGTATAGTTTTATAGAGTATAGGTCCATAATGGCGAAGTGAAAACTATATATCTATAAAAATGTAAATTTTGGCTATGACACTCAAAATTGAGCTCAGGTGCATCCGATTTCCACTAATCATCCTTCTTACTTCTTGATTGGAGTCCATCTTGATTGGAGTCCACCTGTTGAAAATTCAGTTGGTTGAACATCATTTGAAATGGCACACAGTTGTCTGTATAAGGTCTTCAAGCAATCAAGTCAAGACACTGTAGTCTCCATTTTTTCGGAAATGGAAGAGGTTTGGAGCCACCAGGACCCTCCCTATATCTGGCTCCTCAGCCAAACTGAGTGATCAGGGAAGAAGGGCCTTGGTAAGAGAGGTGACCTAGAACCCAGTGCTCACTAATGCAGAGCATCCAGAAGGTCAACCATAGCTAATGCACTCCACCAATCAGGCCTTTATAGTAGAATGGCCAGATGGAAGCCACTCCTCACTAAAAGGCACTTGGCAGCCTTCACTGACTTTTCCAGAAAGTACATTAAGGATTCACAGACTGTAAGAAGCAAAATCCTCTGGTCTGATGATACCAAAATAGAACGTTTTGGCCTGAATTCCAAGCATCATGTCTGGAACTGAGGAACTGGACGACTAGTCCGCATAGAGGGTAAAATGACCGCTGCCAAATATGGAAAGATGTTCAAGAAAACCTGCTCCAGATGGCTGGAACTCAGACTAGGTCAACAATTCACCTTCCAACACGACAATGACTCAAAGCACAGAGTCAATATAACAATAGAGTGTCCTTGCGTGGCCCAACCAGAGTCCAAACTTGAATCCAATAGAACATCTCTGGAAAAACCTAAAAATGTCTGTCAACCCGCACTGCCCATGCCAAAATATTAAGCCTTGAGTGTAAACAATTATGAAACTCTGGATGTACAAGCTTTTGGCGATTAAAGACGATTTGGCGTCTTTCTATAAAGTTGCCTTGTCATTATAGGGTACTGTGTGTAGATCTTTGAGGAAAAATGATACACAGATCTATTTTAGAATAAGTCTGTAATGTAACAATGTGAAGGAAGTAAAGGAATGTGAATACTTTATGGTGGCACTATTGATACCTATTGATATGCAGAGTAGGAGTGGGTATTATGGCAAAAATCTCACTTTTGCATTATGAGGTTTGATAAGTTGAAACAGACAGAGGACCACATTTAAAATATTTTCATTTCACTTTTTTCCCAGTATTACACAACGTTAAACACTAATTGCGCACTTTGTAATGAAACATATCACTTGTGTTCTGTATGACCTGATGTGCTCTGAAAGGTAATTTATCACGATCATGATTTTATCTTCCTATAAGGCAGCACGTTCTTTCTTCCCCTTTGATTGTATGTGTGTGCTTAGATGGCTGATGAGAAGCTGATAAACCAGTTGCTGCTGGTCATGTTGGAGAGAAGCAGCCTCCTTTACAGCATTAAAAATTTCGGCACTGAAGTGCAGAGGTTTGTCAACTGATTTCCTAATGCTGTGAATATTTGGCTTGACTTGTAGCTGAAGTTCCTTGATAACTATTTTGTCTAATTTGTATTCTGATTCTCTATGTGCTTCTGTTTAAAACTGCTGACTCCTTTTTTGTAGAGTGTTCAGCACACACCTACAGGTCCTATGCAAGCTGCACCCTCCACTGATTGTGGATCAATACAAGGAGCTGCTGGACTTTGCCAGCACCACCACCAGCATCTCTGGTAAAGAGGACTTCTACACACATGCGGTAAGTTATACATGCTTCCCTTTCTCACTCATTCTATATTTAACCATTCTGTATTGTTTTCCTTGAAGTTATAAATGTGTGTGTGTGTGTGTGTGTGTGTGTGTGTGTGTGTGTGTGTGTGTGTTTGTACGTATGCAGGTGTGGGTAATAGGAGAGTACCTATCTGTGTCTTATGACCCTCGCTGTACTGTGGATGTGATTACATCTTTTTTTGAGGGGCTTGAGGCAGTTCTCTTTGAGATCACACAGGTACGTCAGTCTGCCAGCCCCCCATGCTACTCCCCACGCCTTCTCACTGTGTTGATGACCGCCCTGGCTAAGCTGGCCTCCCGCAGTCAGGACCTCATCCCTCGGTAAGACTGTTGGCCCCTCTTCAGCATCACACATGTACGTCCCCTGCGACGTAACCTGTGCCTCTAAAGTTTGGGGACCTCTAGTTGTTCAAAATGATTTCAGGACAGTTTTTTTTTCAGTTTTTGTTTGCTTTGCATTAATTTAAAAACTAACCTGAATTAGTTATCATTTGTAGTGGTATCAACACTAAAATGCTTTTAATGTTCACGATGTGCTTATACAATTTGTACTTGAAAACTCAAATTAAGCAAATGTTTGTTTTGTTACTTTAAATGAATAAAATGAATGAATGAAATCCTCTCTGTCTCTCAGGGCGTCGCTCTTGCTGTCAAAGATGCGGTCCTTTGCGCGCAGTGGGCCCACAGCAGCGTGCTTCAGTGAGGAAGACACTGAGGAGATCATTACACGAGCTCATGAGCTGATTAACCTGCTCAAGCTGCCTAACGTGGCACAATTTGTGTTGGCCCCATCGGCCCAAGGCGACAGTCCCCGCTGGCACAGGGATACTAACACAGGCCTGCCGCAGCGCATGAGAGCCATCAGCAGCCTACTGCACAACCACTCCAACTTCCTGCCTGCATAGAGCCCAGTACAGAGAGCTCACTGTACCTCCAAAGGAGCTTTACATAGGGAGTGTGCACAGTAGCCATGCAAATCATGTGCAATGGACACAATTAGAAGCACAATCAAGGTCAATCAGAGTAATTTACTGAGAATCCTGAAGAGCAATCATGAAAACCTCTAATCAAACATGGATTAAACCTTCCCAATGCTGAACAAGTGAGTGTGTCTCTACTCATTTAAAATGTTTGATATAGTGAGGAAATGTCAAAAACAAAATCAATGGGGAAGACTTTCTCAACTGCAGTGCAGTTATCTGTTACCAAACAAAGTAAATGTTTAACGTCCCAGTGTTGTGGTGATGTGATGGACAAAACTGACTTTTCTTTTTGCAGTCTTTTAAATAACTTAGAATGTATATTGTAAAAAACAATATAAATAAAAAGATCATCCATACAAAATATAAAACAATGTTCTTTAAATTACTGAACTTTTAATCACATTTTTAAATGTTACATTTTAAGGATGTACAGGATACAAATATAAATAAAAACAAAGCACTTGCATTATTTGAAATTATCTGGTTTTTTTTATTTGCACCCAAAATAAAGCTGGTGTGGACTTAACACAATACATTAGTTTTAGGCACTGAAGCACTGGAAATGTGCAAAATGACTTGCTTTTGCAAAATAAAAGAAATTGTTTCTTTCACTGTTAAGATTTAATGCTTCTTCATGTACTGTATATCTACTCCATAACATGGAATATGTATCACGTTAATATCATAGTGCATAAGACATTTGAAATTCTACATAAGTTGCTTGTGGTTTTGATAAATTAAAGTCTTTTAACACACAATTAGAACAACTAACATTACATTTGCAGTGCTAAAAACTGGAATCAAATTCATAAAGGTTTGGCAGAAGTAGTTTTACTACATTAAACTGTAAACTTTGAGCACTTGGAAAATTTCTATAAAAAATCTATACATACACTAATAAAAATCAGTCTCTAAAAAACAACGTTGATTTTAAAAATACACATTTCAGGTGAAATGAGGACTTTTTTCACCTATACAAAGGTAGATACCGTCAAAAGCTACACAGTTATTTTGCGAACTGCAAAGGCATCTTGTGATCAGATGAACCAAAAATCTTTGTAAATTAATTGTTTAATAATTACTGGCTGGTAGTCAACAACCCATAATGAATACAGTGTATGAGCTCCAATATGAGGATGTGTTGGTCCCCAGGGCCTCAGGCTGTCACCTGGCTGTTTTGATGTGGCTGCTCCCTGTTGCGTACAGGTACCTCCAGATGGCGTAGTAGTGGATGCCGGCCCCTATTGCCACGAAGACATGCCAGATGGCATGAGCGAAAGGGATGAGGCCGTCACTCTTGAAGAAGACAACGCCAAAGCAGTAGAACACTCCACCCATTGACAGTTCCAACACGCCCTCTCTGTTAGGCTGACAGCATAGAAAAGAACAGAAAGCACCATCTGGTTAGAATGTCATTTTCTTAATGCTCAGTGGCTGTTTGCTTTCATTGTTAGTGGAAATGTATGAGTAGTCCTTTCACAATGATATAAATAAATTCTTCACCTTTGTCCATATTATTATATACGATCGATTACATGGAGGTACTCTATACATCATGTGACCAAAAGGTTAACAGCTGCTTAGTCATGTAAATAGAATGGTACACTATTCTTCACAGATCTTACCATTGACAGAAGGACAAAGGCAGGTACAGCTCCCATGACAGTGTAACACAGCAGATCCAGTATCTTGTTCCTAAAAGATGAAACATGTTGCATCTCTACTGCAGCCACTGCAAAGGTTTCTAAGCACAGCCATGGCTACTTTGTCAGATAAACCAAAGAGAACAGCGAAAAACACAGTCAACTTCACAGGCTATTTTGGCTTGGTTTGAGGGAGAATGGAATAGGGTGTCATGTCATACCCTCATTAAAACTGCCACCCCATGCCGTGCCCTGTTCCACTATTATTATATTAACATTTTAACACTGTTGTTGATGTTCTAATTTCATCCTTAGCTTAAAATCCTTTATATATTTGTCCTCTGTCTGCTTTTAATAAGATAGCAGTATAAAAAATACACGGGTCACAAAAAGAAACTAAGTGTAAAAGGTGTGGTAGGTTGTTCCATCTGTCAAGCTTTAAGCAAAGCAAATCATTATTCACTAATGAGTGTTACTAACGGAATGGTTTAGCACTTCCTCCAGATGTAGTCGATCCACCAAAGCATGTCTGGAGTTCAGGTTTGGCTTTTCCTCTTTAGAACTGAAGCTGCTGAGGAGGTTACTTTGTTAAGACACTACATGTCAATAGTCACCAAATGGCATGATTACATGCCAAAAATTTCTCATTACCTGCTCAAACCACATCCAACTTTTTATTAACGTGGCACAGACTTGTAGATGTTACATAAAAGATGCATAATATGACAGTGATACAGAAAATATAAGCAAAAAACACAATTTAAGACAACACCAGGGCTGGAAAGGACTGATCTTGGACAATGTACCTGTGCGTACTTACAACAGCACAAAAACTGAGTACTCCTATTCCTAAGGGGGTCTGTTAGAACAGACCATGTTTTCGTAGCATGTAGTTCCTTCTTTGAGCTCACAGTAAGTCATACTGTGTCCTAAACCACCCACACAACTCTATGTCACCTTAATGAATGGACTGAATGGATGCAGTTTGAGAGTTTTGGTGCTGTAATTATGTAAACAAATTGGATATGTATTGATGACTACATCTGTGGACAACTGCCCAACTTCTTTTAAAGAGAAATGAGGCAGATGCAAATGCAGTCTGTACCCCTGATGAGAACAACATACTTTTCATGGAAAAAGAAGACATAAGCAGATCCTACGCAGGCCATGATCCACACCAGCCAGCGCATGTGGGCTGCCCAGGGGCCCAGCTCCCTCAGGTTCAACCTGCATACAACCCACAGATCAGAACACGCAGAACGTTTTTCTTCATTTTACCTTTACACTGACCAACAGACCTGTGGAACTTAAAGGTATTTTGTGACTACTGAGGTGCTTATACTTCTCATACTCACCAGGGGGCATAAGAGGCAGCAATGAAGAAATAAATCACCATTCGGTCACACATGTGGAAGCGTTGCTCAACTCTCCTGCCAAAGGAAAAGCACAAAGGGAGGATTTCAGTTATGGCCTTTCTGGCAGAAGCAGTTTTTTTCACATCTGTGCTGCTGTACTGATGAAATGATCTAAATCACTGGGTCCAATCCACAGCCACAGGCTGAACAGTAGTATAAACCACACAACATTAAAAAAGCCTTTGGCTCTCTCCAAAACATTGCACCCCACAAAGTGTAAACCAGACCAGAACTGACTTCTCTGGATTTCTGTGTTTCTCTTGGCAAGCCGACAAATCAAACAAACGGGTGCATGGCACAGCAGAAGGTTATTTTCACTCATGACAGACAGATCTGATCTGCACAAGGAATACAATTGAGGAGCCCAACAAGAACTGACAGGCCTATGAGTCAGTCAATCTGCATCGTAAATGGAGAGTCAAAGGAAATGTCTCGGCTGGTTGCACTGATAGAGCCTGACAAGTAAAGTCCTGCAAACTTCCCATGGCTTTCACAGGAAACGTGCCTCTCTGTAACTAATAAATTACTGTGAGAACTGTAATATCAAAGAACGTGGGATGGAGGTGGCACAGTGCACCCATGGGCCTAAACAAAACAGTGCTGCTCGGAGACTCAGAGAAGACATCAACAACATTTCCACTTCAATCCCGCTGCCTGCCTTCTGTGGGCGTTCAGATGAAGGCTGTAAACCACATAATGGATGAGAAAGTATGTAAATTGTGATGAGTCATTTTTAAGGAACCCTGTAGCGACTCAACGACAGAAACTCAATTAACTTAAGTTTACATGAACATCCAAACGCAGAATTTCAGCAACATCCTATTTTATAACAACTTTAACATAAAGGCCAATGGTCCTCAACAAGAGGACTGAACTGAGCACTTTAAATGCCAAAATATTAGACTCCGTTTTTACAGCACTGCAGCAGAACTGATTGTTTGTAAAAATAGTCAAAGTTGAGCAACTCCCAAGTTTTCTAAGAATGCACCCCCTGTAGCTGGCTGAGGGCAGCAGATTGGGGGAAAAACTAGTTACAGTGCTTAATATCAGGTCAAAAAGAAAACGATTTTTACATTTTTATTTCCAAGTAATAAAGCGACAACAGGCCTTAAAAAAGCTGACATAGTAAATGAAAAGAGAAGTGTGAATTTCTCCCAACCACAGTTTAAAACTGAAGTTTCTAATGCTGTTTCTGTGGAAAGTGTCAAAAGTGGAAATGTGAAGCACCACTGTCAGACCAAACACAGTGCCTTCAAATAAACCTAGTCACATACAAATAAAGTAGACCAAAGGTCACTAGAGTGCTCCTCAGTTTCCTGACAGAGAAAAAAAATATACTAGAATAGCTGTAATATAGTTATTCTTTTTCCTAAAAACATTTTCCCTTCTTTTTATTCAAACAATAGCCAGTGGGCCTGCAATCGTAGAATCGCATTACATAAACATGTTTAAAATAGAACACTTTCACAAAGTATTTTGGTAGCCTGGAATTTCCCTGTACTGAGAATCCCATTTAGTTTTTTTCCCATTTAGTCTGATTTCAGTGCTTGTGTTTATTTTCATGTAAGGGTTTAGCTAGAAACGTCTTTTTAGAAAAAAACTAAACTTGCTGGTTGAAATGGTCTTTTGTTATTCTGATAACTTTTGTTTGTTTCACATGTAGATAACAGGGTCGCCAACTCTCCTGCACTGAGCGAGACACACACACATCAGTGAGACTGATATCAAAATACTAGTAGTATTGCAACAACCTTATAATGAAAAATATACATGAAATTTAGTTTATTTCTAGAACCACTGAAGGTAGGAAAAAACTGAGAGAAAGACAAGAGCGGGATGTACACTCATATCAGTGTTTTTCCATGTCACTTTTCACAGATATAGTATTTATAGTACTGCAGTTTTGTAGGCTGAATGCCATCGCACAGGTACTGCATGTAGAGCCCTGTTTGAGAAACAATAAATCGTTCAACCAAAAAGTGAAACCAATACTCTGAGAAATAGTGTAACTGGGTTCTCACAGCCAAGCTACAATTAAGATCTTTTCTGTTTACTGTGACACTGTACTTTCCTTTGTTCAAGAAGGATTTATTTGCCATGACAGTTAAGCTTAGACTAAACTAAACACCTAACTGTAATATGACTCTTTTATTTACAGCACACACGTCTGCCAAACATGCTTGGTGGAAACAGACTCATATTCTTGGAAGGACTGCATGTCTGACCATGAGGATTTCGAGACATGCAGCTTGCAAAACCATCAGGTCTATTCATTGTTACTCATGTTACAGATTTCAGAATGTAGACCAGGTGCGGAATGATGAAGAGTTGGAAATATGACATCCACAGAAATGTTATCTTCAAAATAAAACAGATACATTACTAATCCAAAGACACAAACAGCTTAATGAATTCCTAGCTGCAGCTTGCAGCTCTAAATTAAGAACGTTCTGTAAGAAAACACAAGACAGTTAATTGCTCCTTTAGGCTGTTTATAATGAACATGTGTCTGTGTGAGTGTATGTGCAAGCACGGTCATTCACAGATCCCCTCAGGTGTGCATAAACAGGCCACATTCTCAGAATTTGCACGTTCTGAGAACAGATTCTAGTGTCTGAAATGTGGATCTAGTAGATCTATATTTGTGGGCACAATAACAGAATATTATGTCTACAGAAGTCTTTAGCTCCTGAAACAAATGAAGGTCTGCAACAGCAGCAGCGTTCCACATAAATACTTACTGCAAGTGACTCTTCTTCCAGGTCACAGTATGGAACATAGTGGACATGATGAACAGGCCGGACAGTCCGGAGCCGTACAGCCACGCTGTGAGACTCTCCCATTGGTCATCAGAGAGGAAGTACAACAAAGAGCTGCCCAGGATGCTGGGAATGATCCAGAGCTATTTAAAACAAACATGCAATAAAAGAACATTCATCTGCTTCCATATATTGGAAAATGAATAACATAAAACCCAATCAAATTTGAATATCATTTGCAAGACAGGGTTCCTCTTTTTACAATAGTTAAAAACAAAAAATGGAGACAGTACCCAATGTCCATCCTTCAGGCACTCTGGAAAAAAACAACTGACATCTATCCTCAATGACCAATCTGACCAAAAAAGTGAAAGTGAAGTAAAAGTGACCATTTGTAATACGTGAACACAACACCGCACAGCACGAAATTCAACTTCTGCATTTAACCCATTCACCAAGTGAAGCAGGGGGCAGCTACAAACACAGCACCCGGGGAGCAGTGTGTGGGGGACGGTACCTTGCTCAGGGTAACTCAGCGGTGCCTAGCGGTCTTGGGAATCGAACCCGGACTTTCTGGTCGCAGGGCGAATGCCCTAACCACTAGGCTACCAGCTGCCATCATGAGAAATAAAAGCACCACTTTATTTATTTATGAAAGGAATAACTAATCAAAACATCAATATGTACAAAATCTTCCACTTATCCCAGATGTCTATAAATTCTAGGGGGTGATTTTTTGGTTTGTTCTTTTAGAAGGGGGTCATATACTGAAAACGTTCTGTTTGAAGACTTTTATTTGACTAAGCCAAATCAATCTGTGTAACTGGAGTTCTGTTAAGTTTTAAAAATCAATATTGACTCTTGACCTAAATATCGAACACCACATTGAATGTAAATACAGGTGTATCGTTGCACTGCTACTGTCCCATTGTCACCTGAACCCCTTGCCTCCAATACAAAATGCACAAACAGCATGATTGCTACAGACTCTACTGCTAAGTGAATAATCCTGTTGTAAGGTGAACAAAGCACCTCAGCCCCAATTATACATTTCTAATGACGGCATCTGACACAAAGTAAAAGCAGACATTTCTCATAAGTAATCAGTGAAGCTTCCTGTCTTCTCAGTCTGCGGTGTTGATAAAAGAGGTCAGCGAGGATTTGCTGTGTGGTCAGAGAGTGCTGTGCGCCAGCCATGCCAGATGTGCAACAGCAGTGTGTGGGGAGGATTAGAGTAAGATGCTATCTAAACAGCAGAACTGCGCCAAGGCCACAGAAACATGCCTTTAAAAAACAACTCCAAAAGGCTTCAGAAGAGGAGTAGGACTGAGTCAAAAGAAAATAACATTTCTACCTGATTCTGTTTGCTGAACTTTTTCTGATTAGAAGACTGCAGCAGACTCGACAGACAATACTTTATATCCACTAGTCGTGATGAATCTTCACTGTTTCTCTGTGCTTGCATGATCCCCTCACTATAACTGCCCTAAACGCACCTATAAGCAAACCAGATGATAAAGGCATCAACTACTTACTCCATGAGTTGCACAGTTGGCTGCGTGCTCATACTCAGTTGGCTGATATCTTTTGCTGGATGGGACACGGTTGTTCATGAATCTGAAACAACAAAGAAAGGAATGCATTTGTATTCATCTCATTGTGGTTGAGACTATGTTTTTTTATTACTTTATCCATAATATTTGATTATTTCTTATGAATAATATTGATCTAATGGGTCGTGGAAAAGGACCCATCTTTAAATGTAAGTGTTTTCCCTGCACACACACCCACACACACACACACACACACTTCAACTTAAGAATGGCTTATTAATTAGTTGATTTGTTGGATCAGGTGCGTTAAGAGAATAGAATATGCAGAACATTGAGGGCCTCCATGATTATGGTTGGGAAGCACTGTTTTCCTTGCTCTAACACCTCTAGTTCAAAAAGGGTTAAATAGTTAGTTGCATCAGGTGTGATGGAGGCAAGGAAAAGTCTAAAATATGCAGGAGCGTGCTACTTCAAGACCCCAGTCCTACTAAAATATATTAAACTGTTTCATAATACCAGGCATTTACCCATAACATCTATTAAATATGTCTCAACTAATTCTCTCTCAGGTCTCTCTCAGGTCTGATAAATTCATGAAAAGGATGCTCTTGCTCTGTAGTTATCTGCCCCCACACGTTGCAACATTATACCACAAATCTCATTTGTAAACCAACCATACTAAGCCAGTGCCAAACTAAACAAGGGCAACGTGCCAAATACTCTGGGAGCTGTGTGCCCTGACCTTTTGCAGTGGTGAACATCACACACAACTCAACAAAAATAATCAGAAGCACACATTTTGGCCTGCAGCAGAAATTAAGTGAGCAAAGACAAAAAGGTGGTAACTCTGTTATAGTAACCCTTTTTCCAGACATTATCAGACGAAGATGAACCAGAGATGCAGCTGAGTGCCACTGGTGCTCAGGTGGTGCAGGAATAAGTGATTATTGACCTGCAGGGGCATATCCCCTGGAGTCTCATCTAATGTGTCATGCTAATTCCCTCTGAATCATTGATTTAATGTCTCATTAGAATTACATGAGTGGACTGCATACTGAGGAAGACTGTGGTGCCTTGTTTTGCTATAAGCCTACAGCCATTCAGATATTTGTAATTAAATGAAATTGAAATATGTTTTATTATAGAATAAAGATGTAACTGTAATATGTCATGCAATGCACACGAGCAAGCCTCCATATGAAGCTGATGCCGAACATTATTCTAATCCAAGTCACATTGCATATAGTTTTTTTTTTATTGCACAAGAATTTTTCTGTGACGGCAGACCTAATCCTGCCTGAAATCCATGCTTTTCACCATGCTGTTCATCATACTCTTCATCATGCTGTTCACCATGCTGTTCATCATGCTCTTTCACGCCCCTCAAATCCAGCCGCTGATGTATTGAGCAGTGATGTCATGATCACCATGCCAACCAGAGGCTTGGGGATTTTCTTTGTGTTTTATGCCAAAACGCCCCTTTTATCAGCATGATTGAATTACTATGCTTGGGTTGAGTTTGTGACATGAGATTGGCAGACTAGGATCACATAAATATTATTTAATGACAGCCATTGAGTCATTTTTTGTATAAATTGCAACAATGAATTTCTGGTGGTCAGAGCTCTGGTCAGAAATGTTTCGTCTCTGATGCAATCTAATCAACAACTAATCTGTTTCTTTTTCACACAAAAGCAGGATTATGTAAAGACCCACTGCATATCTGGGGCTGTTATGAAACATGCTTTCATAACATTTGTCAGTCACTTCTTACCTACATCAATCAGCTGTTACATTAAAACCACTTGCTTAACATTGTGTACGTCTTCCCTGTGCCGCCAAAATAGCAGCGATCTGTCGAAGCATGGGTTCCACAAGACCTCTGAAGGTGAGCTGTGGTATTTAACACAGAGACATTAGCAGCAGATCCTTTATATCCTTAAGGACCCTTCATCGGTCAGACCAGCACATCCCACAGATGCTCGACTGGATTGAAATCTGGGGAATTTGGAGGCCAAGTCAAAGAAACAAAGGAACATCCACTTGAATGCCAGGACCCAAGAATTCCCCACTGAGCATTCCCAGAGCATCACATTGCCTTAACTGGCTTGCCTTCTTGCCGTAGTGCCTCTTGGTGCCATTGCCCCTGGGAAGTTGCACACGAGTATCCAGCTGTTCATAAGGTTTATAAAAAGACTACATTAACCAGATGAGGCCACCTTTTTCCATTGCACCATGGCCCAGTTCTGATGCTCACATGTCTACTATAGACCCTTTTTGTGGTGGAAATGGGGAAACATGGTTACTCTGACTCGTCTATGGCCACATAGCTTCATACACTGGAAGCTGCGATGCATTGTGTGTTCTGTTAGCTTTCTATCATAGTTAGCACTGACGTTTTCAGTGATTTGTGCCTCAGTAGCTCTTCTGTGGGACTGAAGCAGACGGGATCAATGAGCTACGACTCTCCTTAATATCTGTCGTGTCTAGACATCACAATTTGGTCCTTGTTGCTCAGATCCTTACACTTTTTTCATGCTTCCAACATGTTAACGTCACAAACTGACAAGTCACTTGTGGCCTAATTCTTCCCACCTCTTAAGAGGTGCAACAAGATAATAAATGTTATTTCACTTCACCAATCAGTGGTTATGGATGGTTGGTGTGTGTCTAAATTATAGCCCAGGAAAGGGCATCACTACCCAGAAACATCTGGACCTTGAGGGGGTGTAATAAAAAATGCAGAGCTGATCCAGGTGTGTGGTGTGAAGTGAATGTGAATAATTGAATCATGCTAACTGAATAAACCTGGGAGAGGAATTTCTCATGCAGAAAGCTGAAGAGCTTAATTATACTCACTTTTGCATTCCTGTATTCACACCATCAGCTTGCAAAGGATATTCTTTTCTGAGTGATAGTTCTGCCTTTTTCATGTATCAACACAGACAAACTGACAAAGTAAATACCAGGAATTTGGCAAGGGTTTGTAACCACAGTTTGGTATAGAGAGACATCGACACATAGTGTGTGATTAACTGCTTGAAATTCTTCCTAACATTCCTAACCTAAAGTCATACAAACTGCAAAACATCAAGTCAGGTCAAATAGGTTTATTGACATAATAACAATACATACAGTACACAGTGAAATGAAACTCTGTGCCTCCAGGACCATGGTGCAACACAAGAACAGAAACCAAACACCACAAGACCACAAGGGCAAGCAAGACAAAATACAGAGAGTGCATAAGAAAGAGAGAGCAAGAAAATCATACACGCAGTAAAACATCAGGACAAGACAACATTTAGTGCATCTATGTGTTCCCATTTCACTGAATGGCTGAATCAGTGAATGTTTGAGTCACATTTGTGTAGTCATGTAATCTAAGGGAATGGTCAGTTTGTGGTAGAGGCAGAAGAAATTAGAGAGAAGTATAAAGGGTAATATGAGGGCCAGCCTCATGGGGTTAATAAGACTTGTCTCTATTGCTTTCTCTTACGCTGCCTGTGACAATGTTTCACCCAGCCCACTGCAGCTGTGTCTTCCTCCCTGGTCCTTACAATAAGCCCAAGACTGTATGACTTAATGTAATATGACTTAATGTAATATTTACTCTGCAGCTCTGCCTGACGAACATAAATGTACACAGTAGTGTGTGGGATGCAGCGTCGCAGAAAAGGGCTTTAGACAAATGCTGGGCATATTTACCACCACACGAAGAAGCACCTGTGTGCTAAAGTGTATATATACAGATTTATCTACATATTCATCCCTTTTGAATTTTATTGTGCACAATATACATAGTTTGGACTTACATCAACTGTAAAATAAGGTTCTTATTAAAACATAGAGATATTAAGTATGATAAGACAATTATTATATTATAATTGTCTTATCTTATTAGAAAACATATTAAAATAGGTTATCTAAGGTAACATATTTAGATGGGATACAGCATTTAGCAGACGTTTTACCCAAAGCAACTTCCATTCCCTAACTACAGCGACTTGGTGTTAAGGGTAATTTAAAATGCACAAACTGCATTTTCCAACCTAAATGAACATCTGCCATTTCTTGTGGTCCATTCATTCATGAATCACGATGTAACTAACACAGGTATGTACACACCTGAAATGAAAAACTGTAGTTCTGCTGGTGTTCGATTCCATGCCCAGGCAAACATGCTATCGTATACCAGTAGGAGCTCTTAGGCATGACACCTTTCTACACTGGTCTACACTGACTGACAAAAGCATCTAATTTAAATAAAGTTTCAAAGTATTTGTAATGCACTGATGAATGTATCAATGCAGTAGAAGACTGTCAAAAATAGTACAGGTACAAATGCTGTTGCCAGGCTGGTGCCCTCAATAGGGAAGTTTGTTAGTACTTTACTTTAGTGTTTGAACCTTTGAGGGCTAAAATGTATAGGATCATGGCTGCATCAACTATATGCAGAAATGTGCTTGTGACTGTATGAACAGTAGTGGTGGTCGGATCGATCCAAATATTGATACTATCGATATCAAAGCTGGTATTGATATTGATCGATACCAGTGTCATAAGATCGATACTTTAGTGCCAGTCACAGCACGGAGCACACTCTGCTCTTCCTCCCCCTCCTGTGTTTTGATGTTGTACTATAATGTGACTTAAGAGCGCCAGGCGAACGCGAGTAAGCAGCGCGCATGAGCACACAGAGAGAGAGAGAGAGAGAGAGAGAGACGGAGCAGAGAACATACAGAGAGAGAGAGAGACGGAGCAGGGGAATGGCAGAGAGGAAAAGGAGCGCCGCGTGTCTATATTTTCAGCCTGAAAATGAAACAACAGCCAGTTCTCATTTGTAAAAAGGCTGTTAAACACACTGGAAACACAACAAATTTTTAATAAAATATATGAAAAGTCATAAAAAAGAAAACACTGAGCTTCAGAAATGGCAGGAGGAGAGAAACCCCGCACCCGACCCGACAGACCCAGACCCCCGCCCCAGAGGCAGAACCCTTTCAGTGTGGCAGAGAATATCCAGGTAGATAATTGTGATGAAAGTAATATTTTAGTCTTCGGCATTAATTAATATTAATTTTCAAAGTGCAACTGGTCATTTACTTCAGCCAACTCAAAAAGTATAAGTTATGCTACGACCTAGATACAGTACATTTATCCCTCTGAAAGGTGTTAT
>JBBPDC010000141.1:9808870-9883273 GCA_037974485.1 Hemigrammopetersius urotaenia
TGACGCTCTTATCCAGAGCGACGTACATCAGTGCTTAAGTCCACAACTGTTTCTTACCTGAAAAACAGCTTAAATCCATGTCAACTGTTTAACTAAGGTACTGCAGTCAGCACTAATGAACAGCCTCAGTACTAACTGCTGATACAGAATAATCTAGGGGTTTGTGTCTAACTGTGCCTCCATAGACAATTAACAGAGCTGGCCTGGGGTCTCAGCCAAAAGTTTCCTTTCAAGAATAGTCCAAGTTACCTAATCACACTCTGCAACCCCTGGTCCTACTTACAGGAATTCTAAGTATCTCAGAGCGTAGTTGATCTTCTCTGTTATTTGTGAAAGCGCCTGCACTTGCACTTGTGTAATAAATGTGTCACATATTCTTATATGAGTTTTTTATCTTTCACAGCTACCAGTTTTTTGCATATGCTGAACAAATGTGTTAAACTGTTGTTTGTAATGTTTTGCATTTTCAAAAGTTACGATCCGAAATGTGGTCTATGCCACAGTAAGGTTGCTGAAGTTACATAAAGTGGGAAATGCCCCTTTTCCTGGGCCTCCAGCTGAAACATTCCCACTGTCACATCCTGTTCCCTTACTGAACCCAGCCCTCGAAGGCCCAGCTAGATTTGGTAATTAGTTTAATCAGACATGATGAGGACCAGGCCAACCTGATCAGCATGAGCGAGACACTGTGTACTAAACTGGGCACAATGGCAACTTCAGCGTTTGCAGCTTACTAATGAGCTACAATACCGCACACATTCAGCCATTGTGCACAAATAAGGTGAGGAGACTTGTACATCTATAGTGCACTGGTACTGGTGTTGGGCATCATGGAATATAAAAATTAATGCAAAACATAGTAACATCCCAGTATATAATATTTATTTGTTCAAAAATGTGTTCTTGCACTGTTTACGCATTCATGAGCACTGGAACTGGGGTACAATAGCCCAGACCAGATCAGGCCTAAGCTAAAAAGGTTTTTAGTGGTGAATCATTGTTTGCATTGCAATGCAGCACAAGACTAAACCTAATCTATGTATGGGAAACCAGCTGTGGGTTTCATAAGACACTAAAACATGTGTATACAAACACATAAACACAAATTATGTCATAGTATTAATATACTGTGTATTTGTTATATGTAGCTTAACTACATCAGAAATCTGTACCAACGGTCACATTTTTTCATCTTATACATTACAGGACCAGCTTCCCAGTCAGGAATTAAGACTAGTCCTGGACTACACAGGATTTGGAATGGAAGTTTTCCACTAAAAGGAAAATACAGGTCCAAAGACCAGCCTTAATCCCTGACTGGGAAGCCGACTCCGACTGTTAGTTTGACATAACTGGCTTTTCAGATAAGATCTTTGTATCGACCCTCTGTATGATAGGGAAGGGGAAAGGGCCTATGATGACAAAAATAAAGCTTTGTTTGTCCTGAAGGAAATAGTAGCCTGTCAACATCCTCTACAGAGCCAGGGATCTCGAACAAAATCAGCCCCCCCTGCACCAGCCAGATTCTTCCAGGTTCAAGGTTACTTTATTGTTATCGGCAGCTGTGTACACGAACATAGTGTGATGAAACAACGTTTCTCCATGAACCACAGTGCAACACTCAGCAACACACACCATTCAACAGTGTGTGAATTTCGACAGACAGTAGACAACAGACAAACAGACAAACAGACAAATGTTGACACTACGTAAACCTCCCAGAGTGATGAGAAGTGCACCAAAGTATGACTATTGCACAGGAGGCAATTAGCAGCATTGAGCAAGGTGCGTGAAATGAAAGAAACAGAACAATAAATAGACAATACAGCAGTGTAACAGTAATGTAAATGGGATGTGAATCTGAGACAGAGTAAGTATTCTTGTAGCCCATTCAATCATACACAGGCTATTTACAGTGGCATAATACAGTTCAATGCTTTTGCCTTAAAGAGTAACAGAATATTCCCTGCATAAACAGGATTTCAGAATGTTTAGAGAAAGGTCCTCTCAACAACATACACATGTACTGACAGAACAGCTGCATACATGACATATGCATGTGAGCTACCTGAAAAATCACCTTTCTTTTTCTGATTTAGTCCTTTAGAAATATAGTTCCTGGAGTCTTCACATGTTTCACTGAGTGACTTTTTCTATGAGGTATTTGTTGGGGAGGAGTTTTTCCCTCTTTCTGGAAACAAGCAATAAACCTGTCGTCGGGATGTTATAATTAAAGAATAAGTGGTCAGGATGTGTGGACATGGCTCGGTGTGTTTGTACGATCGCTTACAGACATATTAATCACAGGAAAGACAGAAACTAGTCCAGAGTGAGTAAAAGTGATGCAAATTTCACTCATGATACTTTACAGACCTTTACACAGTTACATGCTGTTTTGACTGAAAGGCGCAGAAAAGAAGCAGAAGAAAATGAGTTACCTTCCATATTTGGTCTTTTTAAAATCCATGCTGTGTGTGTTTGATCATATTAGCTCTCTGTCGAGTGTGTTGCGGCTGGAAAAAGGAGACTAAGCACCGGATATTCACCCCGTCCGAGTATTTCTTTGGTCTCAAAATGCTCAGAAGCCCCTGAAAACGGCTGTAAAGAAACTCCAGCGCCCTGCAGCGATATCACCCACTCCATTTCGAGAGAGACCCCTCTTCATAGATAAGACTGTCTCCTCCCCTCCCCTCCTGATCAGCCCCAGGTCAAACACAGAAGTCCTGCCAGCAAACATGATCTCCATCACCAGCAGACACGCGGGAGACCCTGGAGAACTCACAGCAAACTGCACCGAGCAGTCCCAGAGCCTCTTGTCCACGTGATTTTATTCGTTTTACCTATAGCGCGGTTGTTTATTTACTTCCTCACCTTTATCTGTTTTTTTATTGCACGTTGTCATATCACACTTTGCTTATGGTTTTAACGCGAAGGGGTCCGTTTGGTGGTCTTATCGGTGCACTGCAAACACTGGACGTGAACAGTGGTTGTATTGGCTGATTGGGGTTGGGCCCATGTGTTAAGAGGTTGGAACATTTTTGGCCTTTTTGGAAGTTTTTTCACCTACACATATGATTCCACAGATCATTTTTAAATCTATATTAAAGTAACAGTGTGTGTAGACAGTTCACCTAGTGAAAGTACAACCGTGGCGCCCCCTGTTGATCAAAAAGAAACATGGACCTAAAAGTAATATTTTCATTATATTATAGCAGGGGTCACCAACGTGCTGCCCCCAAGGATCACATGAGTAGCTCGCGAACCCGTTCCAAAATAGCACCAGTGAGCAGCGTCTAACGTTTAATTTTCTCCTGTTGCTATTCTTCCTTAATCACATTTGAGTTTATGTAGATTCGAAAATGACTATATCTGAAAAAAGCATTTAAAACATGTTTATTATATGTGAAGTTTAGATAAGGTTAGGTAAACTCTGTATCAAACAGGTAGCCCTTCGCATGGCTCAGTACCTGTGAAGTAGCTCTCATTTTCAAAAAGGTTGGTGACACCCATATTATAGAATATTACAGGCAGTGATATAAAATTATACCCTGAAGTCTTATCACGAACACTGGCACCAAGACATTAGCAGCAGATCCTGTAACTCTTGTAAGTAAGTAAGTAAGTAAGTAGGCTGTCTTCCATGTTGGGTATCATCTCCCACCCGATGCAGGAGACTGACAGCACTGAGCAGCTCCTTCAGTGGCAGGCTGCTGCACCCACGATGTGGGAAGGACAGATTCAGCACGTCTTTCTTTCCAGCCGTGGTCAGACTCTACAACAAACACCTTGCAGTTGACCACACATACAAACAAACAAACAAACAAACAAAGGTGTGTCCAAACTTTTGACTGGTACTGTGTACCCAATGTGTACATACATACATCTAAGTTCTAAGTTCTACATACATACATCTAAGTTCTGATCTAAGTTTACATATACACAGTTTTTATTCTATTGTTTTTACCTTTGCACTGTCCACTTTGTGCTGTGACAATGCATTTCCCACTTGTGGGACTAATAAAGGTTTATCCTGTCTTATCTTAAGTTGGACCTGGGCTTGATTAGTATGTTCAGCAAATCCCACAGATGGTTGACTGGATTAAGAATTTGGAGGCCAAATCAATCTTGAGCTTGTTATTATGTTTCTCAACCCTTTCCTACCCAGTTGTGGCACTGCTGAAAGAGGTCACTGTCACTGGGGAATACTGTCACCAAAGAGTGTTCTTGGTCTGTAACAATGTTTAGACAGGTGGTCTGTGTTTATTATGTACATAGTGGGGTGGGACAACGTTTTTCCAAGGACCATGGTGCAGAATAGAACAACATTCAACAAAGTACAAGTTACGACAGAAACAACACAATAAGCAGACAATACAAAAATGTAACATCATAGTGTCAATAGGATGTAAACATTCCAGAGTGACTAATATTGTACCATAAGTATGACAGGTGGAGAGTATGGTAAGTATGAGAAGTATGAGAGGCAGCTAGCAAAATCAAACCACACCGACTGAGTGTTAATCATAAGCTTATCAAATAACAGGACATGAGTATAAAGAGAAGTAGTGCACTGGAATGACACTTGGTTAAGCAGAGTTATGATGGCTTGAGGTATAAAAACTGTTACTCAGTTTTCCAGAGCCTGAGCGGAAGCTACAACACCATACAGTAGAAGAGAAAAGAGTCCATGTAAATTGATTATTTTCTAAATCCTTATTACAGTTGTAATCAAAATGCCAGTTTTAAGAAGATTGTCAGTCATATTAAAGTTTTATTAACACTACACATTATCAGCACTGAATATCAGGTACAACAGACATATTTTCAGAAACACAGGGTTGAAATAGGTGGTCTACCGGTCCCACCCAGTAAGAAAGCCAGTGTCTGTCAACAGTATAAGTCTGGTGGAACGATTGAGCTTATCACAATCCTGAGATGCAAATGTTGTCAACGGCTCAATGAACAGTTGTAGAGGGTGGAGCCCTGACAAGGCTTTACAGAGTGTGTAAAGCAGTTGTTCCCACGCTGATCTGAGGTTTTAGTTTAAAACATAGTCATACATATGATGAAGACTGATCTTAGATCAGTGTTGCTATTCTGAGATGACTGATAATACCCTGGGCCAGTACAGACCTTCCAGGAACTCCTGGAGGGATCCTGGATCAGATTCCTCTCCAGTTTACTATGACATTTCTGACAGGAACAGATCCTAAATCTGTACTCTTGTTCTGAGAAGATGAGATGTTTGATACACTGTATAGACATAATTTGTAACACACCAATTTTTAAGCTTCAGCATACCAATACATTTTGGGCAACACCATGCTTCCACCTTCTTTGGAGAAGAACCTTGTCTATTCCAGTGCATAAAGCAAGCTCCATAAAGGCATGGTTGAATGAGGTCGGTGTGGATAAACTTGACTGACTGGCCCTCACAGACTCCTGACCTCAACCAAACCACCTTTGGGATGAACTGGGATGGAGATCGCGAGCCAGGCCTTCTCATCTAACACCAGTGCCTGACCTCATAAATGTTCTACAGAATGAATGGGCACAACAACATAAACTCCAAAATGTTGTGGAAAGCCTTCCAAGAACAGTGGAAATTGTTATGGCTGCAAAGGGAGGGACCAACACCATATTAAAGTCTATGCATTTGAATGCAGTGTCATTAAAGTCTCTGCTGGTGTAATGGTCAGACGTCCCGATACTTTTGCTCATGTAGTGTGTATGTGTATCTTTGTCTTTAAATCAGATGCATGTTGGCGTGACTGCGCATGTGCACTAGGAGGGAGAGCCACTGAGAAAAACAACAACATTCATTGGGAGAGGGAGAAGGGAGGAACTTGAGGTCTGTGTGGAGTGATTAGGGATTTTGGAGCTATCGACAGAAAGCTATCCGTGTTTACGGCCATTTCAATTTCCATTTAACTCGTAGATGGTTCCGTGCTCATGAACCTGGCCAGTCAGAGCGGAGAGGCCGGCTGCAGCCAGCTCCTCTTCGCCAACTTTAACCAGGATAACACGTAAGAGAGGACGGGGGAACCTTTTTGGGGGTCGGGGAAGAGGGGCCTTTTCGTTCAGCCCACTGGCAATGGAGCTGCAGTCAGCTAAATCTAGTTGACATTTAATTGTGTAAATGATGTCAGTTATCAACGCCAAGTCCTACAATTTAACTTGTCCAGTTGGCATTTCTTAATTTTAAATTTTACTCAAAACTCGTGTGATAAAACACTCTGCACTGCTCGGTTGGGCAACTCTAAAAAGTTGGCTGATGGCTACCTAGATAGCTCGTGTTAGCAATCAACTGAAATGGCACTGCCTCAGCAGTAAACGAAGGACTGTTTTTGGCCTGTAATCTTTGTCTGTTTACGTTTCACTGACTACAAAAATGAACTAATTGAGCAAAATGGTATTATTTTCATATAGCCAGCCTGCTTAATACCCGTAGCTGTCATCTCAGCTACTAGGCTAAGTTAGCCACATGTCAGCTAACTGCTAAAATTAAGTCAGCTAAAATGTATGTTTACGGGCATGATAACGTGTCCGGCTCGACCTTATTTAAAACCAGTAAATAGTAGCTAAATCAGCCGTATTCTAATTTAACAACTTCCAAACTTAAAAACCAGGAGTCAGGTCTAAACTATATGGCAGTTTGTGGTTAGCCGTTAGCCTGCCAGCTGCAAGTAGCTCCCTAAGTCAACAAGGTAGCCTAATTATAAAAATAGCCCTGTTACATGTTGTTTCAGCTTGTCAAGAACTACGACATAATCACCTCAAAATAATTTATCACGGAGTACTGTTCACTAGTTCAAGCTTCATAATGTTGGTGTTTACAAAATCCCCATATGAAACGCATTACTGGCCAGAGCTGTTTTACTATTTTTTGAATCTCTGGTGGGTTTTTGTCCCAATAATTTAATCTCTCCTCTGTCTAGGTCCTTAGCTGTTGGTACTAAATCTGGATACAAGTTTTTCTCGTTGTCATCCGTGGACAAATTGGAACAGATTTATGAATGTAGTAAGTATCTCTTTTGCTGTTTTTGATAGGAAAACGTAGGTGACATTGCACTTGGCAAAAATGCAGTTACTACAGCTGTTGGGTATATAACTTGACAGGGATTATTGAAGCATTAACAGTAATCGTTTGTCATTTTTTGTTATCCTTACAATCATGCCAGTGCTTTCCTTATAAAAACATTTACAGGACAAGTTGGGATTCCTGTATTAGTCATAAGTAAACAGTTTGGTTGTGTAGTGCCTTCAAAAATAAACTGCTATCTTTCTTAATCTTACTTTGCATTAAACCTGACTCTGTCTTATCTTCTGCACACAGCTGTCATGCATATTCTTATTTTTTCCACCGCGACAGTGGATTTGCCTTTAGTCAACCTCTACAAACATTTTATTGTGCATGTCTTCTTTGTTCCCCATAGCCGACACAGAAGATGTGTGCATTGTGGAACGACTCTTCTCCAGTAGCCTTGTTGCTATTGTTAGCCTTAAGGCACCTAGGAAGCTCAAAGTGTGTCACTTCAAGAAAGGAACAGAGATATGTAACTACAGCTACTCAAACACTATACTGGCTGTAAAACTGAACAGACAGGTAAATGCAGATGCTCTGTATGTTTTCTGTAAATCCATAAAAATCTAAATTATTGGCCAAATATATTAACAGACCTCTTGAATTTGGTGCCAGTTGTTTGTGATTAATACCACAAGCAATATATAGATAATGTACATATTATTTATGCACAATATGTAGTACACAGTATAAGTAGTGCACAATTTACAATGCAGAAAATACATTGTGTGTGGTAGAGTTTGTACAGTGTGTTATTAGAGAAGCAGTGTGTAGTAACTATCTAGAGAAACAAGAGAAGCTATGGTATAACAGATGATACTACTGGTCAGCTATTTATGAGTCTGATGGTACGAGGAAAGAAACTTCTCCTGTGTAGCTTTCAGACTGGTACTCTTTCAGACAATTTTTAGTTTCAATTCACTTTTTCTGTAAACGGCCAGAAGTAGTGCAAGGACCACAGAATACCGTTGGGCAGTTTTCAGTTCAACACTTTTCAGAATATGCTAAACTGGATTTAAGTTGTATATTCTAGATAATAATAAAAACAAATAACTTATACAAGCAGAAGGACAATCTGATGCTAAACATGATTTAGAAAACAAAAAATAGCTGAAATGAACAGTTTTTATTTATTATTTTCATTTTCTTTGTCCAGAGATTGATAGTATGTCTGGAAGAATCACTGTATATCCATAACATCAGGGATATGAAAGTACTACATACCATTAGAGAAACTCCTCCGAATCCATCAGGTATGTAAATTAAAGATGCACAATTGAATTTTCAGCCAGTAGATGGTGCAATTGCTTCAGCTCTGAGTGTTTTGCATTTTCAAATGTACCGGTAACAGCACGGCAAGAGGCCATTTTCTGGCCAGCGAATATGTGTGTGTTGGAGTTGTATTGTCATTTTGCATGTAGGTACTTGCAGGGACTCTTAAGCACTTTCTCTCTTGAAGGACAAATAGATTGTTGGGCAGCTTTGAGTATTGTATTTCTGTTTGCCTTCTCACATTTACTCAGCCCCGGCAAGTTCTTGTTTCAGAAGTGAACAATAAAATTAACACTATGTGGACACAGATGCTTTTTCAACTGAGTCTTTGTAACCAATGAAAACATGATACTGGGTCAATCCTGTTAGGTTTTAAAATTGTGTTGTTTTTTTTTTTATTATCAATTTCTAGGATTATGTGCACTGTCAATCAGCAATGACAACTGCTATTTGGCATATCCAGGAAGTGCATCAATAGGGGAAGTGCAAGTCTTTGACACTGTTAACTTGGTAAGATTCAATAAAAGTGTTGACTATGATTTGTAGAACCCAAAAATAATCAATAACAGCAAAATGCTGACACTTCTCACTTGCAGAGGGCTGCTAATATGATTCCTGCTCACGACAGCCCGCTGGCAGCAGTGGCTTTTGATGCTAGTGGTACAAAACTTGCCACAGCTTCAGAGAAGGTACTGTATTTTGGCATTTTTCCTGGAGCAAGCATGTGAGGTTATAAATATATTTTTCATGTATACATTTATTTTTGACATTTTAGTTTTATATTTTATATAAGATGTCTTTTTGTGGTGTTGTCTAGGGCACCGTTATCCGTGTGTTCTCCATTCCAGAGGGCCAGAAACTCTTTGAGTTTAGGAGGGGAGTGAAGAGGTGGATATCACAGCAAAAAGATCTGTCTTTTAGATTCTGAAATTCATACGTTTAATAGAGGTGCCTAAGTGAATAATGTTCAATCATAACAATTTTCCTTTTTTTTTTTTTGCAAGATGTGTGAGTATCTGCTCCTTGGCCTTTAGTATGGACGGGCTTTATCTGTCTGCCTCTAGCAACACTGAAACAGTTCATATCTTTAAGCTGGAGACACAGAGAGAAAAGTAAGTTTTAAAACTTTCACTGAAATATCATTTGCCCACTTTAGTAGTGCAATTTGTAAACTAGTAAATTTCTTAATATTTTCAGAGTATTGTGTTGATAATAGCACTTTGTAAGCAACTTCAGTCTTCCACTCACAGGCCACAGGAAGAGCCTACTACTTGGACAGGGTACTTTGGGAAAGTACTGATGGCCTCCACCACATATCTGCCTACGCCGGTATCTGAAATGTTCACGCAAGGGAGAGCCTTTGCCACAGTCAGACTGCCATTTTCAGGACACAAGAACATCTGTGCTCTTGCCATGTGAGTTTTTGTCCCAAATGTTTTTCCTAAGAGGTACCATGCCACTGCACAGTAAATTTCAGTGTATTTATTTGTTCTGTTTTTTTCAGAATCCAGAAGATCCCAAGACTTCTGGTGGCAGCAGCAGATGGCTACCTTTACTTGTACAACCTGGATCCACAGGAAGGGGGAGAGTGTACACTAATGAAGCAGCACAAGTAATGCCTGCATTTCTGTTCATCGTAGTACAGTTTTCAAAGCACATGGTAGAATATTTACAAAGAAGTGTTGTTTTTGTTATTGTTTTTGACCAAATATGTGTGGTTTGTTTGCTCTCATAGAAAACAGACTCTAATTTCTGAAAACATTTAGTGCCACGGTCAATTACCGCACTGTGACTGCTAACAGAAGGAGAAACTACTACTTCTGATTTTCCAAATAAGTTACAGAGAATAACTTTAGAAAAGGGGCTGTCACAAATTTGGTCACTCTTTGTTCCTTTTAGGTTAGATGGAAGTGCCGAGCCTGCGAATGAAATTTTAGACCAGGCACCTCATGATCGCCCACTTGTGGCACAGACTTACAGTGCTGCTGTTGCCAAAGGTAAGAGTTGTATTTTAGCTTACAGTGGGGTGTTAACTCTGGTCCTGGATGATCCATATCCAGCTAGGTGTATTTGTGCAGGGAAATCAGAACTGTGCTGGAAATCCAACACCTCCAGGACTGGAGTTCAACAGTCACGATCTGCATCCATGAGTTTGAAACTTCACATTTCCATAAATTTCCCTAACTGTTACACATTATGATAACAGGTTACTCTGAGGATCAGGGTGCAGTGGGTGGGGCCGGAGTGGAGGATGATATGAATGCCCTGCATCTGGATGAGGAAAACGAGCAGCCCCCCCTAATCCTGGAGACAGACTGAGAGATGCCCCTGCCGCCATGGGGCACGAAATGAACGACGGAGTGACATTTCAGAGGGGGGGTGCTTTTCCTCCTCCTCTGGTGCTGCTATGAACATGTGACCTGGTGGAGAAGGGATTAAAAGAGAGGGCATTTTTAAAGCAAGCCTAGCTGTAGCCTCATTCTGTCTGTTGTTACATATAGATGTTTCTCTTTCTTTCCCCTTTTTGTGGCTTTTTAATCTGGTGGATTTTGATGCCCAGATGTACCTTTTTAATATAATACTAAGTAAGAAAACCAAGCTACAGCCATCATGTCTCGTAGCTTTGCATGTACATGTGCCAAGTATAGGAGTGCTAGAAAACATTTGCTCTCATGTCAGTGGTTCTGATCTGTTCGGTGGACATCCTCCTCTTGAGCCTTGACAAACGCTAACGTGTGTGTGCGCGTGTTTCTTTCTTAAAAATTGGATAACTAGCTTGATATGCCTGCCATGCCACTGCATACCGTGCAATGTTTTTTCAGTTGTGTCGGACACGTGGAGTGTTTTCTGTCATCTGCGTCTGTGGCTGTTCCAGTGACGAGATGTGAATGTTGTCCTCCATTTGCAATGCTTATGGTCCCTCAACATTGCTTTGCCAGTCTGGTTGCAGAAAAACTTTATAAAATGACATTACCAGTCTAAACAAACAGTATTCACAGGCTGTGCTTTCTGAGGGTCATCTTAGGTTTTGCTCTGAATTAAACACAGAAGCACTTGATTTTAGACCAATATTCACACTACCTTATGGACCATTTGGTTATCCAATTTGGCACAAATGATTACGAGTCTCTACATCACCCCATTGTCTTCCTGTACCCTGACGTAATTGAATGGAAGAATTTTATGGAAGTCGCTATGGAGATACAAAACATTGTCCATGTTATTCGAAGTTGAAATGAAGGTGATTTGATGCATTAATTTGGGCAGAGTTGTGTGCAAATGCTGCCCTGTGATCTTATGTAATAAAAGAGGCTCAGAGAGCCAGCCATTGTCTGGTTTTCAGCTTAATAAATGAATTGTATTAAATGGATGATCCTCCATACAATCAGTGTCAGGCAGATTGATATAACCGGCTTTGTCTATTTGTTGAAGGTGAGATTCTGTTTTGACCACGTTATTATTGAAAATAAAATAAGATCCTCCATTGCACACAGGCAAAAATGGATGGTTAAGGTTCCTGAGTGCAGCTCACGGTTTCCAGACAGATGTGGAAAAAGTCACAGGCGAGATGGTGACTCTGTGTTTGTGGCGTGTTCCCATGGACGTCACGCTGGAGTGCTGTCTATTTAACAAATACAGCTGAAGTCTAGGTCACATGGTCTGGCAGCTAAGACAGATCAGGTCAAATGTGGGGTGTAGACCTAAAGGGCCTCAAGTTCTCATGAGAAGTAAAAGAGGAGATGAGGGCTCATTAATGTGATGAAATTTTCTAGGTAAATAATGATTTGCAGTAAGTCCAGCAAGCACAAAGTATACGCAAAAGAAACTATGTTCTGGGATTGTCCATTAGGAGACTTTCCCCACCATCGAAGTAAGCCTAAATTCTCAATTGAAGGCTCCCAAAGGTATCATTTCTATGCATGATCGTCACTTCAGCATGATCTGATGGTGTATACCAGAACAAACATTAACTGATCGACTTTTTCATCAGACATTGAGCTCTGACAACCCTAGGCCACTATATTTTTTTTTTAATGATTTTTGTATAAAATGTGAATTGTTCCATATAAAAATAAAATAAAACCTCTGATTGAATATATCATCAAAGAGCTTGTGTTCAGAGTGAAGTTTTGACTTTATATGCCTGCATCTTGGCCATATAAATGTATTCTTTTAATAAATGTAGTTACATGAGGCATGTTTTAAGGCATTATTTATTTAAAAATCAGAGCATAAAACAGTAACAGAAAGCACACTATGACCAGCATATTCTGAAAATGCACTACAAATAACTGCATGATTTATCCAAATTCTGTTACATCTGTTTTATGAGCATACATGCTTACTATTTCAAAACGACTGATTGAAATGTATGGCTGCGTATTTGCATTGGAGCAGCAAGGAGTTGACAGGGTCAACCTCTTGTCTGAAGGACACCTTGAAGTCTTTAGACAATCTTCAGGTCTTTCATTGCAGATTCGAGGGACTGTTTGAGGGGAAAAGTGTGTTAAAGTTTTATTGTTCTTACACAACCACAGTCCTGTCTTGTATTCATCAATAGTAATAATCACATAAACCACACAAATGAGGAAGAAAATGATGAGCCTCACCTTCACATCCCAAATAGCCATGCCACCATCCATTCCAGTGGTGCAGAACTTGGTACAATTAGCTTTTCCACCCTGAAGAACTGAGATTTGGCTACAAGAAGCAGACCAGCACAATTTATTTATAATCACTGGTGTTTGGTGTGATAAAAGTCAAGACATGAAGGAAAGCGAACTCTACCTGATGCTGTTTTTGTGCAGGGACTCCAGCACAGCCTCTTTAGTGTCAGAGGTGGCTTTCTTGTCCAGGTTCTGGAAGCGCTCTCTGGCTGTCATTCCCTTCTGTGCACTCTGCTTGGGAACATCCAGCTTCCCTCCAAACGTCAGAGCCCCTTTCCCAGAGTCATAGACAAACAGCACTGGGTAGCAGTCGTGGCCCTGAAATGCATTCAATAATTCACTACATGCAACAGATGCTGTGTTTTTACAGTCTAGGATAAATTATAGTTGTGCAGATGCTTTGGGAGCTAAATCAGTTAATTACTTGCAACATCATTATTATTATTTGCAATAGTTTCACCGTGTGAGATTTCATTACTTATGTCAATATTACATATATACTACTGATCTCTACTACGTGCAGTAACATACTCCTAACTACCATTTGTCTCAAATTCACTTAACCATAGTATTTATACCCAGCATTTGTGTATTTTGCAACGTGAACTTGATATAGAGTTTTTATTGGATTATTTATTTATACTTTAGATTGTATATTGTTGTGGTCTCTGTGTTTATGTGCTGTTATAAGATATAAGCGATTCCCTCCAGAATCAATGACGTTTTCTGATTCTGATGAAGAACACTTACTGCTGCCACTAGGCTGTTCTCAGTGATGAAGGTCACACAAAGCAGAGGAAGGGTCTCAGAAGTCAGGCTGGTAATTCTGACACAGTAAAAAGAGAGATTTTAGTACAAATAAGTAAATAAATGAATAAAAACTAAATATCGATCTGGCATACCTTATAAACATTATAGCTGTAAAGGCTCTGCAATGTACAGTAACTCCTGATTCTGGGTATGCTATGCTTTTAAGATGATGCTTTGAATGTAGCTAACAAATAATAGAAGCTTATAGTCAACCAGTGTTTTTTTTTACATTTTGTTCCAGGAGTCTAATGTGATTTTGTCCATTCATGTACATAACAGTATTTCAAATATAGTACATTTAGAGAAGGGGGTGATTTGCATTAATATGCATTTCAGCTGAAACCAAACAGAAATCTTTTTTTTGCCAAGGCTCTGGCTCTGGTCATATAAAAGTCATTTTTCTTGTAACCATCTGTCAAAATGTAGTTAATCTGTAATACATCCATCTGCACCAAACTAGTGAAATGCTCAGCTAGCTTGGAGACCAACAGTAGTGCTATGATTAAGACAACTCCCATTTTTATCATTGGCTCACCCTAAATGACTGCTCAAGTATATTTTCAATGTAAAATCTTAGAAATAAGTAAACCAAGAACACAAATGACATTCAAAATTGAGTTACGAACACACTCTGGAACACACAGCTACTTATGATGCTAAACGGAGGCACTTCTCATGGGTTCATGAAAGGTTTAGGTGTTCACGAGTGTTTAAAATACTGTTTTGGTGAGGTTACCAGCCTTGTGATAGCGTGAATGCTTCAACATCGGGATTTCAGCTTCTTAATATTGACAGCAGTGATGAAAAATGGCATGCAGTGATGAAAACTAGCTTAGACATGGAGTTTCTAATATAAACATGATGCCAGCCACAGAATGGTGACACAGCTTCAGGGTTCTATACTATGTTTCACTCAGAAATAGGTCAGAGTGGGGTACAGTGGGGAAATGCATTTTTATTTCTGATTTATGCTGCCTTTAGCTCCAGTGCAAAACTAAAGAAGTAGTTGTGTCCTGGCCAAATACATCTGCTAAACTGTTACTGGCAAAGGAGTAAAGAGGAGTATGTTGGGCCTACAGGTGAACTGTAAAACTGAGAATGTACACACCGTTTGAAAGTGTACTGTAGAGAAAGACAGAACTCACGCAGCAGCCTTGCCTCCCTCAGCCACAGCTACAGTGCTGTCATGGCTGGCCCAGGCCACACGGTTGCCACTTTCAGAGAAGCAGACCCCGTGCACCCACCCTGCAGTGCCAGTGGACTCAAACATCACCTCCCCGAATGGCATCTTGGAGCCCCATGGAGTAGGAGCCGGCTTCTCCTCCACCTCTTTGATATACGCAGAGAAAATCCTGTAAAGAAGCAAAATCAAAATGGACTGAATCACTCTGTAGCCTGTGACAAACAGCCGTGAGCATTGCCTAGTGTGATCTAATTTATGTAATTCTAAATTGCCTCTTTTAACATGTCAGTGTGACCAGTGATCCGTGTTCTTATAACTGTATAACCTAAATTACCTGAATATTACAAAAAAAATGACAAAATAAACATACACAATGATACAATGTATTTCAGCATATGAATTAAATGTATTGTGTATCTTCAGTACATTTTTATATTTGTGCAGGTTTAGTGTGGACAACACATATGGGTCACTCCTACCTGCATTTGAAGTCACATGAACCAGCAGCCAGCAGAATGTTGTTGGGATGCCAGTCTAGACAGAGAATAGTGGAGCGGATGGGCTTCTTAATGTGCTTACAAACCCACCTGGAAGAGAAAGATTAGCTCAGTTACCAGTACAGTACATAAAACACCCTGAAACTCCATCCAGCAATGGGAGGAAAAGGCCTGACTGGATCTCATGTAGAGAAAATGAGTTTCTCTTGGGGCTAAAAGGATTATACCAGTTACCCCAAAAAGAATCTAGCAGGGACCTTATTTATAAAACATTCGGATGCTTGGACTGGATCTTAAAATGGTAGTATGTGAAATTATACTTTGAAGTTATACATGATATACAACTGTGCACAGATCAATGCAAATTTGTTGTAGTGGCACTCTCAGTGTGCTCTTAGGATTAGGGTGGGTGATTTGTGCACAAGGCATTTGTACAGATGTGCTGAGAATTCAATAATTATAGGGAGGCATTTAAGTGCATCTTATAAATGAGTCACCATACCTTCTGTCTCAGCTTCATCTATATATATATGCATAAAAATAATGAGCTCATCTGCCTCTCAAGCTAATTAAACCTGTGGCAGACGAGGCCCACTATCCACCCACAGTCCACCGGCTGATAATGCAGGACCACCTGAGCAGCTCACCAGTCATTCTCCTGCTCAAAATAACAGACAGAGATGAGGCGAGATCCACTGCCAACGGCAAACTTGTTTTCTTTGGGCGACCATTTGACGCAGCGCGCGGCTCGATTAATCCTGAGAATGACCAGTGTGGGCTTCCAAGCATCCCCCTTTAGGGTCCACACATAGGCATTACGGTCGGTGCCACAGGTGACGATGCGGTTGCTCTCTGGAGCCCAGTCAATACCTGCAAGGTGGGGTAAGAGTGAAGTTAAGACTTTAGTTAAGCACTTGGACTTACCATTTTAGGCTTATGGTTTGAGACCATGACAACATTACTTACCAGTCACCTGACCGTTGTGCTCCTTTAGCACATGAGTCTTGGTCCAGCTATTTCCGTCCTTTTTGTAGATATGGACATCATGGTTGTTGGGACACAGTGCAATTTCTAACCAAAAACAAAACAAAATAAAACCCCCCAGAAATGATTAGAAAACACATTAGTTCACCTGCAGGGGAATTTGCTTACAGGAATAGTAGTATTGCATAATTACATAGTTATAGCATAGACACTGAATTATATTACCTGTAAAGTGATACAAATGGCAAAATATTATGGGTAAAAATATAAAGGTTTTTATTCATAAAGAAAAACAAATGAAACTAGGCCACAAGTATCAATCTTATATCTCATTGTGCATCTATATTATCAAGCCCTTGCCTAAACTTGTTTATGTGGTTTCTGACACTGCAGGCAATAAAATGTCTATAGAAAGGCATTATAGCCAATACAGCAGGAGCTGCATCTTAAAGTTTTTTAGAATCAACTGAATGAGCTGAAACACTGGACACCAAACACGTCTTTTCTAGTCAACTGTGAATTGTTTTATTTCATTAAACCATTCCTCCAAAACACAGACCAACATACTTAAATTCTAAGCCACAGTCAACAGTAGCAGAGGAACGAGAACATTTGTATATCAACAAAGGAAAAGAAGGGGGATGGAAGCAAGTTGTCCGTTTCAGATTATTACATAAAGCTCTGACTGGAAGTGCCATCTGTTACTGGCATTAAAACGTTTTAGCTCTAACTGCATTATTTAACATTGTTGTCAGTTAAACGGTATTTAGGAGGTTTCTAATATGTGAGAAAATACACCATATATTTGATAGAAAAAAATGAATCAGTGTTTGTGAAAGGTGAACAACTAAAAGAACTGACACCATCCAGTAAAGAATAATGATAACTGATATAATTGCAGGGACTTAGCGTACATAGTACATAAAGTATGTCATCTCCTATACAAGACACATTAATTTTACTATTATTATTATTACTGTTGAGGTCAGTTGTGTTAGCACTTTAATAAATTTTTTTTATTATACTATGATTATTAATATTATATTACAGTGTTACGGGCACCCTTGCTACATTACATTATCCATTTTCAGTGTTTTCCCATTTGAACTGCATAAATAAAAAGTTCACCAAAAAAGGAAGGCAAAACAAGAGATGAGACTGAACATTCTGTTCCAGCAGATGTGCTGCATCATTTTTATATTACTTATTCTTATTACCGTTGGTGTTTACTTGTGCATTATTATTCTGATCATCAATATTTCTTGTGCACATTTGCTACTCTTTTATGTATTTTTCAGTGTTAGTACATTCCAGTATTAGAACTGCTTCCTAAATATACATGCTATTCAGACACAAACATGCTATTCACACAAGTCTGTTTGAGTCAGAGCTTTCCATACTGCCTCAGCAGATGTGCTCCATCATTTATGGTCAGCATGTGTGAGCTCAGAAGCTTTTTTGTTGCTTTCACAGAGCTCATTTGCTGTTCGGGCCTGGCGGTCTGCTTAAGACGTCCCACATCAACAACAGGGCACCATTCATGGTAAAACAGGAAGGTGCGGGGTGGGGATTAGTCATTACTGCTTCTCTCATCAGTGCAGGAGGGGGGAAAAAATGAGCCGGGTGGCGACAGAGAAAGACATCTCTGCGCTTTTTTCCTCCATTTAGGCTCAGATTCTGCTCTTAAAACAAAAGACTAACTGTTCCCAACCTGATTTTTCTGCTTTTGATGTTTTCTTCTCCAGCTTTTTATCCCCCCCCTGCTGCTTAATTCTAACTGTGCTGATATAAGTAAAAGCACAGGGAGGGGACCTAAAAAACTGACTGATGTAAGTTTGAAAGCAGCGTGTTTGGCAGTGCAGATCAAGCACCGTGGATTGTGGTTTTTGTAGGATGGTGAACTCAGCAGAAATCTGGATTAAAACAACAGCCAGCTCTCAGGGCTCGAAGGGTGGTCGATTCACTTGTGAGCTCACAGCACACATTCAGGACGGCAAAGTACCATCTATGAGGTGTTTTTTCACATAGATCTGAAACAAGCCCTAGATATTTTACTATATTCTATGTTTGGGTTTAAAGTGGTGCTCTTAAATTGAGCACATTACTGACTTTTATCTCTATTCCAAACCCTATGAACTGATGCACAATGAGGAACCATGACAAATATGGCCCAAAGTGTTCTTAACCTTGTGATGGAGAGGAGAGAAAAAAAAACACACCTTCAACAAAAGCGTCCTTGTTCACATTGTGGCAAAAGCAAAGACAGCTTAACTTTGATCTGTTTGGAGCCTCTACACTACAAAGTTTTCCAGTGAATATCAAGATTCAGGAGTACATAAATCAGAGAAGCATATTGAAAAGCCAGATGCCTCCTCCTGCTGAGAGTCCAGAGGAAATACCTGGGGTTACCTGGCCCAGGACCACATGTTTCACAAGTCACACTTCTGAATCATTGTAACTTCCAAATGCTGGTTGTCCTGCACATGTAATACTATAGACCCAGTCGTGTGCACCGTATATAACGAAACCTCTACAGTGGAGGTTTTTTCTCTAACCATTTTTCCCTACATTTTTATTTCCAGACAGGGACACTATTCAGAACAGTGAGACAGATCTGCAGCTGAACAGCTGAACTTACGGGTTCGATCCTTGTTCCAGGCATGGCAGCTGATGGGTTCTAGCAGAAAGCTGTGGTAAGCCATGGTTAATGTCTCTGCAAATCAGATGCATGAGGAGATTAGGAATTACAGTGACTCCTTACACAAGTTGATACCCCTAAAATCCTGCAACGTTGTAACCAGCTGCATCAACTTCCCTGCCCGGGCTTCTTCGCTTCCGCAAGAAAAAGAGAAGTTTTAGAACTTCCTCATCCAGTGTTAAATATGCATATTGCTGCATTCCTTCGTGTCTGGATCAAATGTAATTTCTGTCTAAAAAGTTTCCCGCTGGCTTCTGGAGCCATAAACTTCCTCTTTCTCTTTATGCAGCAAATTAAAACCAGACCAGAAAGGAATGTGACATGAGGTCAGACACACTGGTGACAACTGCACAAGAAAAACACATGAAGCACCTCGTCATCAGACTTTCCATTTACAGATCACTCCCAGTTGTACCTCTTTTCACCAGTGCACCTCGATGTGCAAATGAACCATCTGTGAAAACCCTTCAAGAAAGGAAATTTGCAACTACAAGAGCGTAAGATTCTATTTATAGTGGGAAACACTGTTTTGACATTCCTAGACATAGGTGTAACATGTTGCCACATGTGAGCAGAACGTCACAACAGTAAAAGTCATACCAGAACCCGCCCCGCAGCCCGAAACCTCCACGCCTTGTACAAACAAAAATCTGTTATCTTACTCACCCTGGAAATGGTTAAACAAAACGTCCCTGAGGTGTAGGATAGGAAGATGTGAAACAGAAGCCTGAGTTCGTGGACTCTGAGCAGTCAACACAAACGCTGGCTTGGCTCTCAATGAACTGAACTATTTCCTTAGACCTTTATATACATAAAAAAATGTTCTTCCCCCTTCCTGTTTGAGACATAACCACTTCCTCATGTGGGCGGCTGTCTGCTAGAGAGGCCAGCCTTCTGTTCAACTGCCTTCAACATCCTGCTCAGAGCCGTGTACAACATAAGGTCCTCTCATAACCCTTCATCAGTGTCTACTGCCTGTAAACACAGCGAACGTTCATGTGAGCAAAGCTTACTTGGGACAACTTGCTGAATGCGAATGTTTGGCACCAATAACAGCACACATGCAAGCTGTGCATGTTAAAACATGGGGAAATATGTTGGTGATGTTTGTTCTCTCAGCCCTATTAAGTAAATACATGCACTGAATCAAACAATGACACATGTGACTACATTCGAAAATCTTGTGTAGTATACTTCATTTATTTCTAGCAGACCATTTACATAAAATTCTCCTTTAATTAAACGCCTCTCTGATTCCCCTGAAGGATCAGAACACCAAGATCAAATGTGAGACTGCTGGAGCACCAGCTTTGGCATAGAATTACAAAAAAACAAACAAAACAAAAAAACAAAAACAAACCCCCAAAATAAAAAGGAATAAAAATAAAACAAAATAAAAAGACCCTAACCCCCTTTTCCATTAGTGTGTTTTTTTTCCGTTTTTAAGTGTCACATCAGCTCACACCACTGTTCAGTGCTTTTTTTTTCAGTTAAAAACTTTCAGAAGTGTTATCAGAAATCTCCTTGTTAGTCTTCAAGCTGCAGTGCTTGCGCTGTGTCATGCTAGTTCAGAGTGAGTTCTTTTACATGATCCGTAGGCCTTGAATAGAGGACTCTAAAGTCTGGGGAGACAAAAATAAATAAAAATAATGAGACCACAAGCTCAGATCAAGATTTGTATGCAAGACTGAGAACTTACTGCAAGGAAAGTGGTTGTGTTATACACTAAATATACAAAATAATGAGCACAAAAAACAAGAAGGGGAGAAACTAAAGCCAAAATAAGCAAAATTACAAACCTTAAAGTCCCATATGGTCATAGCGCCATCAATACCTGTAGTGCAGAATTTGCGACAATCTCTTTTGTCTCCTTCATATATAGACACTTGGCTGCAGAAGAGAAACACAAGTTTGTGATCATTTACACGTTTTTCTAATATTTTTATCCACTATATCTCTATTCTCTAAGCCCATTGACCTAATTCTTTGCACATTCTTTGGCAGTTTCCCCAGGTCACATAACACCTGCAGCCAGTGCCGTAAACAGATACCGTAAAGGACCAAGAGAAGAGCCTGAGACTTACGTGATGCTGTTCTGGTGGAGGGTTTCCAGAGTGCTATTGCGGTCCTCAGTGGTGGCTCTCTTGTCCATGTTGCGGAAGCGCTCCATGGCAGAGATGTTGCGCTGAATGCTCTGCTTTGGAATGTCCAACTTGGATATGAAGGTCACGGTTCCACCATCATCAAAACTGAACAGCATTGGGCAGCAGTCATGACCCTTCAGAGGAACAATGGTACAAGTAAAGTCATGAGACACAAAATCTCTACAGAATCATGATGGTCAAACCCAGATTCATAACACAACGTAACCTGTACTTACCGCTGCCACAATGTTGTTCTCAGAAACAAAGGTGACGCTCAGAAGAGCAAGGAATTCTGTCTTCAGTTGGCTTGGCCTGTAAAAAGAAAAAGAAAAAAAGAAAAAGGAAGTCAAGCCAAGGTATGATAAAACATCTGACAAAGGAAATTTTGATTCAAATTTCAGTAAGCAAGTTGCACTAGATCCTCACGTTGAGCTTTTTGTGGGGTCCACCACAGTCACAGTGCTGTCATGGCTGACCCAAGCCAGTCTGTTCCCACTAGCTGAAAAACAGACACTGTGGACCCATCCTCCACTGCCTGCCCCACCAAACTCTGCCATCACCTGACCAAACGGCATCTTGGACCCCCATGGAGTTGGAGCTGGCTTCTCATCCACCTCCTTGATATATGCAGAAAATACCCTTGGAAAGAGAGATGCACCATGCGAGTCAGAATAAGTTTATAAATGAGGAGCCTGGAGCACAAACCTACATGTTACTGATGTGTTACTATTGAACTATTCAGTCCTCAAACATATAGAAACCCATTAAAAGTCTGTTCAAGTGCGCTCTCACAAAACAATTAAAATCCTTAAAATGCTGAAATGGCTTTTGTTATAACAAGTTTGTACAAGTTAGTTTCAAACTTTTCAGAAAGGGATTTCTGGTTAAACCTAACCAAAAACCAAACCAAAATTAAATGAAAAAAAAATTGTCTGTTATACATAGTTAATTATAGTCAAAACAGCAGAAAATGTATGATGGTACCTGGTGAAAGACACAAGCACCTTACCTGCATTTGAAGTCACATGACCCAGCTGCCAGAAGTACATTGTTTGGATGCCAGTCAAGACTGAGAACAGTGGAACGAATAGGCTTCTTGATGTGTTTGCTCACCCACCTTGAAGATAAGAATACAATCCTTAGGCAGAAACTACAGTGTGAACCACTATAAAATGATGGTTTCAAAGGTTTTCTAAAAGCAAGAGCAACTAGCCATATAAACTGTTGTTACTGTATTGGATTTACCAGTCATTTTCAGACTCAAAGTAGCAAACAGATATGAGGCGGGCTCCACTGCCCACTGCAAACTTGTTCTCCAGTGGAGACCACTTCACAAACGTGGCAGCGCGGTTGATCCTGAGGATGACAAGAGTGGGCTTCCACACACCGTCCTTCTGGCTCCACACGTACGCATTACGATCCGCCCCGCAGGTTACAATCCGATCGCTTTTGGGAGCCCAGTCAATGCCTTTAAATATTGGGTGTAATGTTTATGATACAATGTAAAACTTATCTGAGCTATGGTTCCAAATGTGATGTTACAATCAATCAATAACCATAACAAGTAACCAGGGCTTACCCGTGATGTGTCCATTGTGTTCTTTTAATTCATGGGCTTTCACCCACTGATTTCCACTCTTCTTGTATATATGAACCTCATGGTTGTTTGGACTGATAGCAATTTCTGGGGAAGACAAGCATCGCTCAAAGTGTAAATACCATAAAATATATGTTTTAACTCCTTACAACTCAATGATGAAAGAACTGGGTTACTTACGGGTCCTGTCTCGGTTCCATGCATGGCATGTGATGGGTTCCAAGAGAAACTGGTGGAGTGACATTTTCTTTTTTCAGCTTTTTTTGCAGCCCTGAATGGAGAACACATTTAATGTTTACAGGTCCAAGGTGAACTGCCAGTTATTTCATCACAAGACTTTCCTGCCACACTAAAATAACGAAGACTGTATTTTAGTAGCTTACCAGGGCATTTATTATAAACTAGTACTATATTACCCTCAGTTTAGTCGTCGCCATAAACTGTGCAATACATTAGAAAGACATTTATTCACAGCCAATGACGCTTCAAAACCTCCAAAAGACTCATCTGTTCAGAGAGCATCTCCTCTCTTAGTGCATTACTCCTACATAAAGGTTTAACACGTAATACTCTCCTCTGGTTCCCACGCTGTCCTGAAACTTGAATGTGTCCTCATATCGTTAGTCGCTTTGGATAAAAGCGTCCTCCAAATGACTGTAATGTAATGTCCACACAACACTTAAGATCTAACCACTAACATGCTGAAAATATACCTTAAGTCGAAAAACACAACGCTTCTCACTTAACCGGTAGAACAAGAACTTCAGTGAGCACTTCTCGGTTTCAGGGCGTGGATCTATATCTGCTCCTGGTGCTGTAGCCAACTAGCCAGTGGGCTAAGCTAACAGTCAGTGCCAGTGTAAATTCAGTGGAGGGCTAATACTGAGCTAATGCTAAGTGGGAAAACTAGCTGTAGCTAACTTACAGGGAAAACAGGGGCGATTGTCTTAGAAAATAAAAAAGACGACATTTAAAGTTACCGCAAGGATCACTGCAATACATGAAAAAGATCATAGTAAAGTAATGCTCGAAATGAGCCAGTTTATTGGAGCTAATTTCATTGTAAAAAAGGCCGCTCTCGACATGCCGGCTCACTGCTCTCTCTCCCTCTCTTTCCAGGCCCCCACAGCCATAACCACACAGCACACCTGGATAGTAGTTATCGTGAAATATCCACAAACGCCTCGTCGCTGCTTCGCCTCGTAAGACGGACTTGAATTCGCGGACTCTGGACAGTCGACACGAATCCACTCCGGCTGCTCCTGCTCTCGGCCTCTCCGGGAAATGGCAACGGCACTCCGGACAGACGCGCCACACTGCGCATGCGTACGCACAGCAACACCGGGGCTGAGCGAAAAGGAGGGAAAAGGTACACTACTTGGACAAAAGTATTGAGACGCCTAACCACTCCACCAACAGAGACTTTAATAACACTGCATTATAACACATAGCCTTTAATATAAAGCCCCCCCACCATTTGCAGCTATTCACAAATCTCTGGAGTGTCTCTGTGGGAATTTGTGCCCATTCACATTCGGTAGAGCATTTACGTGGTCAGGCACTGATGATGGACGATAAGGCCTGGTTCGCAATCTCCGTTCCAGTTCACCCTAAAGGTGCTGGGTGAGGGCTCGTCCCGTGTCAAGTTAAAGTGAAGCATTGACATTGCCCTTCAATGGAAGCAAGGAGCCAATCAGCACGAGGTGTGTCCAAACTAGAGCCCGACTGATAAAGGGTTTTGAAGGCCGATACCGATACAAATATTTGTTGGTTTTAAAATCCGATATTTCGATATATTGGCCGATCAGCAGGTTGCAGGATGGGTGGCGCGTTATACACGAGTGTTGCCAACAGGGACGGTGTATAGTGCCCTCTGGTGGACAAACTATACAATGCCAACACTCATGACATGGTTGAAGGGTGTTTCGTCCGTTTTTATTTTATTTTTGAAATATTCATTTATCGGCCAATATAAATGCAGATACCGATAGTTTGGAAAATTACTAATACCGATATATTGGTCGGGCTCTAGTCCAAACTTTTGTCCATGTAGTGGGAACCCGTTTTAATCGTTAATTAACATATTTTTAGACACCAACAATTCCTTATGAACAAGTAAAATGTTTCTAGTAGTAGAAAAATGAAATGTAACAAATCGAATTTTAACATTCAACTATCATTTAGTGCAGTTTTGGACCTTGTCTGCATTTTGATTTTCAAAAGGCGTCACAGTTTGACCAATAATGCAGTTGTGGCTTATCGCACGAGTCTGTCCAAAGTGCACATTTTAACCAACCACTCACGATTTCTTACTGCATAGGTTTGCGTATTGCTGACATCACGGTGTGGATCTCAGTGCATCATTTGGGAGTCTGCTGTCCCACTTCTTATTTTGGTGTTCTTATTTTTGGTGATCTGCCCTTAAGGTGGCCTTCAGAAAACACCATATCAGTGTGCAAACCTTTACCTAAAATTCTGTGAGGAGACAGTTATGAGAGCTGTCTGTGCACCATGGCAGATGGTAAAAGATGTGTTCATTAATTCACCTAAGTCATTATTTTGAGATGCTAAAATGGGCTTCCATAAATATGGCCCCAAATATTGTCCCAAAACATTCATTTCATTTTTAACTCAGCTCAATACATTGCTCTTAAAAATGTAAAGCTAAACCCGTATACATACAGTGTACACTGAACTGCTTCCTGCCGCAGTTTATTCACGCCAGCGTGTTTTCTTTGGTATGCCCTGTCGTTTTCTTTGGTATAAACAGTGTAAATAAAGAAAAAATTCATTTACAGTAATAAAAATATAGTAAAATGTGCGCGTAATCAGCAATAATTGATGATACTGATTGAAGACAAGGATTTACAGTTCATCAGGCGGCGCCTCTTCTTCGGGTGCGCCGGAGGAGTCGTATTGTGGTGACTGGCAGTTAATGCAGACACTAGACAGTGAATTTACTGAAATATTTCAGTTACAACATTACTAAATTATATTTTTCTTAATAATTTAACACTAAAATGCATGCATGTGAATTTATTGGGGTTTCCACGAGCAAAAAATCCACAAATGACTGAAGGGGTTTGCTGTACAGAAATAAGATGCAGTAGCAATGGCGATTTTTTTTAGTTTTCTCTTTAAAATGCTGTACAACTCAAAGTCTGGGTTCAAGGACTGTGTTTCAGTTAAATGGTACAAATATATAAGTAAAAACACATTTATATTCTTGTGCCATTAATGAAAAATTCAGTAACACATGGGGTCATACTTGCTTTAAGTTTATTAGACTGCAAACAGGTTCACACATGAGCTCACATCAGGAGAGTGTCAAACACAGGTGTACTGTCCATCATTGATATGAGAGTACAGCTTCCCCCAATCATTCCCCATTACTGAAGGCCATCTCTAACGAGCTTTACACAGACTTCATCAGACACACAACACGTCAGACACACAGACCAATATCTAGACTACTTAAGACATCTCCAGTTTAGTTTTAAGACTTCCATGTTCCTCTCCAGTTCCATCCACTGTGGAGAAAATCTTCAGGTGGGGAACGAGTGCTGGATTGTCTGTCACTCTGGAGGAAAAAGCATGGGATGAGTGTCAGAATTACCTGTAGACTTAAGTATCAAAGCATTCTACTCTTTTCAGATTCATTTCAATGGAGGGAAAAATGGAAATTAACTCTAACCTCCTGCATGAGATGAAACTCTTACTCCTCCGAGGAACCCTTTTTGGTGACCTGCACGATCTCCACATTAGTGAAGCCCTTGCTCACTGAAGCTCGATTCCTGGTGCGGAGCTTGTTCAGCGCCATTTCTGCCATGCCTGCTCTTTCCTCAGCATCATCAAGTTCATGCACAGTCTTCCTGTATTTGGATATGCTTGCATTTGCTTGCTCCTCCTGCAACCACACAACACCAACATCTTAGAAAAGGAACATGTTTTGGCACATAGTCATGTAATATATGCACAAAAGAGAACCAGGGTTCGATTCCCTGGCCAGGTAACACACCACAGTACACCTTCAAGAGTCCTTGGACAAGACTCCTAAGGCTAAATTTGCTTACATTTGTAACATGGTTAAACTTTAAGTCGGTCTGGACAAGACTGTCTGCTAAATCTAAAAATACACTCACAGCCTCCTCTATTTGCCTCTTGTAAGACTTCAGTTTGTTCTGGAGTTTCTCGACAAGCTCCTGCATGCGCTGGTTGGTTTTGTGGTCCTCTTCTGTTTGGAAGGTCAGCTCCTTAAGGCGACGCTCGTTTTTGCGCAGCGTCTTCACGGTCTCCACATGTCGCTTCTGCTCGGTATCAAGCTCGCTCTCCAACTCCCTAACCTGCTCTCAGCAAAGAGATGGGGATGCGGAAGCATGTTTTAATCATGTCACCAACACAGAGACATACTAAAAGATATTGCTATAGAATTATATTACTGTTAAGCTGAATAGGTTGGATAGTTTATACCAAATATAATGTCTTGAAGACTCTTCAACAACTTCAATGCCAAGTCAACTTCAACAGTGTCTGACTGTGTCAACCATGAAGAAGACTAACAAAAATATTTATTTTCAAATAAAATATTTTTTTAAATGACTATGAAAGAAATGCAGAATCTTTTTAAATCTTAACTTTATAAAATAAAAACATAGTAAAATACAATTCCAGGAGCCTATCATCAGCTCTTTGCCCGTATGGTTGCATTCTGATTCAAAAATCCAAATCCATCCCTAGTTTGTGCTTTTTGTAGTTTAACATCATATATTAAAAAGAACATTTTTGACAGCAGTTGTGCTGGATCTTTAAACTGTCCTTTTAGGCTTCACCACTACTTGCCATGTCACTGTTTGAGTGTTTACATGAAATAAAATGGTAAGAAGAGAGGTTCACCCTGGCTTCCAGTTTTTGGATGGAACGTTTGCCAGCTTTCAGTGCCAGCTCTTCAGCCTCCTCCAGTTTAAGCTGCAGGTCTTTGATCATGAGCTCGTTGTTCTTCTTTATCTTCTCTAGATGGATGCAGTGGTCTTGCTCCTGTCGGAGTTCCTCGGCCATACGAGTTGCCTAGGAAAGAAGTGAAAAACCTAGTCGAGTTTTTTAAAACTGTTTCATGGGTATTTGAAAGTGGAGATGTTCTTGGGGATGAGTACAGTACTAACGTCTGTGATGGCCTTCTTGGCTCTTTCATCAGCAGCACGGAACTCGCTGATCAGCTCCTCGTTTTCACTGGACAGTCGAGTCAGGTCCGCTTCCATTTTACGCTTGATAACAATTAAACTTTGGTTCTGCAAAGGAAAATGTGCATTCTGTCAAAATGTGTGTTGAGTGTACTATAATAACTGTATAATAACATATAATAACTGCATGTTGTAGCCTGTAAAATGATTGTTATTGTTGTTGCTGAACACAATAATAATAATACCATTACTATGAAATATGTTACTTGATACTATATATAGCTTTTTATTATTATTATTAAGATCATATTATTAAGTTATATATAATGTTGTGTAGCATATTGCATAGTGATATTATTATTATTATTTTTATTATTATTGTTGTTGTTATGCTGCTACTACTACTACTACTACTAATAATAATACAGACTGTCTGGCATGCTGGTGTTGCAAAGTGTACTGTATACCTGCACATTAAGCTCATTATGGCGCTCAGTGATGTCCACCAGCTCCTGCTCGATGAGTTTCCTGGAGCGCTCTGAGGCTTCCAGGCTGCCGCGTACCTCCTCCATCTCTGTCAACAGCAGGCAGAGTCGGCGTTCCTGCAGGCTGTACTGCTCTCTCAGCTCCTCATGCACTCGTGCATCTTCATCCATCTGCATATGCATATCCTGCCAGGGGAAGAGAACCCAGGAACATCTGGAACTATAATTTGTTCTCAATGGCATACGCTGTAGTATATCTACAGCCTATTATAAGTTTGAGAAATATTGTGTCTCCAAAATGTCAGTGTCACTACAGGACTGGGAAGAATGGCTCTGTTGTCAAGAGTTCATAATTAAGTTTGATTATGTGTGACTTACTTTGATTTGCAGTTGCAGTTTCTTGAGAGTTTTGACCAGCTCACTGTTGTTCTTGTTGGCGTGGTCCAGCTGGATCTCCATCTCGTTCAGGTCAGCCTCCATTTTCTTCTTCAGTCTCAAAGCCTCAGCACGGCCTTTAGCCTCTGCCTCCAGACTAGCCTGCAGAGACTCTATTGCACGCTGGTGGTTTTTCCTGGAAAGACCCAGGTAAGAGGCGATATTTTTGAGTTCTTTCTTCCAATAAGCTTGTTATGTGTTTTTAACCAAGAAAGTAATTTGGACTTATTTCATGGGTTCTAACCTTGTGATTTCAAACTCTTCCTCTTTCTCATGAATTCTTCGATCAATGTCTGCTTTGACCTGAGCCAACTCCAGCTGGACTCGGACCACTTTACCTTCCTCAACCTTAATACAATGACAGAGTCCATACATGCAACAGTCCTTAAAACAGGAATGGCATTCTAGTAATGAAAGAACAAAACTACATATATATTGTTTGCACAGTTGTATCGTTGAGCGATACATTGTTTGTTGTACCTCCAGAGAGGCTTCTGCCTCCTCCAGGGCAATCTGTAGCTCGTCTCTCTCAACTTCCAGCTTCTTCCTAGCTTTCTGCAGCTCATGAACACTCTTTCCACCCTCACCCAGCTGCTCCATGAGATCTCGGATCTCATCTAGAAGTCAGCACATTCAGTTTGGTCAAACATATACTAGCTAACAGTTTGGAATCGCTGTTTAGTCAATATTTAGTCAATATTTTCTAAAATATGAAAGTGGTATCATGGCAGCTTAATGTCAAATACGGCAGGAGACATTAAAAAATCAACTGACAGGAACTGACAGTGGAATCAAAGTAATTGTGTTTGGATTTTCAAAGGGTGAGACAAAAGTAAGTCAAGATTTCACTGTAGGCCTTCTGGAAATCCTAGATATGTAACTGACTGTATATACGAGTCGCAGCCCAATCAAGGCGTTTCTGTTAGAGGGTAAACAGTGGCAGCTCTATGACAGCAACCTTTTCCTAAAAGAGTCACTCTAGAAATGCAACATACAGTAACATAAGGTAAATTAACAAATGAATAGTTCATGTCCATAAAATCCATAATGTGTTATATGTAAAAAATCACATTATAATTATAATTGATTAATTATAACTAGATAATTACAGTATATTATTTGTGAATGTTTCAGTGCAGTACATTACCTGTGAATATATTGTTGTTGCCAAAATACTTAGTAATAAATCTTTATTAAAACATTCAAAATAATATTTTTTTTCTTAGAGTATATAAATCTTTATAGTTTGTTAATGTATATAGAGTGTGTATAGAGTAAATATTTAAATGAAAAAAATCTAACTTTTGAAGGCTAGTGTAGAGCACATGTGAAGAAATCTTTAAGGAATACTTATAGATAACTATAATGTTAACTTCACACTCCAGAAATAATTCATTGCATGCAACATTTGTATATTTGACCTTGTAATCATTGCAGAAAATATATCAATCATAAGAAATGACTCAGCAAAGGATGGCTTGGCTCATGATCATGTCTTATTAACAATCTATCCTACCAGAAAGGGTTTTGTTGTCTTTCTTGACAGTTTCCAGGTGGTCAAGTGACTCCTCATAGGCTGTTTTGAGTTTGTACACCTCTGTCATATAGGAGCGACATTCCTTTTGAGATTTCTCCAGTTCAAGCTGAAGTTCCTCATACTTCTGGCTCCATTCTGCAACCATCTTGTCAAAGGTGCGCTGCTTCTTGTCAAGGGCAGCAGCTGCAGAATTGGCCTACAGTTAAGAAAGAAAGCCCCCAATGTCAGTTAACTTATGTAGTTTTACTCATGGTAAAAAGCGGACAAAGGAAGGACAGTGTCAGAAGCGAATTAATTGTTGTGTTAGTCTGAGGTGGCTTTGAACCTTCTCCAGGTCGATAGTTAGATCCTCCACTTCCCCCTGAAGCCTTTGCTTGACTTTCTCCAGACTGGCTGCACGAGCCTGGGCTGCTTCTGCAGCTTCTTCTGCCTCCTGGAGCCGGACAGTCAGCTTGCGCCTGTGGAGGAAGACTTTTTTTAATATCAATATTTTAACTCTGTAGAGTCAGTGGTTGGGTTCTGTGTTAAGTGATGCATAAAACATTGATCAGCTTACTTGGTCTCCTCCAGCTCCTCAGTTTTATGGATGGCGTCAGTTTCATACTTTGTCCTCCAGGTGGTCACCTCGGAGTTGAGCTTGGAGATGAGGCGCTGCATTTCCACCTTGCCCTCCTGCTCCTCCTCCAGCTGTTCCTTCATCAGGTCAAGGTCATGTTGAGCATTGGCCAGCCCGATAACAGCTGCACTTCGAGCCTGAATTGGGATAAAGTTAGCTTTATTTTATTTATATACACACATGCTCTAATCTTTTTAAATCTAAGTTGTTCTTGACTTAACATTAGGTAACTATAGCTGGGCACTCTTCACCTTTGACTCTTCGTCCACCTGTCGTTTCAGCTCATCGTTTTGGGTGGTCAGTGACGCCTTGATCCGTGTGATCTGGTTGAGCTTACTTTGTGCCTCCCCAAGTTCACGGCTGAGATCACTGTTCTCAGCTGAGGGAAGATCATTGAAATATATATGTCATATGATTTTTTTCATAGCATTAATATGCTAGTAATCTCCGCTTCAGGCAGGGAGGAACTGTCTGTACCTGACAAATGGATTTTGATGGTGTTGAGCTCGGTCTGGGACCTCTCCATCTCTGTCAGCCTGGAATTGGCCTCGGCCAAGCTGTCCTCTAACTTACGGACATGGACCTCAGCGTTGAGCTGTGTGTTCAGAGTAGTCATTCAAGCTCTTGAATTACAGTGCATTGCTGTTCAGTGCTGTGATAAGCAGCAAATGCTGTGCCACGTTAAAAAATAATTATTGCAGGGCTAAGTACCGAGCAATTATTGCATGGGTAATGTATTGCTGGTGATGATCTCTCACCTTGGATTTCTGCACTGACTCCACAGTGGCATTCAGGTCATCAATCTCTGCCTTCATGACCTGCTTGTCTTTCTCGAGCTTGATGCGGACTCTCTGCAGATTCTCTACTTGCTCAGCCAGCTCAGCCATGGCATCCGAGTGTTTCTTCCTCAAGGCTGAGGCTGTGGCCTCGGACTGGAGAGCCGCCTCCTCCAGTTCTCTACGGAGCTTCAGAAGCTCAGCTTCACGTTTCTTGTTTTGTTCAATCTGTTCTTATGGATACATGAAGGATTTGGTCAAGAATGCTACTTTCCTTAATCTTCATTCTTTTCATAATATATTGTTGGGAGAGGGATTTATGCATAGAAGAAATGTCAAAGTTATAAAATAATGCCACTTTTATATGGGAAATAAAACGTGATTCTTTTAAGCTGTTAATTCTTTTCAACGTACGAAAGATTGTATGAAAGATTTTTGAAAGGTTTATGGAATGTTTATGAATGACAAGATTTGTTACTGTTTATTTAACAGAAATGTTGATTATTTCTTCATGAAATGTTTAAAATATTGTAAACAACAGCTGATATTAAAAATCCATCTATCTATTTGTTTATCTGTTTGTTTGAAGAAAAAAAAGTGCAGAAAGTGTTTTTCTGCACTTTCTTCTGGAGAAAGAATTTATCTGTTCAGGTGAGCAAAGTGCAGTGTGTGAAGGTGTGAAATGTACAGATGCAATTTCAATTATGCCAGCTTGCCTGTGCAACCGTGGCACCCCCTGCTTCCTCCAGTCTGTCTCCGAGGTCCTCTAGATCACGGGACAGATCCACTCGCTGCTTTTCCACCTTAGAAAAGAAGACACAGTTAAACTAATGATTAGGAAGTCTGGCGGATGGAAATGCACAGGAGTGAAATAAACAATAAAAAAGGAGTGAAAAGTCATATGCCTTCGCTCTTATTGCTCTCTCTGCCTCCAATTCCTCCTCAAGCTCCTCAATGCGGGCCTGGGTGACAGAAAAATATGTCAGCTGAATTGCAAGGAAACAGCAGTCATTTATTTTCTTGGCATAATGTTTTTTATTAGAAACAGAAGACAGCAGAAATGAGGGCAAAAGCTTATCAGAAAGAAAACCTGGTGCTCCTTGAGCTTCCTGTGCAGCGTGGAGCTGAGAGATTGCTCATCCTCCAGCTTTGCATTCAAATGGTTAATTTCCATATCCCTCCTGAAATTACAACAATTTCATCAAAACATGTTCTTCAGACCCCTAGTGATGGCGTAGATTACATTTTGCGTAGATTACAAATCTGTTTTGATCTTACTTTCTGACAACTTCCTCCAGATCAATTTTCGCTCTCTCCATATCATTAAGATTATCGATTGTCATCTTCAAGTCAGCCTCTGCTTTGCGTCTGGCTTTCTCCACCTCTCCTCGTATTTTCTTCTCCTGTTCCCAGCTGTCTTCCAACTAAACAGACAGTAATTGAATTGTTACAAGGCGCAAATCTTTATGTCTTGGTAGTTTGAGTCCCAGAACTCACCTCATGCACTTGAGTGGTGAGCTTGCTGTTGGTTTTGGTGAGGTGATTTACTTTATCTTCCTCTGCTTGAAGGTCATCCAGAGTTTTCTGAAGATGGAAGCATACATTGGTATGATTTAATATGGCACAGTTTGTGGAATATGGGGGAAAAAACATGTGGTAGGTCCTAACCTGTTGCAGTTCTTCCAGAACCTTCTTTTCTTTTTGGAACTTGGTAATTGTATCATCCCTCTGACCAAGCTCTATTGTCAGAGAACGGACTTTGGTGTCCAGCCCCTGCATGCCACAAGCGGTAGTCATTAAAGCGCTTCTTTTCAAATCACATATTTGACTGCTTTTATTTCTCTAAGTGTATCTGTTTCATCTGTTTTACACAGATTTCCAGGAGTGCCAGATTTCCAGGAGTTTCGAAACATTTGGACAAAGACTTTTCACCTGTTTTTCCTTCTCTGATTTTGCCAGAGTAGATTCCAAACCCTCAAGGTCTCTCTTCAGATCCATCAGCTCTCCCTCCAGCTTGCGTTTCTGAGCACTCAGTGCTGTTGCAGCACCCTCCTCCTCCTCCAGCCTTTCTTTCATATCCTGGATCTGCTCCTCCATGTGCATCTTCTGTTTCATCAGCTGGTTACAGCGTTCCTCAGCATCTGCTATGGTGTCTTGTTCCTATTAGTGGGAGAAAAACAAATCATTTCCAGTTGAATTCTCTCTCTACTCATTTTTTAATATCATGATAATATCATCCACCCATCTTAGACTTACAGCTACTAGGGCTAAGGCCAAATCACTCTTTTCTTTGGAAATAGTGACTAGTTTTTCATCAAGCTCTTTGAGCTTCTCAGTCATTTCTGCTGCTTTTTCAAGCGCAACTCGTAATTCTTCCTCCTTGGCTTTCAACTCATCTTCCTGACGAGCGACGTGGAGCAAAGGCTTAACCTAAAGAGAACATAAATAAACAACTGAAGGTAGACGGAAATGTAAAAAAATAGGCAAAGCCGTCAAAGGTCTTGGTCTTGATAGCTTATATTGACCTTTGTGTAGAGTTTCCACCACCCCCAGTACCGGAGCTGAAGGAACTTCCTCACATTTCGCTGCATGGCAATGAGAGCAATTCTGAAAAAAACAGACTAGGTGAGACATAATATAAATATATATATAACACAGTATCATAAAGTTTCATTCACTTTTGCATCCATATAGCGCATATGTGTCTGTTCTGAATTTACTCTTTTTGTGATGTCACAACCACCAACCCATTCACATATAACAGCTTATTCAACCTACAACAGGTTACCCCCTGCCCGTTTATACTTAAGCTATAAGGGGTGTTTCAATTCAGACTACTTTTTGAATGAGGTATAATCTGGGGGGAGCAACAGGTAATTTATATATATCTGTCTTGAAGGCACAGTACTTAAGGTACAGTAAAAAAAAAAATAGCCTGTTTAACAGAGAGGATAAAAAGAGGTTGATCCTTTTGGTGCATAAACCGCATAAACATTGTAAGACAAATGTAAAATATGTTCCCTCTAATCAGAAAAGCCTTTTAAAGCAAAACAGGAAATGTCATGAATGCTGACTGACCTTCTGTCAAGCATTTTCTTAAACTCAACTCTCATAAGCGTTCCTCTCAGACGGGCCTGGAGCATGGTCATGATCTTAGCCAGCCGCTCATCCCGCATGTCTTCAAGCTTGGCTAGCACTCCAGCACGGAAGAACACCTGCAATATTTACATTAATATTTAACAAACTTTTTTGATTGTTCTGTAGTCAGGTATATGGTCCAACATTATGTTACTATCATCATACTTTGGTGTGTCCGATCTTGTACTCCATATTGTCCAGCTCAATAGATTCTAAAATCAACTCTGAAGCTTTTTTGTTGTCCACAAATCCCTTGGGGATGACATTTGGGTTCAGGATGTGATACCTGTGAAAAATGAAATACTACAGAGTTGATCTTTTTTAGTTTAAACGCTCCGGTGGAATTAAACACAATCACATAGAAACTTTGAAAGAAGAAGAGGAAGGGAGTAGAGCATTGCATGAGTGATATTTGAATCAAATCAAATAATAATCTAAACCTCTAGTACATAATCTAATATTTTCTATTATGAAATAATCTAGCATGTTTGTCATATCTAAATATAATGGTTTGTAGTTTTTATCTCTTTAACCGAAAATACTCTGACAACCTAAAGAGGTTTGCAGCATAAATCGGAAAATTAAGATTAAAAAACAACTAAATAGTGTTGGGGTAATTTTATGGAACATGAATAATGCTCTTATTTTTATTAAACTTTTTTATAGAATCATTCTGTGTAGGGTTCTGTTAATGCAAATGAATCATATAGAGCCAGCGCCCATAATTTAAAAAAAATTCAGAGTAGTTATAAATCCATCTAAAGGTCAGTAATTAGTCACAGTTGCATAAGAGGCTATATGAGAAAGGAATACCTTTGCTTAAACTCAGGGTACTGTAATCTATTGGGAAAGCCTTTTCTGCAAATGCGGATTCCCTCCAGGACACCGTTGCAGGCCAGCTGGTGCAGGATTAATTTTGCGTCACAAACACCTGGTCAAACACACTGGATTACATAAGCACTCTAAAGCACAGGGATGATACCTTGATGCGTGTATTACACATCTCCATTAAATGAGATTAGAGGAGCCGGAATATTCTACAGTATTTGATCATTTAATGTCTCATATTTACCAGATTGCTTGAATTCGTTGGGAACGATGCAGCGCACAAAGTGGGGTGCCGTGCTTCGCAGGGTACTCATCAGTTTGTTCAGCTGCTCCTAATCAGCAAGAGCCAGAGTAAGAGACAGAAGAGATCTGTGAATTCTGTTTTATAATGGTGAAATATGAGCCCCTATCATTTTGATCAATGTAAATTCTAGTACCCTGTAGAATGCAGATACAGTCTGGAAGGAAGAGCCCTTTTTCTGTTTCTTGGATCCCGCAGCAGCTTCATCTTCTTTGAAGAGCTGAGCGAGCAGAGACATGGAGGACTTCTGGTACAGGCCTACCACTGTTTCATTCAGGGGATCCTTATTCTTCTCTAACCAGCCTGCAATGTTGTATCCGACCTGAATTTTTTTGAAAAGCATGTTAAGTAAAATCTCAAATAATCCCAAATAACAGAGTCTCTATATGTAAAAAAAAATAGTACATCTGAAAATTGACTCACAGTGCCTGCATAGTGAATCAATTCAAAGTGCACCTCTGGACCTTTCCTCCCACCTTTTGGTTTAAGAAAGTTAGCAGACTTGCCCAGATGATTGTCATACAAGGCAGTCTTGAAGGTGACATCTGTGGCCTTGGGGAACACACATTGCTCCTCAAGGATGGAAAAGATCCCCATTGGCTGGAATACAAAGGAGAATTAGTAAGTGAGGATATGCTAAAAAAAACTGGGGAAATTAGTTATTTTTGGCACAGATTCCTCATAACTGCAGGCAGACTGAAATCTGATTCAGTTAAAGCTTGCTAACCTTTTCCAGCAGCTCAATACAGGCCTGCAAGTCGAGACCAAAATCTATAAAGACCCACTCTATTCCCTCTTTCTTATATTCCTCCTGTTCCAGGACGAACATGTGATGGTTGAAAAACTGTTGCAGTTTTTCATTTGTGAAGTTGATGCACAGCTGCTCAAAGCTGTTAAACTGTGAAAGAAATGCCAGAAAATGTAAATCAAATTGGAGACATAAGACTCAGTTCGGCATGACCAAGCAAAGTATCTATAGTTACCTCAAAGATTTCAAAGCCAGCGATATCTAGGACTCCAATGAAATACTGGCGCTGCATCTTTGTGTCCAGTGTCTTGTTGATCCGGTACACCATCCACTTAAACATTCTGTCGTAGATGGCTTTAGCCAGAGCTCCAATGGAGTAGACGCATTGGTCCTGGTTCTGACTTTTGGTCACCACCTCATTTCCAACTTTAACACGAGGCCTGGTGATGCCCTTCTGCAGTTCTCCAGAATTGATCCCCATAAGGTGGGCAACTTTGTCAGCCACTGAAAAACAGCCCTTAAATGCCTTTAAACTATATGAGCCACTCTCATAAGAATACAACTTTCTAGTTTCAGTACACTGAATTTTAAACTCTGAGTTGGCTTTGAAACAAATAAACTAAATACAGTAATTCAAGTTAAGTCTACAAATTGATTTGAACTGTTAAGTCAAGTGACTCCAAACATCTGATGCTCAGAATCAAAAATGGATATTTTTAAGTTATATTTCATTCTAATAGCATTTTGTTCCATACTTGTTCTCAAAAGTAAAAAAGCAGCTTGTATTGACTTTGTAGTTTATAAGTTGCAATGAATAAATCGAATGAGTTACTGAATAATAAAGCCTTAAGATGAATTACTGAATAATAAGCATTGGATTCAGTGTGTGTGCAAACCCTCAGTTGTGTCAACATCCGCCTGCTCTTCTCTTGGTTTTTGCTTGAACTTCATGTTACCAAAGTGCATTATGCCCCCAGTTAGTTTGTAGATGCTCATTTTCTCCTCCGCAGTGAAGCCAAGCACATCAAACGCCATCTTTCAATGGGATAAAAATAAATATGTCACTTAAAGTATTGAACAGTCTTTTGTTAGATTATGCTAATGAAACATTTGGGCTTACATCAGTTAAAGTCAGTTCTTCGCCGTCGTCCATGTTATCCACCACAGTGACTCCCTGGCAGATCCAAACATACTGCTTTGGTTCAGCGACTAGAAGGAGCGCCTCTGTAAACCAAGAAATGGTTAACATCTGTGGGAATGTAAAGTGTAGTCAAAAAGTAATGTGAGTGTTTCTGTTTTTCTGACTCTAGCACACTTGGTTTGGAATTAAACATTGGCTATGAAGTTTAAGAATGTCAGCTGTAAACTGATAGGGTTTTCATTTATGTCGGATTCAAATAGGAACCCTCTACACTCTATACACTAAAATAATAAGGCCAAAATAAGTTCTTAGTGTAATGCCATTGTAAAAACTATTTTTGATTACCTTTCAATAGACGGTTCTTAAAATAACCATTTTATGTAAGTGTGAAGAAATTTTTGAAGTTTAACAAATAATTTGAAGATGCTTAAAATATTTTTTTTTCAGATTATAATACAGTGCTAGTGTTTTATAAATAGTGTTAATCCCTGTACCGTTCATCCAGCATAGATGAGCATTCAATTAATTTTGTCCTGGCATGATTTGGCTTAATTTAATCTAAATAATTAAATAAATAAAAAATTCAGATTACAAGAGGGGCATACACTTTCAAGCCCCACTTGGCAAAGCAAAGGTGTCTGGCACACCAAGGCACCCAGCTTCATGATCTGTTTGCTAAGATGCCAGACACGACAGGTTTAAAAAAAAAAAAAAAAATTTGTCCTGGCATTTTCCTCTTTGAGCAACAATAGCAGGAACATGTTGGATTTTCAGCAAAAGCTACAAAAAATGTGTCACAAGAAAACTGCACCATATCACTTAGTTACTATAATAGCCATGTGTCCAATAATACTGTATCACACTTACCCAGCAGCTCCGGCTTTTTCCCTGACAGAAGCTGGTAAAATATGTGATAGCTGCGTTCCGCTGCTTGCTGTGAAATCACTCGGGATTTTTCTAGTAGATCTTCAAAAAAATATTATATACATATATATGCAAAATTGCTACAATTTCACTAAACAATTACCAAAACAGTATGAAGCATAAAGTACATTTCAGACACTTACAACTCTCAATATCGGCACCAGCCAGCTTAGCTGTTGGCCCAAAATGGATTCGGATAAATTTTCCCTAAAACAAACAGGGAGTATTCAGAAGAAAAAAGTGCAGATGTTATTTCTATATTATTGAAAACTGAGCACAAAGGTTACTCACAAATCGAGAAGAGTTGTTGTTCCTTGTGGTTTTGGCATTACCGAATGCCTCCAAGACTGGGTTAGCCTGGATGATTTGATCCTCCAGGGAGCGCTGTGAAAGGACATTTTAATCATTGGTAATAAACTCCATCGTTATTAACATGTGTTGAACAAGAGCCAGAATATGAAGGCTGATGTAGTATCATGTTCCAAATGCGAAGATCAAACACATTTGCTTGCCTTGGAATCTGGAGCCTGCTTTCCTCCAGTGGCACCCACGTTGGCAAAATACTGGATGACCTTTTTGGTGTTCTCAGTCTTTCCTGCTCCGGATTCTCCACTAGGAATAAGGATGTTTTTTATTGGTTATTAGAGAAGTATTTGCACATTTGCGCAATCTTCATGCCGGAAAGTATTTCAAAGTTATATGGGCATGATGATAATATTAATATCATGACCATACTCTGTACTCACTGTTACAGTGAATACTTACGTGATCAGCATTGACTGGTTCTCATGCTCTAAAATTGGAGATGACAAATGACATTGGAGAGGACAATAAATCAATTTAGTTTTATGTCGCATTTTCTAGAGGAATGCTATATAGTGTAGTGTGTGATGTGTAATTTGTACAATTGAAATCAATTGGCCGTTTTGACACCTACCCATCATCATGTCGTGGTATGCATTGTCAGAGATGGAGAAAAGATGAGGAGGGACTTCACTGCGCTTCTTTCCCTTGTACAATTGAGCGACTTTTGCTCCATAAATCGGAAGCCATTTATAGGGGTTGACAGTTACACAGAAGAGCCCAGAGTAGGTCTGCGGAACACAAACAAGAATTTTATGCATATTTTTAATCTCTTTCAACAGGGATTGAGAGATGAGCAGAAGAACTTTAGACTCACGTAGATTCTCATATGGACGTAGCGTGAGCGAAGGTTCTCCAACACGCTGGCCTCATTCAGAAAGGTCAGGTTCGCCATATCGCTGGCCTGATAAAACTTTGGAGGATTCATTTGTTGCAGGTCATCCTTTTTTAAAGTGACTGTCTGATGTGGGGAAAAATGGGTGAATCAGCGCTGTGGACCTTAATATAAGATTTCTGTCAAGTGGTAAATTAAATCTTAACCTTTGGAAATGTGAAAGCATGAACATCAAGTGAACATACTGTGTTTTTAACCGTTTTCACTGTGACTTTGTCACCATCCTCAGACTGGATCTCTCCTGCAATGAAGCCCTCCTTCTCGTCTCTCACCCAGCAAGACTTCTTGATGTCATAGGACTTGTTCATAGCCTCCAGCCTCTCCTTTTCTGAAGGAGCCAGGAAGGGCATGGGATCCACATCATCCCCACACTCACCTTTGTAGGCACCCGGCATGGTGGCTCAGTTTTTCCACACCCACGCCAGCCAGTCAAAGTAGGGGTTCCACTCAGGAAGCTGCAATATTAAACCTTTCAATTTCAGAAGATTCACTCAAAACAGTGCTCAAAAACATGTTCTTGGAGCACCCATGCCCTACACATTTAGTGTTTTACTGTATTCTCAGTTCTTTCACATCTACTTTAACTTAGGAAGGTCCTGATTAGTTGGATCGGAATTATGTCACAGAATACACCAAACTTTATAAAAGGGAGACTCGTGGACCAACAGTAAGAAACACTTGCTTAAAAACATCAAGAAAGGGATTAAAAAAGATTTAAAAAAAAAAAGTAGTCTCGATACAATTAAGGAAATTGACACAGTCGGAATAAAACTTCACAGGAGAGGAATTTCTATTCGTCCATTCATCAAAAATCTAAATATATGGCTTTTGTGCCAGGAGCAATAAAATATGCTGAAAAATGCTAATAACAGTTTGGTTAATAGTCAATAGTCAATTCTGTATGCTTACTTACCAGAGCACGATACAGTGAGAGAACGCTTGCTGATGCAGATGCGAATTCTGGAGACGCTGTTATATATGAGCAGTGGGTGTCCTGATTTGGTCATAACTATTAAGAAAGTCATTACCCGTAGGCTGGAACTGTCTATCAAGGGAAACTTAGCTGATTGCTTTGAGTTAGGGGCACACACACCCTGACCTTTTAGGGTAAGCAAGAAACAAAACGCATCCTTTTCCTCAGAGACGTGATACAATAATAATCAAAAGAGTCGAATTGAAGACTTATAGGAAGCTGAAACAAAAACCTTTCTTTTTAAGACTTTCCATTTCTTTCACCTGGTTTAACTGATCATGTTGTATAAAAACCTCAAGTAGTGAATACCGTATTGGCTGTTGTTTGCTTGTGTTTGGTTTTATAATAATGGACTGACTGCAGTTGTGACATTTACATTTACATTTATATTACATTCATTTGGCAGATGCTTTTATCCAAAACACTGAAGTTTTAGGACAGTGTGAGAACCAGAGGAGAGTTTTAAGTGCCAAAATCTTTGTGTGAAAAGATGCTTTGTGAACAGAGTTAAAACTGAAAATGTGTTAATTTATTCACTCATAGTATGTAAAAGTCTTTCATAAAACTCTAAAACAATCACATATCACTTAAAAACAAGCATATGTTTTATTGGGACACAACACTGTTTTATCATAATTATTGAAACTGTCATAATGTTTAATTGACATGTACTTTGAACAGAGTGAGCATTTAAAGTAAAATAAAAAATAAATAAAGAGTTTTCATTCTACGCTGGACTGGTAGGTGGGGGGCATCGTGCTGCAGTTGTACCACAGCTGTGCTGTAAGGCAATACATGACAGAAATATTTGTCTCTGAAATCTGGCTTGTAATGTCAGTGTGTTGGGTTAATCCTGGACACTCCGGCAAAATGCAGCTAAATGCTCCCCACCAAGCCTGTGCGGACATAAGAGCGGATCATTAAGCTTGGTAACCCAAAGCTGTGAACACACAGTCTGTTCCCTGGCTACACTGCAGATACAGTATTCTTGACAGGTTCACGCATCATTTAAGCATCCAGATTTGGCAGAGAACTGTGGTGAGGTTATATTTGACTTCTTAATGCGAGTGTACGCACAGAGGCTCAGCTCCACTGGGACAAAGCCCCTCATTTTACGGCTGCCACTTGCCAAGTGCTGAGTGAAATGAATATACACGGCAAACAATTAGAGGCAGCCACTGATGGAGCTTAAGCCTCTGTATATCATTAATGGATTATCACTAGGGAAAAGTCTTATTGCTGGAATTTTCCATGTTAGATAGTATGACAGCTTTTGCTTCTGCGGGTCTGTAGCAACAGTGAGTGGAAATCTAATTGTGAACATGGTTTTATTTAATGCTGATGTGCAATAGCCTGTTTTTATCTTCCCAGAGTATGAATGCTGATCCAGGATCAGTTTATACCTTATACAGAAATCTTATCATGATGAGGCAGTGATTTTTGGCCTTTCCTCACATAACCAGTCTGTGCTTCTCTATGGCTTATGTATTGTTGGGTTAGGTGTTGGCTGGTTATGATGTGACCGTTGTTGTATAGATGCTCTGACTGCAGTATCTTAGATAAATAGTTGACATGGATTTAAGCTGTTTTTCAGGTAAGAAACAGTTGTGGACTTCTTAAGCACTGATGTACGTTGCTCTGGATAAGAGTGTCAGCTAAATGCCGTAAATGTAAATGTAAATGCTCACTCAGTTTTATTCAGTTCAAGACCTGGGGATCGAACAAAAAATAAAATCACTTTCCGATGACAAAAATGAAATTAATTACCTTCGTAGCTTTGTTCAATTTCCTCAGAGATGTACGTACTAACAAATATAAGGGTATCATTCATTATGTAAGAAAGAAACAAGATGTGTTTGAGCAGATATATACATGTATAGAATATAATATATCAGTTCCATCATTCAGTCTCAGCCAAAACATTCTCACACACAGATTTTCAAACCGCCTGCTAGGGCAGAATGTTCTTCCCTAGCAAGGTTGTTTTCCTCCTTATCTAATTTCACCTCTCTCAGGCTCCCCTGCACTCAAACTTACTGACCCTCTTACAGAAGCCTTATCATTTTCTGCACATAGGTACGCTCATCAGCCGACGAGCATGATTACAGAGCACACACTATATTATACAATACAATATGTAAACGCAAACCCATAATCTGCATGCAAAGATGCAGATTACAGTATTGCAGTAGGTGGTCTGAAAAACTACCAGGCAGAAAAAAAAGAAAATGTTACCTTGTGGTGAAGTAAAACTATTAGACACTGTTACTGCTGAAGGGATCAGCATGTGATTAAGACGCTGTGTTGTTGAGATGGAAAACAATCTATGGACCTTCCAAATCTTCTGTTGTAATGTTATAATGTTAGACACATTATGTAAATATGACAGCTATCTAGTTATTATAGTCATGTTACTTAGTATTTAAGGAACTTATTGTTATCATAACTTATCACAATGAACTTTGCCACAGTGTGCTTTTCTGAGCACACTGTGAATGTTATCTGTACAAAAGACTGAGCAGTTTAATAGTAAATAGAGCAGGGTCGGTTCTGTTTAGCTGGATTAGTCCATACTGTTTAAAGCTCAATATGAAAATGGCAAATAAAACAATTTAATCATTTATACAAAAATGACAGTAAAACACCTGCTGAACCTCAGAAAACATAAAATTGTTATACATATAGTGTATACTGATGTAATCTTGCAATATATTTGTGCAGTATAGCCCACCCCTAATTCAGGTGTCAGTGAACGATGAGGGTAGTTTAAGTGTATAGGATAATAGACTATTGGCAACAGGGGAAAAACTTAAATAACAGATTAAATCAGGCAAAAACCTGACTCCACTTTGTGAACCTTGGTTCTGCTGTATGTTTAACAAGTACCGTAATTCATTACAGCTGCATCTCCAGTAGGTGGCAGAGTTGAGCTGCATCGAGGTTTCCGGTAATTAACCTTTTAACAGAGACAACCTTTCAGCTTTTCTGATTCTAATCTGTTTAAATTGGTCTATTTAAACTGTATCTTGTTATCTACCAGCTACTGTGTGAGTTGTCCTTCAAGGCAAAGACTAAATACCTCACAAAGGTTTAATAACAGCTAGTAAAACATTGTTTTTTTTTTTAGACAACTTCTCTTACAGTTTTGAAAAAAGGAAAAAAAATGTTTACTTCTAATAATGGGTCTGAGTGTGCATACAAACAATCCGTGACGTGAAAAACATAAGGCTGTAAATGAGTCGGCTAGGTTTTTATTATTGTAGTTTGCAGAAGGCCCTCGTGTTGTGGCTCCTGATGGAGAACTTGCCAAATGAAGCGTCTAAATGAGGCTGTCTTCAAGACAGGCACTGCATCACTAAAAGCAGCTTTACAAACCCTTATTGTAGTTTTAACACTACATTAAACAGTGGATAACCTAATAGCCAACATTGCATTTGCATGAATTTAAGCTACTGCACTGTGTGGTTTTCTCTGGGCTGAAGAAGAAACAAAGCGAGCTACTGATCTGTTTACCCTTTATGGGCTAAATGAAGTAATTAATAATGTCAGGCAAAATCAGGCAAATCAAAAGCCCAAAGTCAGCCTATGACTGATGCTCCTGTTTTGCTGTTTAGTTTCATTATGTGGTTAAATGTCACATTCTGCTAATCCAGATCTTACAATCTGAGAGATTTCTAAAAGCTTCCAGATGAACTGGAGTTGTGCGGCTCACTAATCCTGTTTGTGTGAATGTTCAAACATTTTGCCTTCACTCTGCTTCACTTGTGGGCAATAAAATGACCTGAATGTTTCCATGTCCCGCTGCACAGTGGCACTGCCAAAGCATCTCTATTTTGGTCAGGGTTAAACACCTACGAATTAAAAAAACAATATTCATTGTGTGTGAGTGTATGTGTGTGTGCGCATTTCTGGTGTGAACAGATAACTAATTATTCCCTGTGATACAAAAGTATTTGCCTATTTGTTTTGAAGGCAGTGGAGCTTCTGAGTTCATTAGTGGCCAGTGTCCTGTGTGGATTTGCTACTTTAAGAACCTCTTGTTCCTAATTGTTAATTCCATTAAACTCCATGCTCTACTGCATCTTACATTTGCACTCTTGTATTTTGCTGTTCAGGTGTGCTCAAATCGAAATGCATTTTGTTGTATTGTTTTAGAAAACACCTACATATATATACTATATGTACATAAGTATTGGGATGCCTGACCATTACACCAACAGGGATTTTAATTACATTGCATTGAAATACACAGACTGTAATTGCCCAAACCCTCAAAACAGGTGTGTCCCAATACATTTGTCCTTATAGTGTACATACATCTATGCAACTAAAAAATAAAAATAATTACTCTACTCAAGACAAATAGAGTATGGAAAATTGGTTAATAGGGCATACTTTATAAAAAGCTCTGAGTCGATTCTTACTAGTGTATTAGTAAAAAAAATACATTTTTGGTGGAAAAAAAGCCACGAAAAATTTTTGTGTCTGTGGGGCTGAAAGGTGGCTTTCAGCCCCACAGACACAAAAATTTTTCGTGGCTTTTGGAGGACCTGCGCGTGCACGCGCACGTACTTGCAGTGCTTGCGTGATGTCACGACGCCGAGGAGCTCGAAAATGTTAGCCGAGGTGGTTAAATCTGGAGGAGACGAGGGGATCTGCTAGACGGAAATAATATAAATTTCCCGTCGAGGAACGCCCGGACAAACCTCGCCTTTCTGAAGGGCAGGCCTTTAAGCGTCGAGCCTGGCGTCGGGTGAACGCGTCGGGGACTTTCCTGAGAGAAAGTTGGAGTGATATTTTCTGGAGGAGTGATGTCGAACCCGGGGACTCGGAGGAACGGGTCAAGCATTAAAATCAGACTGACAGGTACAAAGAACTGAACACTAGCACACCCTATAGCACATCTCATCAGTTATTACAGTTCTTGTCTATTTTTGCAGAGGGGTTTTGTATCATTAAGTGTATTATAAGGTTAGGTTTCATGGCTCTTAATATGTGGAGGGCTAGCCGAAGCCCTGAACATAGTTAGCCAACGGCTAAAGCAGGCTAGTAGAAACACAGTTATGGATGTGCTAGTGTTAGCTTAGCCACTGAAGAGGATCTCACACTCAGCAAGTAGCGCTTCAAAAAGTGTTATTATGTGGAGTCTTTTGAAGTACATAAATATGCGAGGAGCTAGGGTTTCTGTATTAGTCCCAAAAATTGTGTCAAATTGCCCCTTTGTCTTAAAACGGTGTCTGGTTTGTTAACCTTAGCTAAGCTGAATAGCTATCAGGGTGAGCCCTTTTGCTTGAAAACATTTAGAGATATTGAAGGCAATCATTTTTGTTTATAGTTTATAGCAGCGTTACCTGGATTACTCCTTTGGCTGCATATTAACTTGTCAGTCAGCTCAGAACAGATTATAACACAGATCAACAAATATCAATTTAAGACTGCAAGGAAATCATAATATTAGGATGTTTTGGATGAAATTGATAACTTATAATGTTTTCGACGTTCAGAGAACTTTCACAGCTAGCCAACGTTTCTCATTCAGATTTTAAAACGGGTATCCTCTTTAAATGCAGTGTAGCACTGAAGTCATCATGGAGTTGTTAGCAGATTAAGAACAGTTGAAGCTGCTGGCCTGTGTTCTCCAAACTGTTGAGGTTGTAACAGTTGTTTTAAGACCACGTGAGGGCTGATTTGTCTTTTTTTTTTTAAATAGAATTTTCTATTTTTTTAAAAGTAAGTTCAATACAAAAACCAAGGTGCCAAAAAGTAATATTAACTGATCAAAAAACATCAGAACTATATAGTAAATTTAATACCATATTAGGTGATCTGCTTTGTAAATTTTAAGGCTTTTTTTGACAAATAGCTTTTGGTAATACAATTAGTATTATTCTCTTTTTTGTGTAATGAGATGGGTTTTTTCTTGATTTGTTGACTTTTTTTCTCTGTTGCTCTGAAAAAGATTTTCAAAACATGTGACAATTATTTGTTGTCCAACATGAAACCAAGTGTGTGTGTAGGGCGCAGTGCTTGCAGAGTACAAAAGTATTTTGTTTCCGCTCTAATAGCTGTGGCCTGCGTACACATCTGAAAGAATCAGAAAACTATTGATCTTGGAGGAAACTACTTAAATGATGGGCATGGTGGTGTCTTGGTTTTCTTTTCTAGTTCTTTAGTTTTGTACTGATTGCTAAGATTCCTTTACCTTCCACGACTATCTAGCAACTAGCTGTCTTTTTGACTTGCACTTCTACCATATTTGTATAGAAGTCGACATATAAGCTGGGCTGATTTGAGGTGAGGGGTAAATGGTGTAATTTAACATTTTTTGATCAGCCAGTCAATTAATGTAAAACACTTTCACCTTTGCAGATGACTGTGTTCCTATTTTGTGGTTAATAACAAACTTTGCATCACTTTAAGGGCAAATGTGCAGTTTTAACAGTCTAGTCCTTGGTAGCTGTGTGTCCATGTTATGGCTTTATGTTGTCCCACAGTGTTGACATTTAACACCTTTTGCACTTTTGTCTTCTGCCTCCCCCGCCTAACTTCAGTCGGCGAAATTGTGCTTTTGGCCATCAGTGAGGGGTAAAAGGGGGGAGGGAAAAAGACCACTGCAGAGTGTAGAGCACAATGCCCAAGATGCATTCCTCCACAAAAGTGGAGATCGTTGGTAGATTGAATTATAGTGTTTTCTGAATTCCTGTCCCTCACAGACACAGAATGTCTGTTTTTTGATACTGTAAGGGATTTAAATTTTACAGTTGCTGACTAGGATGGGAAAATAAAGTGCCTTCAAGTGCAGCAGTGTTTCTGGATAGGTGTTGCATGAAGAAAAAAGACATTTTCCCCAGCTTTAGAATTGGCTGAATTTCCAGAATTCCTTGGACTCCTGACTGGATTTTATAGTTTTGTTTCCTTGCTGTCTTGAGGCAGGCTAGGTATTTCCCCACAACAGGAAGTATTGGATTATTATTATTGCATTCATGTGTATATTTGTACTGCCAGTCACAAGGCAAACATAAATAATTTGCAAACATAAATGCTGAAATAGGATAAAATGTTTCCAAGTCACTAAATCTCATTCAAAAAAAGAACACCTGAATTGATTTTATTGGGATTTGTGGTCACAGCCTTTTCTGCGAAAACATGTGGCCCTGAGCTGGAGGCAGCCGTGAGTAATTACAACTAGAAAGGAAATCCTGCAAAAAAATCCTTCTTTCTATTTAGTTTCACTACTTCTGCAGAACTCTCTGAAGCAAACAGCCTTGTCTGCAGTTAAGTGATTGGAGAGGTCCATGTACTGATGAAGAAAGAAAGAAGAAAATACTTTATCTCACACTTCTGTGTGTTTATCAGGGCTGATGGTTCCCTCTGAAGGGTTTCTGTTTTCTTCTGTTGCCCTGCAGTGGGTTTCAGCCCTGGAGATTGGGGGATTAATGGAGCAGTTTCACGGTTATTGTTGTGTTAATGTACAAGAGGGCCTGGATGCAGCTATGCAAGAATGTAAAGCCCTGGTTACCAAAATATTCTTAAACACTCTCTCTCAGACACACAGAGAGCAAGGAAGTACATAAAGCTCTTAATCACTCAAACTTGGGAGGGATAATGCATTGTGGCTGGCTTGTCACTGCTAAACAGCTGTGTTTACCTTAATGTGTTAGCCAGATGCTGGCGTCTGTGACCTAGACCTGTAAAGCCACAACAGTTAGAAACTGTTTTCAAGCCCCTGATAAATGGCACATTGCTGTCACAAACAGCATGTCTTTATATAAATACTGCTTAACACTCATACATTGTAACTGCTGTCGCATTATTTCTGGATTAGTTAATTATTATCAAAAGAGTCAAATATTAAGTAGCTCCAGGATAAGACTAGTTATCCTAAGAAAGACGTTCTAAAATGAAACCTAATGTGTATTTTTCATACTTATTGTGTATTGAGGCCTACTGAATGCAATTTTATGTTTAATAAAAGAGCAAATAAAGGGTGACTGCTTTTGCAGCATCAACATGTTTGTGTACCCTATACAAACCCTGAAGAATAGCTCTGACATCTTCACCTCAACCACCTGTATCAGTTCAGCACAGCTGTGATTGATGACAAGGGCAATCAGTCGTCAATGCCTGATTGTGTTATCCATTTACCCATCTCTGTTACCAGTTTATTTCTACTCATCTTTATTAGGTCCACCCAAACAGTGGTTTTAGTGCTATTAGTGTAGTGTCCCAATACAGACTTGTACCACTCAGGCGCCTGACTCACCCAGACTGTGTGGAACAGGTAAACTTTTCGGCCACGAATGGTCATAATTATTTTCTCAGGTTGTAAAACAACCTGCTTTAAGTCACAAGTTGTTTTTAAATGGTAGATTATTTGAATACATACCTTTTCATAAGATTATTATACTGAAAAGTCCTTCCAAGCCATTTCCACACCACATTGCTATGTTAGCTGGTTGGTTTAATTGTGTTTGTTGCCTAGGCCGTCCTGTCTTAGAATGTTTTGTTTTGAAGGAGCTCTACACCAGTGTGATGTGCTCGCATATTTGGTTCTGACCCAAATGTATTCATTTGCGTTTGTAGTTTATTTGTTGTCTGATCCAGGCTTAGATTAAGCTGAGTATGAAAGGCTGTAAAATGGTGCAGGCAGGGCTCGTGCCAGGTTCCAGGAAGGAACACAGCATCTGGGTATGTGGTGGTAGGAAATAGGCTTACTGTGCCTGTGAGGCAGTTTTAGCATGGAAGGGTGGAGAGCTGGGGAATCCTGCTTATTCAGTAAGGAGCCAAGCACGAGTCTACTCTAAACCCTGTCAGGGCTCCAGCATCACATGTAGCACTGTTGCGTCTGTTTCTGTCTCCCCTTGCTCTCTTGTGCGCTCACTCAGTCCATCCCACACTCGGATAGGTCAGGTCCTAGGGAGTGTGTTCATGATCATGGCTGTGTAGGCATTCAGAGCATGTGGCCCCTCTGACATTCCTCTGTGTGATGTTCAGTCCAGCTGGGGGTGGCTTGTGGGATTGCTGTTAATTATGCAGTCCTCAGTCACTGTCTGCTGCACCACGCTTCGTAAACTGACACTATTGATCAGGCCTAGGTCGTTACCCAGCCTTATTAAACAGGAGCTGCTTTGGTTTTGAACAATAGGAAGTGGAGGTACAAGAGTAGAGGAACACTCGAGATGGATAGTAACTGTACAAAGTAGATTTGGATTTTTGATGCTGCTGTTTCCAGCTGGGCCCCCGGACAACAATTATACAGTTTTCTGTACATACAGGGGTTAAAATGGCAGGCTGTCGCAGCAAATAAGAATTTGTTCTTAATATCTTAGCTGGTTAAATAAGGGTGGAATTTTAATGAGGGTAAAATAAAAAAAATAAAATGATCCTATTCTTTTGACAGTTAAAGTGGACCTAACTGAACAATAATAAACAATGTCTGGGCTTAAGATTCTAAAATCATGCTGATTTCAGTTTTTTCAGTCACATCAACTTTTTGAATTATGAGTAATATTAGATTTGCAATAGACTTGCATGCGTTTTTTTTTTTTTTACAAAACTGCAGGCACCAATTAACTGTTTTAATATTTTCAGTGTGAAGTCAGACAGGTGACACTATGGCATAGATGTAATGATCAGTGACCGTCAGATGCCACTGTTTATTCAAAAACGCTTAGCATATGATTATTATAGGCTAATTTTGCCAACTATCATGCAATATCTAACTAGCTTAATCAGAAACTGTATGTGCAGGGAAAACTAAACACAGATTTGAAATCAGCATGAAAAACTCTACAAAACCCACATAAACTGATGTTTATCTCTGATGATTTTGACGTGTTGATTTTAATTGATACAAAAAAAGGTAATGATTGCATTTTATCGTTACGTGTGATAAATATACACCCTCACTGGTAAGCATTATCATTCTGTGCAAGGTTCTTGGCCTAACAGACTTTGATGGAATACGGCATATTGTTTTCTAGTGTAGCTCTTGTTCTGATGTACTATTGTTGGGCTGTTGGAGTGCCACTTTTCTCTAGATTAATGTCTCTGCAGTGCACTGTTGAGAGCAGTGCTGAGAACCGCACATAGAAGCTGCTGAAATCTATCAGTCTCACTGTCTGCACTACGGTTCTCAGCCAGCCTCAGCTGATGTCTGGATCTGAGTGTTATTACTCACTTGCCCTGTACTGACTGAAATTTCCTCGCTTTGAAGAAAGTATTTATCTCAGAAACAATTCTGCTGTCATACTGAATAAACTGCTCCAGATGTGTTTCTTTAAATTTGTCTGGTTCTTTCCCCTGCAGGCTTATATGAAACACACTGTTTGTGTTTTAGACGACAACTAAATAAGAAAAGTGCAACCAGCTTGTTTGAGCACTGATGTGCTGATTTTTGTAAAGTGCTCTAAAAGATGCCCTCCCAGCCATGTTGATCTGTAGCATAAGTTGCAGACATGACTGTGTTGTAGTAGAGCTGTGCTGACTACAGCTCTGTGGGGCCTCCAGACAGGATGAAGTGCTCGTGTGGAGATTTCAGCCTCTCCCAGCAGCCTCAACTCCTGTCCCACACACCTCATCTGGATTTAGGTTACTGCCCTGCACCCAGAGGTCAGCCCCCCTCCTCCCTTGGACCACCATCTCCCTCATTAGGACACACACGGCGCATTAGGCCGCATTCCTCCCCTGCTGTTGTAAACAAGAAAAGCTGTATGCTGGGATTTTGCATTCATACAGATTTCCCGACTTTTATTTCATTTCAGTGTTTCATATTCGCAGACTGGGCAGAAAACTAGGCCAGTTTGATTCCCTACCCCCCTACTCTCTGTCAGTACTATCTTAGTTACTGTCATTACTGCCCAGAGCAGTAGACACTGAAATAACCAACCAGCCCATCTAGGCAAATACAGAGATAGTTGATTGTCAGCAGAACAGCTATGGCAGATTTCCCCCCCTGTTCAGCTTGTATTTATTTCTTGCATGTTCCATGCTTGTTGGTCGATGGCGTTCAGGAACTAATTCGCTTTCTCAGAGCGCCCAGTCAGAGACGATTTTCATAAAGGCCATTTTAGGGAATGCTGTTTGCACACGTGATGATGATCATTTTGCTGTGCCTCTTATCTGAACATCATTGAATACTAGTCAGCCAGACAGTTACAAGAGCAAACAGGCAGGCATGTATTTAGCCTCTGGTTGCTGGAAGTAAGCTGTGTGTGAGGGGGGGGGGGGGGGACCAGCCCTGTGATTAATGTGCAGTGTACTGGACTCAGAATGTCCTTCTCCACAGACACCGGCTGACTAAACACATTGCAATGGCATGTGCTCACAGCATGCTGCCGTAGTTCTTCTTGCATTATGCTGGTCTCACCTCCTTCTGTTCACCCTCAAGGTGTGTCTCAGGTTTCCTTTCTCTTTTGTGGCCTGTTACTAGAGCCTAGGCTGGGTGACTCAATTCTGGGGAAGTCTGCTTGGCTGTGGCTCTTCCGGGAGAAACTTGCAATGCACTCGTAGTGGGCCAACTGACCCACTGATTCTCAGCCCGAGGAAATGTCATGTCCAGTCATGCACGCATGGACGTGAGGCACTCTTAAGTAGCCTCCTGCCTGACAATGCTCATTTCCTCGCTGCTGGATGAGAATGCATTTTTAAAAAGCTCGCTGCGCCTGTGCCGTTTTGTTGACCTTACAAAATGGCTCCCTTTAGTGTAATCTGCATAGCTCTACTTGAGGATTTTCACGAGAGAGATTGAGAATGGTATGAGAGAGAAGGTCAGAGGATAACCCTGCAAAAAGCTCATGGATATTTCATTGGTGCTGGGGGCCTAGCAGCTTGTGTTTCAGCCACTGTGTGTGCCGGGGCTTAAGACAACTGTGTGGGATCCGGTCTGTCTCACAGACTTCTTTCTGCTGTAACTCAAACCTTGGCTAAATTTGAGGGTCTGGGTGTATGTGAGTGAGAGAGCATCTTTGGTTCTGGCAGAGATAGGAAAGGAACGGATGAGGCCCAGTTGAGCAGGCAGCTCTCCCTCGCTACTGGCCATTACTCCATTTGGCCTTGTCATTCATGTACAGCAACAGTGTACTGATAAGGTTGCAGAAGCCAGCAGTAGAGGGACAGGCAGATTACACTGTCTGCCCAGCCAGTAGACCTGCCTTATCTCTTCACTTTCTGCACAGATAGACTCAAAGGCGCTGCTGTTCTGACTGCTGCCCCACTTATATTGATAAAGATGAGAAGTTAAAGGGCTTTGATTTATCCCTGTGATGAAATCCATCGTCTTAATTTTTTTTCTCTCACAACCGTACAGCCTTTTAACCTACTTACCAGCCAAAATGCTTAACTCCAAATGTACATATGCAGCGCATGACCTAGATCTTTTCCCATTGTTATCGATACATTTTTCTCTCGTTTGTTTATGTTCACACCTTATTTTAATGACTCTTTGAAGATATGAGTGCTCAGCTAGGCCACCAATGACTGCATGCACATACACCCTTCCGTGCACCCTATTATCTTTCATGGTATCTTTGTTAATTATTGAACTAGTGGTGTTGAACTGGGATTCATGCCTGCAGAAACTGTAGTCTGTGCATAATGCAAGGGATCTAAGCTGTCACCTAATATACTAAGCACTTCCTTTTCCCCTAGGGAAAATGAAGTTGTGTGATAGTCAAACATGATCCTAGCCTGAAATGGACGTCTTCTCCAAACCTTCCCCAGCATCTGCCTCCACCAGCCTAGAAGCTACCCATACACCGCATAATGACTCTCAATAAAAGATCAGCTGGCTAAATTTAGAGCACAAGGCTGTGAGTTACAGTGAGGTGGTCGATGGCCACAGGAGTGTATGAATGGCCAGACTTCCAGCTGGGGCCGAACTGCTTTTTCTGAGCATGGTCTCTGCAGGCTAATCCAGTGTAATGAAATGGTTAAGTCTGATCTCCCACGGCTGATAATGCTGTAGCAGACTGTTTGGCCTTCTCTCAAAAAGGCTTAATGAAAACAGATGGGTAAAAATGTTTAGACAGCCCTTCAGGCCGCTGGACACATGATGGCCAAATAATACTTTACTTTCTCACATGTGCAGTCTCCATTTGTTTGGGGGGGTGGGTGTATATGTGTTTGCGTGCGAGTGTGTGTATTTGGGCGGCACTAACTCAGAACATGTTGTCCATGTTTGCTTTGCCATTCGCTCACTAAGAAGACAGGAGTAAGGCAACAAGAAGAGCTCTGTTTAAGGTCCCAGCTGCAGTCTGTTCCGCCTGGCCTAAAAACTAGCTTGGGGGAATGTTGCCAGATGTTGGAGGGGTACTGGACAATATCTTAGCATTTCTGTTTGTAGACTTGATCTTTTTTTCTTGTGTTTTTGTTTTTGTTTGTAACTTTGATACATGTACCAAAATACCTTTTGATCAGATTTAGTTATGTTTTATTTTAATATTTTTTTTCTTGCAATTTCTACTAGCCTAATGTAGAACCTTCGCCTGTCTCCTTGAAATTCTGACCAATACACTGCCTATGTTTCCCGACAGGCAGTGAATAAGGATATTTTAATTTCTTCTAAAATGATATGGAGTATAATTCCAATATCATCTTGCATCTCTGCTTTTTAGTGTCACAGTCAAGGACAGTCTGTCATGTGGTTCAGACCATGACCACTTTAGAGCACAGCTGCATTTTTTGCTACTTTTTTCCTCTGCATGCAGGAAGGAGCCAAACATGCAAAAGGTAATATTTAATGAGATTTGTTTCTCATTGAGATAAATGAGATCTTTTTTTTTCTCTTCAGGTTTTCAAAAGTTATCAAGAAACCAAAATCTGATTTTGTTGCCAATCTATAAATATTTATATTTTGGTTAGCAAAGATGGGTAACACCAGCTCCTAATGGAAGCTGTATGAGCTGCCTCCCATAGAATCTATGAAATTGGTTGGTTTTCTGGCTTATTTGATTTATTTCAGATAATAGGGAAAATGTCAGGGTATGAAAAGAATGTGAGAAACACATCCCTTCCAGCAATATTCTTATTGACGTTTTGATTCTGACCTCAAGCACCTACCTTACTGGCGTCAACTCTGGAGATCTGACAACCCTGACTGTCTCCCATAACCTCCCTCCTGTTGCAAAGTTTCTGGTGCCTTTGTTTCCATGGCTACAGATGTGGTAAGCAGAGTATGGGAGGCAGGGGTGACATTTCTGCTAGAGTCTTTGAAATAGCAGGTATATGTTTTTTTGTTTTTTTTTCTCTCTGGCTGCTTAACCGGAGGGCAGAGCTTAATCATATGAGTGGACTTTGATCTCACACTCATTACTTATGCAGTGTGGCTCTTCCAGTTAATCCACTGGTTGCCTCAGTAACCATTATTGGGTGTTGATGGACTGCCTGGTGGCCACAAGAGAGATGGAATGTGGAATCTTCTCTTTTTTCCCTCGCTCTCTCTCTCTCTCTCTCTGTCCCTGCCTCTGTCTGTCTCTCTCTCTCTCTCTCTCTCTCTCTCTCTCTCTCTACCTCTCCTTTTCTCTGCTGTGATGAAGCTCAGGTCTAATGAGGTGTTCCCTACAGTGAGGGTTGTGAAAGGTGGAGGAGGTGAAGGTGTGTGGTGTCAGATTTGCTGCAGTATCTGCTGTATTTTAGTCACTCGCTCTCCTCCCCCAGTTTCCACAGTAATACTGGTGTGGCATTTTTAACATGCTCCTTCTTTTCCAGAACGTTCATTGTTGGGTCATAAATCGGACCCAAGGCCAGGTCTGTACATGGACCTTTCAATTAGCAGCTGCTGCTGTTGCACAATTAACATTCAGGAGCAGCACAGCCTGCTCACAGCCTAGCTCCTCATTTGAATCATATGTAGCACATTCTCTTTTCATAGTAGCTATAACGTTAGACCAGGTATAGCCCCCTGCAGGGGAAAAGTAGAGAAGAGTATGAGCTGCTGCTCTCCCAATGCCTTCCCCAGTTATGTTTCGTTTAGCAGAAAAGACTTTAGTTCCTGCATTTAATAGAAACGCAGTAGTTCAGGCTTGAGAGATGACGACTTCTGTCATTCACATTGTGTTGTTTTGTAACAACTATTTTTATTGTACATCAGATAGGACATTTTATACTGCAGTCTGCATAATGTGATAAATGTAATTTAGTGAACATGCAGCCAAACAACCACATTGTACCAAGAACAAAGTGAGATAGTGGGCATGTTTTTTCTTGTCTGGTTTAGGTCTTATCTCTGTTAGGAGCAGCCTCACAGTTGGGGGCTCCTTATTAGACACCAAGCACCTCATTGATCTGGTCTGGCTAGTTCACACAGTCCCTAACACTTACACTTGCATACACTTACTCTCACTTACATTTAGCAGGCTAAGGATACCCTGCTAGGGTGTGGTGTTCAGGGATGTGTCTGAAGGGAGCAGCTTCATAAGTTTCGTCACTGAAGCCGTTTCTTGATTTGTTAGATTGACGATCCTGGATAGAGTTGAGTGTCAACAGTTTTCATATTTTTAGAAATCAAGAGAAAATGGTTGCATCTTTACTAGTGATTGAACTGCTCTAGAGATCAAGCTGCTCTACGGTTAAGTCTATCAGAAGAATTGAGGAAAGACCTCCAAGCAGAACAGTGGAGACGCACAACCAAAGAGTTGCATGTGTTGCCTGTAATTAGGACTGTTGTCATCAACTGTACCTAAGTAATTAAGTAATCTATCAATCTTTGGAACCCTTAACAGTTTTACAACACACTGCTGTTAATGATTTCAAAAAGCTTATTAATTGCAGATTTAAGTAATTTTTTTTATCATAAAATCTGTTTTGATAATTTTGAAGGTGAATGTCTCTTAAATATGAAAACACCACCAAAGAATAGTAATCAGTACTCAAACAGTGCACGTATAGCTGAGGCTGTAGATTAGAAAACCAAGCTAGCATGCTAGCTAAACCTGGTTCAGACATTCAGTAAACTAGTTAAAATGATGAAAACCAATGTCTAAAGCAAATGTTTACATCTTGGAATTACTTCTGCATCAAATAGTGTTGATAAAATTAAATTTGATTTGTTCCTTGCTCCTGTGCTTGGCATGTGAAGCATATCTGGAAAGTGACTGAAGAAGGCTGTCTCTGGGAGGTTGGTTTTTACACCTGGTTTCGTTAGACTTTATGGAAATAGGATTACCATCACATCCAAATTGTGATGACTAGTATTTGTGAAATCAAAACAATTCAACCTTATTTGGCTGATTAACAGTCCCAGCTGTGGACAGGTATCTGAACTCTCTTGATTATTTATTTTTAAGTCCCCTGAACTTGTCCTGCTTACATTACTTTTGTGGCAGTAAGATTACCTTATTTTTTCCCTGTACTTTAATGGAAAAATCAACTGTTTTCCACATTCCATACATTCCATACATTCCACAATTTAAAGCTGATATTTGTTTAAAAAATTGCTTCGAGTAGAACATTCCCTTGAAACCCTCTTGAAAGTCGACCTTTGTCACTGCTTTCCCACCCCTGGAAAAATGTTCTTAAAAGCAATACGTATTTTGGCTGTCTAAACTGATCTGCTGAATTATGCTATGCCATCCCCTTTTAGACCTTGAAAACTAAGCTTTTTGAAAAACCCTTTCCAGATTGTTTTTTTTCTCTGTTTGGACTTGTAAAACGTAAACTCTTACAAACCACTGACTGAGTTGCATCTATACAGCTGTGCTCATCCTTAACTCTGACATCTTGGGTGTTTGTCAATTATTGCATTTTTGTAAATAACATTCAACTTATTCATTCAGGAAAAATAAAATTCAGAAAGTGCGATAGTAAACCTTCCTTGTGTATTGTACAACCTTCCTTCTTCAGTTTATATATTTTGTTTTATTTGAGCGTGAACATGAACATGGAGGAATTGTTTTATGCACTAAAATAATCTCTTTCCATACTAACTCATGTCTTTGTCCAAAACAAATCAACTGGTGTTTCCTCATTCAGAGTTTATGAAGTTCCATAATAATTTTGGGAAGATTGTCTGCAAAACAAAACCAGACCAGTTGTGTGTAACAGGTCATTACAGTAGTGACTCCTATTAAGTGTAGCTTCCTCTAATTAAAGAATGCCACAGTTACCAGCAATACTTATTCATGATGAAACTGAAACATCCAGGACTGTTAATCCTCCAAAGTGGCTGCATTACACATAAAGAACAATAGTGCTGAATACATGGGAGAACAAAACCAACCTGGGAATACATTAGAAATTTCTGAAAATTTGCAAAAATGTTGCTGTGTGCATACACGTGACGAGGCTTTGTGGAGAATGAACATTCCAGTATTTGATTTTTGACACAAACAACCAGCAATAATCAAAAACCCAGTCCACCACATACATGTCATGTGCCACATTCCTCCTGCCTCCCAGCTCTACACTCATTAGTAGATCATGCTACAACTGGATGCAGTCATCAGTTTTTTTCTTTCAAATGTTAAAGTATCAGAGAACCCAGTATTGTGAATCGAATCTACAAAGTGTATTGTTACACCTGTATTGTTGAACTTCAGGAGTGGTTAATCTTTTGGGAACGTGTACAATACAGTAATCAAGTGCATGTTGTGTAAATGTGGCTGCAAGTTTGCTAAGATATCAACTGTGTGTGAACAGTCATGTTGGGTGGTGCCCACTGTGTACAATGTGTTCTTGTGGCATTCGTACATTTGCGAAAGAAGCCTGCAGCTGAAGAAGGTCCTTTAGAGAGAGGACACTTCTAATACGTGTTTGTCAACCCACACACCGTGTGGAAGTGACAAGGTCTCCACTGTTCACTGGAGCATTTCCTCAGAGTCAGCATTGTCATGGTGCAACCAGGAATACAGACGATTCCTCACTGTCCTGTGACACTCAGTCATGCACACGTGGACTTCCTAACGTTATGCTTTCCTGTTTTTGTTGTCGATATAGTTCATTGTAGTTATTTTATTAAACCCTTAGATTGGACTTTTCATTCTCATGCATGTGTTGTACACATTGTAGGTTTGTGAATTAGCTTGTGCATGTGTAGCTTACACATCATGTAATGTCGTGATATTTTTGGACTCTTTATAGATACTGATAATCACTAATGGTTAGTGTTTTTGTAACATGGGTGCTGGGACACTATGTTTAGGTTTAGCAAGGATATCAGAAAGCAGCTCTTTTGTACCTTCATCAGAAAGTGGCTCATTAACCTTCATTATTAACTGATACAGGGGAAACACAGTTAATTGATCTCCACCCTGTTCTTTCATTTCCTAATGTACACAGTAGAGCCCGACCGATATATCGGCAGGCCGATATTAGTCATTTTCGAAACTATCGGTATCGGCATTTATAATGGCCGATAAATGAATATTTCAAAACTAAAATAAAAATGGACGAAACACCCTTCAACCATGTCATGAGTTTTGGCGTTGTATAGTTTGTCCACCAGAGGGCACTCTACACCGTCCCTGTTGGCAACACTCGTGTATAACGCGCCACACATCCTGCAACCTGCTTATCCAGCCAGAGTCGGTCAGAGAGAATGAATGGGTTAAATGCAGAGGAAGAATTTGTGCTGTGGTGTGTTCACGTATGACAAATGGTCACTATTTTTGATAAGTCAGGTGTTTTATGTGCTGACACCCAAGCCCTCTCTCACAACTCTGCCTAACACAAGCTGACACAAGACTCCTTTCTGGTTTGTGAATTAAAATGGTCTAAAAGCACTGTTCAACTAAATATTCAGTGACCTTTGATATTTTCCCATTTGGCTCTGCCAAGGAAAGAAAAACAGAAAAGGCTTCATAGGTTTATCGCCTAAGTTTTAAGGTATTTAGGAAGAGTTGTCGAAAAGAAATAGGAGTGGATGGCAGCTGTTCATGCTGTTCATTTGGGGTTCCGTGCTGAGGTCATACCTGAGGGCTTGTGGATGAATATAGTGCTCTCCCAGCCTTCTGAGGAAAGCAGCTTGTCTGCGCATTCTCCCTACCTCTCTCTCACACACACACACACACACACACACACACACACACACACACACACACACTGGAACAGTGTGATGAAATTATTTTGTTTAAACAGTGTTTGTTTAATGTTAACCATTTTTTATGTTTAGGTGCATAAAAGTGAAAATGAAGTTTGCAGACATGTTGTGACTAGAGTGTTACTGGAATGATGGATTCTGTTCTGTTTTTCTTTCAGTGTTATGTGCCAAGAATCTAGCAAAGAAAGACTTCTTCCGTAAGTACATGCCATGCTTTTTCTTATACCACCATGTCTGTCCCACATTGACTTATGTTTGGAACAGTTTTGTATTTCTTTCTCGGTTTGTTTTCCTCTCCTATGCTCAGCAACAAATCGCAGTTGCACATTTGCATTTCAGCCCAAAGAGTCTTGTGTAGATGCTTTTTGTTGACTGTCTCACATTTATTATCCAAAAAACTTCAAATAATGAAGCTTTCAGAGCCGCCCACCTCTGGCTTCTTTATTCCATCAGCTGGGGAATTCACCTCTTCATTCACTAGCTCCAAATCACATTCCACCCACAGATATTCAGGCGCGTAGCTATGGGGTTGAAACCTACCATACTGAAGTCAGTCAGGACTGTGGCCAGTAACAAAGCTGCTATAAGTGACAGACATGATTGTCTGTCCGACTGCCCTCAACCATTCATGGCCCACATATTATGCTAATTACTGATGTGTGAGTGCGTCATTTTCAGCCCACATTCACAGGGCATCTGGCAAAAAAGCAGCTAATCAATGAGGGAGTATGTGTAAAAGAGAGAGACAAAGTGTGACTACTGCATTGACAAATCCAAGAGTGCTAAGTAGTGACTCCTTCTCAGCTCGGAGTTATTCCCGAAGAGACAAGCTGAGTATTTTTCTAGTTCAGAATTTATGCTTATTTTGTATTCACACTGCATGTCTGTATTAATTAGACAGATCTTTAGCACTTTACCTCTTTTGATGAGGATTACCTTATGAATGAGCACAGTTCATGAAACACTATAAATCCAAGCTATAAAATGAGGTGAAATGCCCCAGGTGACTTTTCTCGCAGTGACTTTGGAAAGGGCGTGAAGCTGTTATCCATTCTGCCCTGCTCTGCTTCAGTACATAGCAGCTCTTCCGTCCTTCGTTTAATTCTTCCGCAACACTGGTTTCTCTTACAGGGTTGCCTGACCCTTTTGCCAAAGTTGTCGTCGATGGCTCGGGTCAATGCCACTCAACAGACACAGTCAAGAGCACATTGGACCCAAAATGGAACCAGCATTATGACTTGTAAGCATCTACCTGGCTTAAGTTTGAAATGTAGACATTCCGTATCAGGTAATCTTTAGGTTAGGTTGTTTAAATGACATTGCAGCTATTAAAATCTTACTTAATCAAGTTGTCAAAGTTAAAGCATTAATATAGTATTGACATGATCATTCGCCATGTTAACTGACCCTTTTAAAGCAGTACTGTGGCTGGTGCTCACTGCAAACCTATGGATAAATCAATGGGTAACAAACTAACAATAGCCATAGTAATGCAGAAAACTACAATGCAGGAGCCTTCACTGTAACAAGAACCCATGTTTGAATGAGAGCAGATACAGTGGTGATTTTCATGTTCAGGATCATGTAAACTGTGTTCACATTAATAAAATAATGCCATTGAATGTATAAAATCCATAATGATGCAGATTCTTGCAGCTCATACAGCTATATCGAAAGGCACTGTATTTTAAGCTAAAAGCATTTAGATAAATGTGATAAAATATAATTGAACATTACCTATACAAAATAAGTTGTTGGAACATGATTAGAATAATTATCTTGATATTCCTCATTATTATGTAAAATTGAATATTACAATGAATTGTCTATTTGTGTGATTTCAGATATATCGGGAAGACAGATTCCATCACTATTAGTGTATGGAATCATAAAAAGATCCATAAGAAACAGGGGGCAGGCTTTCTAGGCTGTGTGAGGCTCCTATCCAATGCCATCAGCAGACTCAAGGATACAGGCTGTGAGTGACCTTCACACTTCTTATATAGTAGTGCCATAACAGGCCCGCAACAAAGAAAGCTAGAAATCTAAACCATTTTTCCCTAAATATTTTGCATATTTTGAGGACTGATCTTTTGGATGTCTGTCATCTCAACAGACCAGCGGTTGGATTTATGCAAGCTGAATGCCTCTGACAGTGATGCAGTGCGAGGGCAGATAGTTGGTATGGAACATGGAACTGTCTTGGAGATAACCCCTCACTTTCTGAAAACCCTATAAACTTATTAATTCTCCCTCAACTGTAAATTCTTTCCACTGTTGTTTTCAGTGAGCCTTCAGACCAGAGACAGGATTGGCAGTGGTGGGCCTGTGGTAGACTGTAGAGGACTTTTAGAAAATGAAGGGTGAGTGGGAGCAGTGCAGCAAAACCGTCCTTTTTTCCCTCTGAGGGATGCACTTTGATCAGCATCGCCCCCTTGTGGGAGTATTAGATAAGATTAGCTCATCATTTATATCATAAACTTGTGGAGGTTCCTATTGTGTACAGTGGTTGAAGCCATCGGGGTTGTTATAGCAAGTTGTAATTTTCAGTGTGGAATCTGTGGTTTTAAACTTTTGCTACGTATGTGTGCTTCTCAGACCGGTTTTTGAGGACTCTGGACCTGGGCGGCCTCTCAGCTGTTTCATGGAGGAGCCTTTGCCCTACACAGACCCCACGGGGGCTGCTGGTGGGGGCAGCTGTCGTGCACTGGAGTCACCCAATCAGGAACAGAGACTCCAAGCACAACGAATCAGAAACCAGGAGTCTAGAAGTCACACACACACGCCACAAAACCGGCCGCACGGGCACCAGTCACCTGACCTGCCTGAGGGTTATGGTAAATGATTCCTGAGTTAATGCAGCTCTTTTTTATAACACACTTCTGAACAGTATACGATTACATTCTCCTCTGTGTGCCTAAACTGGCCTTAACTATCTGTGCCTCTGAGAGCTTAAGGGGTGACTAGTGCATTTGAGATGTGTGAAGAGACTGAACATGCTTACCACCCTGCTTGCATTGTTTTGGCTGTACAAGCACCATTAAGATTCTCAGGAGAGAAGCTAACAGCTGACCCCACTGCTGCGGCTTCATGGCCATTGTGCTGTGATCAGTAAACATAGCAGCTGTAATTAAGCCTCAGGCTGGGCGCAAGGCATGACCTCTGTTAGCCTAAGTCTCGAGAGAGCTAACCCAGCTATGATCTGCTGTCTGAACAGCCTAGGGCTCATCTGCTTTCTTCTTTTTCGCTCTGCAGAGCAGAGGACCACTGTGCAGGGCCAGGTCTACTTTCTGCACACACAGACTGGCGTGAGCACTTGGCATGATCCCAGAATACCACGGTAGGTTTAAATCCTTATACCCTCATTCACTAAGCTAATCGGTGCATTTCTTTTCGTTTAATTGTACGTCTATTAATAACAAACTAACTTTATAATTAATATTTTAACTTAATAACCAGTGCTATGTTCATTAAAGAAATCGCTATAGGAGTATATGAACACAAAAGGCATTAATAGGAAATGCTATACTGATATAAGAGATGACAGAGGAAAAAAGGTTAGTGGGCCGCAAACGGCATGATAATTGATCGATCCCCTTGCCCCTGCAGGGATCTGAACAGTGTGAGCTGTGAGGAACTGGGCCCTCTGCCACCCGGCTGGGAGATCAGGAGCACAGTATCAGGAAGGATTTATTTTGTCGACCACAATAACAGAACCACACAATTCACAGACCCCAGATTACACCACATCATGAGGTAAACATACCCCACAGGATTTTCAAACAAGTGTTTGTTTTTGTGCGCCTGCTCATACTATCCAATTACTCACCCTTTTAAATGGTCCCTCATTAAATCATGTTAATCATTTATAATGAATGAACACTCTCCCCAGAGTAACTTGTTACAGATTATGATAATCAAAATTAATAAACAAAATCAAGACATTAACATTCTAGCAGTTCATTTGAGTTCTACAAGTGAAATTTTAACCCATAATTTTGTCATAATTCAAAATTGAGTACTAATGTGTGAACAAACCAGTAATACATTTGTTTGTGTATAACAGCCAGCACTCTCAGGTGAAGGAGTCAAGTCAGGCTCTGCCAGTGCAGATGGATGTTCCTGTGGAGGAAGGTGAAGGAGAGCTGCCTGTGCGCTATGAGAGAGATCTGGTCCAAAAGCTCAAGGTGCTGCGCCACGAGCTCTCCTTGCAGCAGCCTCAGGCTGGGCACTGTCGCATAGAGGTGTCCCGTGAGGAAATCTTTGAGGTACATAACTACTTCCTCCCAAATTATAGCATTTCACAGAAGAGTTCAGATGGATTGCTGCATGTGGAGCTGGTGTAGAATATTGTGGTTTCCAGTTGATGTCACCACTGTAAAAGCAATTTTATGTGCCCCACAGGAGTCGTACAGGCAGATCATGAAGATGAGGCCCAAAGACCTGAAAAAGCGGCTGATGGTTAAATTTCGTGGCGAAGAAGGCTTAGACTACGGAGGAGTGGCAAGGTGAGACACTGGTTTTTTTTTTTACCACCTTAGCAGTGACCTTTAGCGTACCCCTAGGAGTGGGTGATATGAGATTGTGAAGCCAGTGTATGTACTGATAATCTGCCAAAGCAGCGAGATCGTAGTATCGTCTAGATCAGGCATCGGCAACCTGTGGCTCTGGGGCCGCCGGTTGCCGATGCCTGATCCTGATGTTGTGGCTTCCTGTGGCTTTTGAAAAGAAATAATTTAACACTAGAACAGCGGCTAATTGGCTATACCTATAATGGCTGCATGTGTCAATTGACCCAGTGCCCAGTTTCACGCAAGATTCCTCCTGATGCAATGCAGCTGCAGTTTGTTCGGGCGTTTAGTCCTGCAGCCTGCCGGCAAACATCCACGCAAGCTTCAGCCAGCAGACACAGCAAGTCTCCAGTGGACTTTGAACTCAAAACCTGTCGTACAGTGCCAGTCAGCGAATCAGAATTGTGTATATTGGCCGAGTATGTGAACGACACATGCAAAGATTTTGATTCCGGTCAAACACAGCAGTATAAAACAACATATGTAAAAAATACGTATGTACATGTGCCTACACCACTCCCATATGGCTCTTACAGAGCGTGCTTGCTGCTCCAATAGACCTATAGATGCAATTCTGATTCTAATGAAATTGTCAGTTGACGCTGTCAGCCATTCTAAGTGCTGAGTGTATTTTATTTTGATTCATGTTTTGTTTTGGTTTTTTTAAATTTGAAGATTATTGTGATCTTGTAACATTAAAACACAATGTGTTTAATTTTGTGGTAGAGTTCAAAATGTTTTCTTTGAATAAATAATATTTCATAAGCAACACACTAGCCTAGTTTTTATACACAGCATAAAAGTAAAAAAAACTATATATGCAGTGTTCTCTTCCTTTTAGATGTCAAAAAGAATCTGCGGCTCCCTGTGTTTTCTCTTTTGTGGAAACTGGGTCCAAAACTATTGCGGTTCTGATAAATGCTTAAAAATGGTGTTGGAAAAACTGAGTTGTTTTTTTAATAATCAAATTTTAGACACAGTATTGCACTTTGTCATGTTTAAATAACTGTGTTGAATAATTAATAGATAAGAATTGCACCAGTTGCCATTTTTATTGTTACCATTTAAATTTTTTTGTTCTTGTTGATTTGTTGGTCTGAAGTAACATTTAAGTATTTCTTTAGCTTTGAAAACAACATAGATAAAATTGTGATAAAATTGAAGTTGTGATTTAACTGTAAAAATGGTAATATGAGATATTGGCCATATCACCCACCCCTAGCTTCCCCTAACAATCCTTCTTCAGACCAGCAATTTTTAATCTTTGCCAAGTCCACCATAACAAAAATGGTGGAATGTACACCATGTTGCTTGTGCTCAAACATCTGTGCTCAGATTTGACAAGAGTATTAGTTTATTGAGCGCAAATGTGATGTCAATGATTTTTGATGTTCCTGTTTGAATTCTTGTCTTTTTTCCCAGGGAGTGGTTATATCTTCTTTGTCATGAGATGTTGAATCCATACTACGGCCTATTCCAATACTCCACAGACAACATCTACACACTGCAGATCAACCCAGACTCATCTATCAACCCTGTGAGTTATGTAACCTCCTTGGGCAAAGTTATTACCCTTAACGTCACTGTCTTATACACATCATCTTGTTTAGAAAAGATTAAACAAATAAAGTGTCAGCTCTCTGGTATTTCCAGTATTTGGGGGTCTTGAAATGGGTGACTGGAGGTCTGGCACTCTGCTAAGCGTGATTCTGTGTTTCAGGACCACTTGTCTTACTTCCACTTCGTGGGCCGGATCATGGGCCTAGCAGTATTCCATGGTCATTACATCAATGGAGGCTTTACGCTGCCATTCTACAAGCAGCTCCTAGGGAAGCCTATTCAACTTTCTGACCTGGAGACTGTGGACCCTGAGCTCCACAAGAGCCTTGTCTGGATCCTGTAAGTGACCTAAAGCCACACTGATCTCTAACCATTCAAATTTATCCAGTTGTTAACTTGCATTCTTTTGGTATATGTTTTTTCAGCTATGTACTAGACTAATGACACGATGTATTAGTTTTAATGACTGTTCTAAAGGGTTTACAGAAATTCTTCAATGCTTGTTTTACTTTTTACAACAGAGAGAATGACATCACGTCTGTTCTGGATCATACGTTCTGCGTAGAACACAATGCTTTTGGCAAATTTCTCCAGCATGAGCTGAAGCCCAACGGCAGAAACATCCCAGTCACTGAAGAGAATAAGAAAGAATATGTGAGGTATGGCAGACGTGCAAGTCGGTGGGATCTTAACCAGCTGTAATTCAGCTTTGTTCTGTCAGGAACATATCTGCCAGAAGAGGGCAGCCCTATTGGGGAGTTTGGCAGGGATTTCAAACATGCCTTTGCTTTTTCCACTGTCAGCATGATTGAGTAATCCTGGACTTACAAGCTGCTAGTAGAGACTTTATTGTCGGTGAGGGTTTCCAGTTCAGAGCATTTTGTAAATTGTTTATGGAAGTCCCTACGCTATGGCTTAAATGTGTGTGTTTCTATGTTGTGGTACAGTTTGATTTTCTTTTTCTTTTGTTTGTTCAGACTATATGTGAACTGGAGGTTCATGCGTGGCATCGAAGCCCAGTTCCTCGCTCTGCAGAAAGGGTTCAATGAGCTCATCCCCCAGCACCTCCTCAAGCCTTTTGACAACAAGGAACTTGAGGTACTGTGTCTGTCATACTAAAACACTGAAATAATGGTGAAATTGGCGAAAGTAATTTGCTATGTTTCTAATAATACTGAATAATTTTATTTCCATTTTTATTAGGATTATAATAATTAGCTTACTGTACAGTGCTGATCCATGTTCAGTATGTTTGAGCAGTTAATGTCTTGTATGTCTTTTGCAGCTGATCATTGGTGGTCTGGGGAAGATTGATCTGAATGACTGGAAAGCCAACACACGGCTGAAGCACTGTGTGGCTGACAGTAACATAGTGAAATGGTTCTGGCAGGCCGTGGAATCTTTTGATGAGGAAAGGCGGGGGAGGCTGCTTCAGTTTGTCACTGGTTCAACACGTGTCCCTCTGCAAGGCTTCAAAGCACTGCAAGGTGGCTAACAGATGAGCCATGCACACTGCTCGCACATCACTGACTTGATTATTTTGTATCTTTTAACTAAAACTGCACATAGACAATGCCAAACTGCTTAGTCTGTTTATAGTAAAAAAAATAGTGTACTATCTTGTCCTAACTTCTGAATATGAGCCAATCAGTTATGCTATTGGTTTTTTTTTTAGGGGAAAAAGCCATTACAGAACAACCCTTCCTAAGTCAATTTTCCTATCCTAACTTAAATTAAGAAAAGTGTATTACAGAAGCATCCTAACCTCAAAAAAATCTTAAATGAACTTTCCCTTATGCTGTCTGACAAATGCGCTTCATTTTTTTTTTTTGCAAAAGGTGTCCCTATACATTTGTCAACATAGATTTGTATGAGAGCTCTGTCCCAATACTTTTGGTCATATTGGTCACTTCGTCTGAGCACGACATTGTTTAACATCCATATTTTGTAGATAGTAACGAAGATACTCTGACGATGCAGTGTTTAGGACTGTAGCCTTGTACAGTTACTGCGCGAGATGTACAAGACTACATGTTGCGTTAGTTGCTAGGTAACAGATATAAAAGTCGATCATCGATGTTAGATTGCTTATTTAGGATTCTCGACATAAGATTCCTAAATTCAGTTAGGGTTTGCTTCTGTAATACAAAATTGAATCGTCCTATCTAACTTTATACTTAAGATAGGAAGTTTCTTTAATACGGCCCCTGGAGAAGAATTCCAACCAGTCTCTTTACTGTTCGTTGGTAGGATGAGAAACTCAAAATTGAACAAAAGTATGCAAACCTACAGAGAAAATGCAAAAAAGTCTACTTAGGGTCACTGCCGAATGGTGTATTTCTAAATTAAATGTGGCATTTAATTTAATGTTATATTACCTGTAATGAGAATGGGAACAGTGATAACTAGAATGTATCTTTGTAAGGTTCTACAGGTTCTGCAGGACCAAGACTCTTCACTATCCATTTGATTGATGCAAACACGGATAATTTGCCCAAAGCCCATACATGGTGAGGCTGCAAGCATTATCATTATTTAGTTGTTTTTAGAAAGATGTAAGGATTTGAAGCTGCATCCTTTTATCATTTATGAATGAAGCATACTTCCTGCTGTAAGCAAATTCTTGCTCTCCCTCCAGCTTCAACCGCATCGACATCCCGCCTTACGAGTCTTACGAGAAGCTTTATGAGAAGCTCCTGACTGCCGTGGAGGAAACATGTGGCTTTGCTGTGGAGTGAAATGTCTCATCCAGCTTGCAAGCTAGCCAGCATTGACTAACCCACCTAACAGCCCCTTCCAAACTCCTATTTTTCCCAACACTCTCCCCCAGGGTGGACAGACTGGTGCCTCCCTGCAGGCTTGAGCGTCGCCCGCCACCCCCTCTCCCAGGAGCACCGAGAGGGGAGCTACTACCCAGGGGCAGGAACTTGCACACACAGCCTGGGTTACTCACACACAACCCTCAGGCTACTTTAGGACTATTTATTCTTGGTTCTTGGTGTGAAATGCAAGTTTTTATTTGCATTATTATAATGACAAGTACCACAAAAAGGAGAGAAAATCAGATCAGTGTCTTTTTTTTTTTGTTTTTGTCTTCTCTCTAAAATGGAGCTTATGTTTGTTCGTTTTTTTTTTTTGGTGGTGTTTTGTTTTTTTGTTTTTTTTTTATCACTGAAGTGGTGGGTCATAGTCTTAAGTCTGGTTATAAATCAGCTCAATTAATTGCTTAGTTGCAATAACCTGACCTTCTCTGAGCCTATGGTCTGGGGTGGAGGTCACATAATTTAACCCGAGTCAAGATATTTACCATAACAGCAGACTCTAAAGGTGAAACCCAGTCTACCTAATGGGTTTGAAGAAACAGATGGACTGGATGTTTCGCTGTTAAACTCAAATTGGAATTGATATATACAGACTATAAGCTTCACCCTTCTGTGTCCGAGTCCTATGATAGGATGATTTTAAACATTTCAGTGGTATCCATTTCTTATTCTATGTTTTTATTAGACATTTTAACTTGACTGCTTGTTGCGTGAAAGGTTTTGATGAACAGATTTTTCCCCTTCACAAACGTGAAAGCTCAGTACGTCTTAGACCTTTTTAGAACTGTTTAATGGAATGGCTACCCAGTGTGTGCGTGTGTTTTTTCACTAACAGAAGCACATCTGTTACGGCTCATAGACCACGTACAGGCTAAAGAGGGACAGAAAGCCCTTGGAAATTCCTATGTCAGCATTATCCAGAATAAGCCAGTATTCTTGACACATTTTAACCTTTAAACATCTAATCTTTTTGCACATTGCACAAAAGTTATTTTTAAGATCATTTGCTAAGCATTTCTTATGATCAACAAATAGCTCCTTTTAAGAGATGATGTTGAGTGAGTGTTTCCACGTATCAAGTTGTCCATCAGTTAGTAAAACATGCTCTTTCTCCGTTTCAGTCGGTTTTCTTCTAACAGGTTTATTCCGCAGATCTAAAGCAGACTACTGGCTGTAGTGCATTTTCCATTGTGTGGGGAAAATAATGAATAATGTGGTATTTGCAATCCTGAATGTTTCTGACAAGCTCTTATTGTCCCAAAGTCTAATTGGACAATGCTGATTATATTTTCGTGTTGACTTAGCATTAATTGTTTGTACAACGTCTACACGAGTGCTTTCACTCGTATTCACCCCAAGACTGTTATTCATGTGTCTCCATCACTGAAACCACTTTTTAAACTAACATCTTTTATATGGCACTTTCACTAGTACATACAGTACAGTCATCCCTCATTGTCATTCCAAGGAGCGTGACTTGTTCTCCCCTGTAAGAAAAAAATGGCTTGGACAGCAGTGCTTTAAATTCCCATTCAGCTGTGGTGATTCTCTCCGATTTACTTATTTTCTCCAGTGTTTGGCTTCAGGCAAGTTATGTTTTGGTCTTGGCATACGGATTTAACAGCCTTGAGGGGTCTAAGGTGTTCATCGTGTAGTGCTTGACCTGCATGGCACCAGTTTATTCTTCGTAAAAATTGACAGAAATGAGCCAACTTTTTAGTTTTAAGTGTTCTGCAACCACTTGATTTTTTTTTAACTAATTATTTATTACTATGTAATGTCCTTTTAAGTATTGCTGCTATTATCATTATTCCCTGTTTTTCAGAAAAGGCCAATTTTCTTGTGAAAGCTGTACACTACTCTCTTTATTTTATGTATGAATCAAAGTATTTAAACCTGCTGCTAATTCAAAGAAGCCTGTCCCTTGGCCTGGATTGAGTTAGCGTTGATGTAGGCTGGACCTCGGTGGTCATGTTCATATTTGTGATATATGCAATAAAATCCGACACCTTTATACTCTTGGTTCTGTCTTAACATGTCTTTTTTTTTTCTTTTTTCTTACGTGTAACAGGTTGGACAGAGGTTGCTAAATTTTCACAGCATTTGTGTGATCCAAGTCCTCGATGACTAGAATGATGATCTGTTATTAAACTTGGATAAACAAAAGAGTCGGCCATTGGTGTTGTGTAATAGTGGGAATGACTAGTGAGTTTGAAGATGTGTATGGACTTTGCCTGCAAGTTACTTTGGTTTTTAAAAAACAACTTTTCCAAATGATGTGATCAGTATCATTACTATGTACAATTATTAGGTCCTGAGTGTCATTGTTTATTGGATGCAAGAATAATGTAACTTACAATGTACTAAACATTTCTGAAAAGATTCCATGTAAATAAGATTATATTAAAGAAGCTAAGTTGAAAATAAAAAAAGCACTCTCTCTTTTGTGTGATCGCCAGAGTGAGAAATGCACTTTTATGAATAAGCCATATTACCACATACCCTAGTAGATTGCAGACTTACTCTAAAATAGATCTGATTATAATTTTCTTTTACAAAATTACACAAAATGGTCCATAATCGCAAAGTGAAAACATACTTTCACACATTGCCTTAAATGTCTCTCTTTTTTTAATTTTTTTTTTTTTAAGGAAATCATTTAAGCACAAAAGGTGCATACGTATTCACACCCTTTGCTATGACACTCAACACTGAGCTCAGGTGCTCACTCACTGTGGGTTCCATAATTCGGAAATGAAAGCTGTTTTGGACCACCAGGACTTCCTAGATCTGCCCGCCAGACCAAATTGATTAATCAGGGAATAAAGAGAACGATCCAGAAGGTCAACCATGCACTCCACCAATCAGGTCTTTATGGTAGACAGCGGCCACTCCTCACTGAAAAGCACATGGCAGTCTGCTTGGAGTTTGCCAAAAAGCATATTTAGGATTCATAGACTGTAAGATGCAAAATCCTTTGGTCTGATGAAACCAAAATTGGATCTTTTTGGCCTGGATTTCAAGTGTCATTTCAGGAGAAAAATGGGCACTGCTCATCACCTGGCTAACTCGATCCGCACTGTGAAGCATGGCGGTGGCAGCATCATCCTGTGGGGCTGTTTTTCTGTGGCAGCAACTGGGAGAATAGTCCTCATAGAGGGTAAGATGAAAGCAAACAAATATAGATAGATTCATTTAAGAAAACCGCTCCAGAATGCTGGAACTCATACTAGGGCAACAACTTATTTTCCAAATGACAGTGACCTGAAGCACAGAGCCAAGATAAGATAGGAGTGACTTCAGGAGCACTCTGAGAATGTCCTTGAGTGGCCCAGCCTGAGTTCTGTCTTTAATCCAATAGATCTCTGGAAAGACCTAAAAATGTCTGTGTGCTGGCACTGGGCTTGATCTGCATAAACGGGTGAGAGAAAATCCCTAAAACACCCAAGATGAGGCTGTGATTTCTGCCAAAGGTGCTTCAGCAAAATATGAAGCCATTGGTGTGAAGATGTGTACAGCTTTCTATGAAGTTGTTTTTGCCTTGTCATTATGGGTCTTGTGTGTAGATCTCTGAGGAAAAACTATACTTAAATCTATTTTAGAATAAGTCTGTAGTGCAACAAAATGTGGAAGAAGTGAATACTTTCTGGTGGCACTGTAAACTTCATCTGACCTCTCGGTTTCTTAATTACCAGTTTGCATTGGGGGCCTAATTCAACCATTAGTGAATCAGAGATCATTCTGTCTCATCATTATCTCACATACTATGCGAAAGCAGATTCAAAGGTTATTTATTTCAGAGTTTGCTGAGCTCAGTGGTCCAAATAGTAAACAATCCGAAATCATAAAATGGAGAAGTCAAAACACGTATAAACTCTTATTGAGTTTGGAAGGATATGTGGATTGTGAGTTCATGTTATGACAGGACAGATTATTCTGGATTCTGTCTCAAATGTCTAAAGACTGGATGTCCCTCATGAGCCATTCATGAAAACAGAGAGCAGTAATCTTCCCCATCCACTTCTTAGGTCTGCTCAAAAGTGTCTGAAACTGCAATGAACCCTACAAATCTCAAAGACATTTTAACGCTGGTTTAGAAGTGTCCAGACCTTGGCTGCTCTTCATGGCTTCTAAGCAGAAACGTGTCGTTTCCGCGTGAATAATAATGCTAAATGATTATGCAATGAAAATTAAACTTACTGAGAGTGACTGGATGTATAAACTGGAGTGTGGCCTTTAAGTTATTTTACCCCTGTGGATGTTAAACGAATGAATGATGGAAGAGATTATATGTCAGGGAAACGGTGGCCTTTCTACAACCCCTGTAAACCAGCAACTATGAAAACACATCAAAATAAACTGGCATCCTTTTTGCCCCAATCAAGCGGTAAAACTCATGACGCCGAAAGCCTGAACCAGGCCTGTGCAGGACCGGAGCAGAGAGTCAGCTGAGGAAGATCAAGGCTGTGTGATGAGCTGCCATTTAAACTTAACAGAGTGCTGACAGAGAGCTGACTCTATCACTCCAGACTCCGAGACACACACACACACACCGTGGCTGCGGCTGCAAAATCATAATTAAATCTCGTTTGAAAATGACCTCGTGTGAGACGGTCTCTGCAATAATCTCTTAACTACTTATGAGCAAAAATGGGACTGGGCAGCATTAAGCGTCTGCCTTAAATTCAAGATTCAAGATGTTTGTCACATACAATGTGCAGCATTTTTTAACCCCGAATCGCTCCTGAGGCTAGAAAATAAAATAAAGCGCAGAAAAATAAAATCATTTTACAGATATTTATAGTGGAGAATAAATAGAGCAGGTCCAAATTGCCATTGTCATAATGATGAGTTGTTATGTGTGTTATAGTAAACAAACAAACCAAAAATATATATATTTACACAGCCCTCCATAATTATAGGCACCCCCGGTTAAGATGTGTTCTTTAGCTTCTAATAAATTCGGTTTTGTTCTAAATAATATAGGACCACAATGAAAAAAAGAGGAAAATCCATCCTTTAATTCAAGTGCATTTATTCAGTGGGAAAAATCCCACATTAAGAAACAATTCTTTTACATCAAATCATGTGTGCCACAATTATTAGCACCCCTGATGTTAATACTTTGTACAACCCCCTTTTGC
>JBBPDC010000141.1:9884898-9936800 GCA_037974485.1 Hemigrammopetersius urotaenia
TCTTTTTGTGTTTGCCCGAGCCGGGGCTCCTCCGCTACACCCTTAGTGGTGTTGTTTTGTGTTGGACATTAAAACCTCATTTTTTTAATGTCCAACACAAATTCCACGCCCTGTCCTCGTTCCTCCCTCGCACAGCACCCATGACAAATTTAAAGGGTTTAAATGATGGAAAGCCTGCTGCAATTTAAGATTCTATATGTAAAGAACCGTTGCCTTTACGACAAAATGATAAATAATTGCTTTGAGACTGTAGTCAGTTGTGTGTTATGCAGGTATTCTTTTTCTTTATTATTCATTAGATAAACAAAATATTGGCATAAGTAAAAAAAAATGTCACTCTCATCCAAAAAGGTGTGAAGTGTGTTGCTCCGTTGTGATCGTTGCATAACAACTCACGAAAATGAAACACCTCTTTGCACTTGAGGTAGTATTTTCTTTGTCAACATGGCTTCATAATAATATGAAACGTGTGGTCAACAAATTCTGCATAACTGGATGGGTTTATTGGTTGCCTTGGCTGAAATCCCGAAAGTATAATGGAAAAAGAGGAGTTTCAATTACTCAGTCAGGAATTTGGTGTCACCTTGATGTTTAGATTGTCAAAATTAGAGGAATCAAGCATTCAATAAATTAAATTACCTGTTGTTAACAATCGTCTACAGGGGTTTTCATATATTTTCAGTAACAAGAGCTGCTAGCGTTCATGCAGTGCATATCTGAATCTGAACAAAATGGCTTATTTTGGCTATGTTTGTCAGTTCAGTGAAATTACCCTCAGATGCGACTACCTCCTGGCTTTCTGATGCTTGTTACATCTTACGCAACTAGATATATAACTAACAAAACAGTGAAACATTTTTGTGGGATGATCATTTTCCCCCAGCATGAGTAAGATAAAGAATGAGAGAAACTGTCTAGGTGAGCTCAGAAAACTGTTCCATTATAAACATCTATTACGAAACTTAAAGTCACAACAAATCACCAGCCAGGTTTCCTTCATCCACACCATTTCATCCTTTTTCTAAACAACTCAGGTCAGTGAAATCCAGATATTCCTAGAAATTAGAAAACTTTACTATGGTGTAAATGGACTGTTTAATGCAAGGTTGGGTTGAATAAGTCACAGCAACAGAGAGCAATAAAGTGCCATTGTATGTTTGATCACGGCTTCCTCGGGTTTGCATTTATTGTATTTACTTCTGTTCAGATCAGTCACTAATTTAAACAATTCACCAAAGATTTTGAAAATGATATTAACAATGATTTGCCAAAGTTTAATATTCCTCACGCATTCAAGATCTAACCTTTCTATTTGCTTTCAAATCAGTGTGTTTGTCTGATGATAGTGTGTGGATGTTGCTCTGCAGTAAATATGAATGTATACATGCAGTTTCGTAGTGAGAGTGGGAGGCAATTTGTCCTTTAGTGACATGAACTGCTTTGGTCTCTATGCAGTCCAAACACTATTTCACATATACTCAGGGTCTTTACTTGTTCAATTTCAAATCAATTTGGAAGCAAGTCTGTCATCACTATTTAGATTGAACCTTGACTTGCTCAATAAAAACTGTTGTACTGTCGGTTCCTACAGATGGCAGAACTATCAGTTTTTCGCACTTTTGTCATGCCTGAAACAACCATATCAGTAAGAGTTACTTGCATGATGGGGTAATGAGAAAGATAATCGGGAATCATAGAAGGCTCTATCTATGTAGGACTAGTTGTCCTAGATTCCTACAGGACTTTATTTTTTTTCTTTAATGTCCTTGAGTACTAATAAGACCACTACCCAGAAGTAATAATTGCCTTATAACAGTGATTTTTTTGGCCTTTCTGGCACTGAAGGTGAGATCTAGTGGGTGATCAACAATATACTAGGAGGTGGGTGGTTAATGACAATTTTTTTTTGTTTCCCATGGAATGGGGGTGGGGGGCATGAGTCACGTCCTTTCACTGCTCCTCCCGCTGGTGTTGCCTTATATGTGCAATAGTAGTTGCCTTTTAGCTGGTTCATTGCTGTTTCATTATAATGATGCACTGACTTATCATTCTTTTAACAGGCGTACATACCAGGGTGTGCATCAAAACGGGCACTACTCAGCAGAGTTGATAATATCTCCCTGCCGCAATTTCTACAATTACAACAAAGAGCTTTCAGAGTGTTTATTGATTTTCCTATTTAAGAGAAGATACCAGTGAAACCCCTTTTTTTGCCTTGTAAGTGCATCTAGAGGAATCTGTTTCATAGAAACATTTTTGTGAATCTCTTTCATTTTTGTTTCATCCAGAAATGTGCTTCGGGCTATTCTGTTGCTTAGGCCCGGTCAGCTATGTTTCATATTTATACTTTACTATTCACTCAAGTAGATCTCATTCCTTTTGCTTTCCAAATGAATGCTTGTTATCAGAATCACTGAGAAATGACTATGCCTTTGATGGTATAATCCCTCTGAGCTAAAGGTGTCAATAAATCTCCAGCAGCATCTCTTTTCAGAGACTCGTGCTGTAGGCCTTTGAAAGTCCATGATGTCCCGCTTCCATCCACAGACAATGGAGAAAACGGTGATTGATTTTAGAGTTTTCATTCAGGGTCCAGCAATACAGAGAGACTGATAGGGCTATTGGATAGTTACATTTGCTTGGAAAGAGCCTATCAGACTGTCATGTTTTATGGACTCTCCTAGCAGATGTGGACTGAGTAATGTCATAGTGATAGTAAGCCTCATAAAACACTACAGAGACTTCCAAGGAAGAAATCCTATATAGTTTTTAAATGAGCACTTTCCTGAAGTGAGGAAATTTGCTGAAGCTTGGCAACCGGGTTCACGGCTAAAGACATCACTTGCTTCACATAAAGCTATGTGATAGTGGCAGTTCAAACAATACCGCAGTGAGTCGGCACACTGTTGTTATGATCCACAAATGAAGTGTGCTGTGTTGCAGGTACAGGGGCGCCGGGAAACAAAAAGTGGGGGGGATGAAACGAATGCTTTTGAAAAGTGTGTGCGTGTTTGTGTGTGTGTGTGTTGGGGGGGGGCATGTGCAGATGCATTACTTTTTCATTAAAACACTCTAGAAGATCCAGAGGAAATGAAAAAACACTGACAGATAAGACGGATAAAAAATATGTTAAATAACAGCACAAGATGTTTTGCTAAGATCACTGACACACACACACCCAAAAAGGAAATAAATGCAGACAAAGACAACTGCGTTTATCAGTATTCCGCTTTTATAGCTTCTAAGACTGTCTTTCATTCCTTTATCTTAATTTAACTTTAGTTTGAGTTGCAGTGTTCAGCTTCAGTTACTTGTTTTCTCTAAGCTTTCCTGAAGTGGATATGTGAGAGCAGAGAAGGTGGAGCTGTAGAATGTACAACCATTCAGAATTTGGATTCAACACACATGGCTCTAATATTTGGACATCCCTGGAGGCCTTTATTGTCTGTAACTGGTGTGGTACATTAGGCTTGGAGCTAAAATCTACAGGGTAGATACCAGGACCAGAGCTGACTGTCCCTGGTCTAATGAAAGTCCTAACTTTATGATATAAACATGATTACCTGAATACCTAATGAAATTACTGTGTCTTCATGATGACAAGCAGTCACAGAGAAAATGTCAGACATTAATCACCAGGTGGGATTAAATGAAGACTGCATTATTGCACATATGGCAAAATATGTTAATCCATTTCAATCATGCCCAGTGTACAATTGTGCATCTAGCCTTAGAGTCCTTGGTCTCTTACTGGAATTACTGGAATAAAGCTGTCAAATTTAAACTAGGCTGTTAAATGTATCCCTAAGTGCCTGTTCATCTGTTTTGACCGTAATTCTAACTGTTGAGAAAGAATTTCACACTAAAAGAGAATCATATAACATGGGGCATATGGATGGAAAATCACTGTATAAATATTTGCATTTTTTTGGGTGGGTTAATCATTTTAAGTTTTAATGGCAACCTCAGAAATTATATACGGTCTCTGTATCATAAAGTGGGTTCTGGATCTATGAAATATTGTGATTATCCCTTTTCCTGGAGGGTCATTTTATTGCTGTAGACATTTATGGAAATTTCCAAATGACATTGAAAATTCTTACTCAATATACCAGAGTGGTTACTCCGCTTACACGCTTGCGATGCCTGATCTCTGGCAGTGGGCTGTAGTGTGTGTGAGACACTGATCTGCAGAGCCAAGGAACTGCCCTCCCCCATTTGTTACTGTGCCAATATGTAGAAGGGCACAGAAGGTGAATCTGGAGATAATAGCATAACTGGAAACTGCAGGGCAATCAATAGTCTCTGTCCAAAATAAAATTACTTACTTCAAGACAGCATTCAATATGCTGAACATTTCTCCAAGCAGCGTTATGAAAATGAGACAGGGGATCAGTTCCCCCTTTTCATTTTACATGACAACCAGTGGCATAGACTGGGGAGTCACCTTTTAGCTGAGTTTTCACATGATTCCCTGCAGTGTATTGTGTGTTTCTGGAGCGAAACTGCAGGACTGAAAAGTAACTTTTCAGAGGCTGCAGAATGTGCCTTTAGTTTTCACTGCGTCGTCTGAATAACATAGTGACTAATACCTAGATTGTCAGTGCGCTTGGTTTTTGTTTCTTTTTTCCTCTGTTCACAGGCCTGTGACGTAAAACAGGGAAATGGCTTCTTATCTGATACTTCAGAGGGCCCAAGCCTTTTATCTTATGATAATGTCTCGCTTAAAAGCATATGGGTCTTCCATTTTTCCTTTATCAACAAAGGCCAGTGCCCACAACGGTCTCTTTCGAATGCTACAAATCCAGGAAATGGAGTGGCAGAGTCACACAGATGCACTCCGAAAGAGTTTCCCTTTGAATCCTAATGAAGTGTGAGGCAGATGAGTCACATCAAAACCTTCCCCGTTTCTCGGAGCTGAGCTGGGCGGACAGATCTGACTGCCAAATATCTGTGAATGTGTTTTGTGGGGCTCACATATCAAGTTTCCATTTAGTGTCCTCTAATTAAGACGCAATATGTGAAAGCCTAATATCCCCAACTGAATCATGAACACTCTCTCATACACATCATTAATTGGATAAAGAAAATTACAGTGATGCATTTGACCTTGAGGACGAATTCTGCATGCGTTTGAAAGGTGAATGTATTGGAAAAAGCAGGAGATGGTCCCTGCGATTAGTGATGTGTAATGTGAGGGACAAGTGAGAGATCTCATATACTGGCAAGGTTATTTAGTGACCACCCAGTGACAATAGTTCATAGGAGGTCATCTCTCCCGGTAATAAATGGCATTAAATTCTTGGACTTAGCCTAGCAATCATTCAGTGCTAATGGTGGTATTTCTGTGCCACTACTGACAGACACATTTGAGTCCCTTTATCATTCATTACTTCCCTCCAGTCCTCCTCTGATTGTTTTATTCAATTGATCTATTTGCCGTTTTTTAATCCCTTTTTATTTCCCTTAATTACTTTGGCTGGGTGATTTATTACTGACACCCAGTGCACTTATAAAACTGTCAAATGGACACACTGCTTGGTCTAAATGTATTTGTGGGCTGTGCGCATAAATGCCATCTTCTATTTTTGGATGTGATGGGAGTTTTTCATTTCCAAAACGAAAAACTCTGTTTGTAAAATACAACATATCAATTAGAGACATAAAGAAATCACCCTACTGTGTTATTACATAGTTGGGTCATTCTACCACTATGATTGCAAATGATGTCTCACAATTTCAAAACCATTACTTTACATTTTTGAAGCAATAATGACCCACAGCTGCTTTGCGCAGTTCATTTTAAACAAATTTCACATAAACAGAAATCCAGAACCCAGACTTCATCTCTATAATATTTGTTGCTGATTGTTAAAAAATAATCATATTTAATCTTAATTAAATTAATGTGTATTTTTTTTATTAGGTTCAATGGACTATGATTCTGTGGACTTCTCGTGTATGTCTGATGCACATACATTCTAAGGAGCTGCAGAAGTTAAGTGCCTTAGTTTGTTTCTCTCTCCATGAATTGATACTTACTTCATGAAAAAACCGTGTTGACAGCAATATATTCAACTAATGTGAAAATCAGATACACATTAGAATCAAGTCTGAGTAAGATCAGGGTCTGGAACAAGGTTTTCTAAAAAAAAAAGAAGAAGAAACAACTTTATGATGATAAGTTCTTAAATATTCATCTTAATTTTAGATTTTCTTAATAATAAGAGAATTAAGTTAATTGTAAGTCACATTTTTGTCACATAACAATATTGTGTTCAATTTTGCAGCTAACCATATATTTTGAGTTTAAATGACGGATTACCTCTTTAAAGAGGCTATTCTGTTTAATCCAATTTGCTGTGAGGACAAATTAAACTCATTCAAAACATTAAAAAAAAAATTAAGACATTTTTCTTTTCTTACTTCACTGCTACTCTCTGTAGATTCTAGGTTGCAATTTTTCAGTATTGGCCAGATTAATAGTGGCGCAAGTGTGACAGAAAGAACAAGCATATTAACAATCATATTTTGTATTACACCAGCTTAGATGCATAAAGCAACATAGACAGAGTACACTTATTGTACTACCTGCTCATGTCATTCTAGCCGATTCTAAGTGACATCAAACATATAGAAGTGTGTTAATCATTGTTTTACTTTGATTCTACAAAATTTTATTCTAAAAACCACTCAGTCAGACTCATATTCTTTTTGAGAGCCTGCCAGAGTTCATCTACTTTACACACATAACAAGCCTCTTTCTTTAAATGTGTAAATGTGTTTATCTCTCCAACTGGAATGTTTTGTTGCTGATATTTTTGCACAGTTGTTTGTTTGCTTTTATGTGAATAGAATTCCTGAATCCAGGCATGTTAACTGTATACTGACTGTGAACTGATACTGAGACTTTACTGCCTTACATACAACACTGTGAAAGACGCAGAAGCCATATATGTAATGTCCTTCACTTCACATTCAGCTCAAGACCTCACATTCATCTGTCAAAGTCTTTCACTTTCTGAGATAACATGGTACGGCTGAGGAGGTAGTACATCCCTAAATCCCTTACTTCACTGCTACTCTCTGTAGATTCTTGACAATGATGGAAATCATCTTGAAATCACATTTTACACTGTTTTAAGTCTACATGTATGTTGGCTGTTTGTATGGGACTTTAAGTCACTGGATGAATCTGTTATGCAAGTCTCCCTGGGAAGATTCAAACCAACGATAAACAAATTGAGTTTTCATAGCTTTACGACTGCAGGGGATCAAATTTAACAGATAATGGTTACATTAATGAAGTCATGGAGAACTGTCCCAAAACTAAATTGAAACATTATGGGTGTCTTGTTTATGGGTATGTTTTTGGTAGGTGGGGATTTATTTCGAATTTGTACTTATAGGTGGGGCTCTGCACTTTTCATTAATATCATTTACAAAAACAATTTAAAAGCCATTATTGAATAAAACCCACCACAGGAAATTCATCCTTTTTTCATGCTGAAAACATAATGTAGTGCAGCTTCATGCCACCCTTCCACAAAGCTGTTCTCTAGTGTGTAGAGCAGGGGCATCAGTTTCAGACCTACAGCAGTGGTCCCCAACCTTTATTTCGTCACGGACCGGTTTAATATCAGAAACTATTTTCCCGGTCCGGCCTTTAAGGAGTGGCAGATAAATATACGTATACACATTTATACAAATAAATGATATGCATAAAAATGGGGATATTTAAAAAATATAATAATGGGGTATCTTTAAAATATAATAATAAACGTAAATCCAGTGTGTACTCGCAGCTTTATTAACAGCATTTTCATAACAAGTTTTTTTTTCTCTTTCTATGCAGCCCGTGAACCGGTACCACATGACCCATGGCCCGGTACCGGTCCTCGGTCCGGGGGTTGCGGGCCACTGACCTGGAGGACCAGAATCGTTGTCATGACTTCCTGTCTTTGGGTGTTTTTTGTGGTACAAAGTACAAGAACCTCTGGTACCAAAAAACCAGACACACTTACTTCACCTGGAAATTAAGTGATGATTTGAATCAGCATGGTGTGTTTGAGTACAAAAATCAGCAAATCACTCATCCAGGACCGGAACGTCCTGGACATCCACTAGTGTTGAGTATGTAACAAGGGCTGATCTCTTGTTTGTAATAAAACATGACCTCAAATGTTGTATTCCTGCTGTATTCCTGTTAGATAAAAGAAAAAGTAAAGCAAAGAAGCCATCAACATTGTATTACTTGAATATTTTTGGTGTTTAATCAACAGTGCATGTAAGGATGGACACTGCACGATGCCAAATTGCTCAAAATGTTATGAAATTAGGCAGCAGATACAGGAACGTATCTTAAAATCAATAAATAAAAAGTGCTGGAAAGTTTTTCCACCAAAAAACTAGTAGTCCTTTCAATACAGAGGGAACAACTTTGTAAAACAAATGGTTAAAAAAGTTAAGCTGTGTAAAATCTATTTCACATTTGTTAACTGTTATTAAAGCTAAACAGAAGTTTCCTTGCACAGTTGTTTGTTTGCTTTTATGTGAATTCCTGAATGAAGGCATGTTAACAGTATGCTGACTGTGAACTTATACTGAGACTTTACTGCCTTTCATACAACAACACTGTGAAAGACATATGTAATGTCCTTCACTTCCCATTCAGCTCAAGGCCTCACATTCATCTCCTGAAGTCTTTCACTTTCTGAGATAACATGGTAAGACTGAGGAGGTAGTACATCCCTATGTCACAAACCAATGCATTTTACTTAGTTTCTTATGAGACCAAAAGAACAGAGATAGAAGCTTTTTTGCAATGCAATTATGTCCAAGTTCAGCTGGCCTTCCAAAGTCTTTGCGCCCACAGTTTCAAACTGCTTTGCAGATGAGCTCTAGAGAGGTTGTGAAATTCCTGTTCCACCCCTGCCTGGTTGGTTGGTTGATTTGGGGGCTTCTGTTTTGAGGCTGCTTACAGTGCTGCACTTGTCTGTTGTCCAAGGCTATCAGTGATGTGAAATTCACAAAAGACTATTTGAAAAAAGCAAGTGAAATCCCACTGTGCAATCTAGCTGAGAAACAGTGCCGGTTTCTCAAAGAAACAAGGCTTGAATGTAAAGACAGAAGGCAAACGGTTTGGTTTTGTGCCACATTGTGATTGGAGGACTGTGAAACTCACCTGTAAAGTGTCCATTTGTCATATGTGGACACACCACAGCACACAGTGTGAATAGCACAGAATTCCTCTTTGCATTTAACACATTCACTAAGTGAAGGAGGGGGCAGCCAGTGTGTGGGGTCAGTGCCTTGCTCAAGGTACTACTAGCAATGTTAATATCTGAACCCATGATTTCTTCTGATTGCAAAAGCAACTTTCTCAAGTAGCTTCTATAAAGGTTTATTCTATAACGGTCCTTTATTTATAGTTAATCTGGAAAAAACAGTAACAGTGGTGATCGTCATTCAACTGCATATCTTAATTGGTATCTGGTTTTGGACAGCAGGCTAAGTGACTGCACAGCATCAAAAGACCAGGATAAAAATCTAAAGCGAGGCTTGCCTTTAATGTGAGTTCCGGTTGCCCACACCTAGTTACATAAGTGAGGACTTACAATTCCTATTTCCATCTCTCTCCACTTCTTATTTCAAGAAGGCTTTTCTCTGAACTGCTACAGGAAAAGGATGTCTGGATTTCAGTTGATCTGACAAGACCGTTAGCCTCTGGTGAGATTAGATCAATCTGACTCTGATCATTTTTCTACCCATTATTTAAAGATAAAGAAAACGTGGCACTTTAATGCTGGAATAAGGTCTTGTATGATCAAATAGAGCCGACCTACTGTTACATCTCCGCCACACATGCTGGGAGCTCTGAGTAAGAACAGAATGACAATGTTCTGATAAAAAAAAAAAAACAATGTACATGACAGAAACAGGGTGGAACCATTAACTTTCAGGGAGCTATGAATAAATATCACTAATGTTAATACTTCATATAAAAAGTGTATGTGTCTGTGGTGGTGAGGGGTGATAACAATAAATGGATTTCCAAACAATTTGGAACTCAACAGATTGAACAGAACTAGACACTCAATAAGTTTAATGTCTCTGAAGTTCCTTCACAGAACGTTATTACATTAAAAGCTAAGAACACCCCACCTTATGTCAGAGACATTACTTTTTGGTAAATTCATAATAATGCAATATTGTAATACTATACTAATACTAAAACAAGAGTTATATGATAAAGTAGCCCTCTTGTAAGGTGCAGCAATAGGATAAGTGTAACAACCGCACATTTTCATTTAAATTTGAGGACAGGGCATAAACTAAAAAGGGGTGCAGGTGAAAAGGCAGTAAACAGAATTATCAGTGGAATACACACTTCAGGCCTGGAACATTTTTCATGAATTAGCATTTATACGGTTTTGCCTTTGAAAATTTCAGGTGCGGATGTCAACTGGTGCATTTTGGACCAGAGAGAGATGCGTTTTTGCCTCTCTGAGAAAAAAGCTTTCACTTTGGATTTTGTGAAACAACAAAAATGTCATTGCGTTCAGTAACGCCTCAGATATGCAATGGCTTGTGCGCACAGATTTAAGCACCTGGTAGAAAAATTCCGTATTTTTTTCTCTTAGACGGAGTGTACCCTTTTCGCCTTTTAATATGTGAAAGGCCAGTGTTTTGGGCAGTGTCCTGATTTCACCGGTGTCTGGGAGTGAGGGAGGCGGGTTTCTGTTTCAGAGGTAAAAGCAGTAATCACACTCCGCGCGCTCAGACGAGCCTCCGCGAGACCGGAGTTACATTCACCTCTCCGATCCTTTACGCACTTTTCTCCCTCACACAGACACCTGCGGGTAATGTTTTAATTTATGCTCCTCACCACAGACTTGGAATCTTCTTCTCCACGGAAAGACGACGCACAGGATGTCTGGACGCCATAAAAGCAGAACAAGTGAGGACATCTTCCACTGGTAACTCTTTATCAACATTTTACGAAGCGTGTCAGTGAACCAGTCATATTTTGTTAACAGTCTGACCATTTGTAAGTCTTTTGGGTCTGATAACGTGACTGGAATGTAACTTACCCATAGCCTAACTGTAAGCACGATGCTGCCTGAAGAGGACTCTTTCTCCTAATACATTGGTGAGTCTTACTTCTTGGGAATATGGGGACTCTTGACCACCTCACAGTCACTCAGTGGGTCCAGTTGAACAGCTCCTGGAGTTTGATGACCAACGCTTCACCGACAGATGCTCTCCCAGAGCCAGTGACTTCTCCCAATGACACCCTGGTTACCTGTGTGCTGGGGACGGTCCTGACCCTCATGTTTGTGGTTGGTGTGTTCGGAAACGTTTACACCCTGGTGGTGATGAACATCTCCACCCGTGTCACAGGAACCATGTATGTGTACATTGTGAACTTGGCCCTGGCTGACCTGCTCTACTTGGCCACCGTGCCTTTCGTGGTGTGCACCTACTTTGCTAAGGACTGGTACTTTGGTGACGTGGGCTGTCGGATCCTCTTCAGCCTCGACTTCCTCACCATGCATGCCAGCATCTTCATCCTGACTGTGATGAGCACCGAGAGGTACCTGGCTGTGGTGAATCCCCTGGATACTCTGGCCCGGGCCAGGCGCTGCAGGAGAGCTGTGGCCTGGGCAGTGTGGCTCGCCTCGTTCGTCCTCGCTCTGCCCACCATGATAATGATTGACCTAAGGAAGCACGTCCAGGATGGCGTGGAGAAGCGCATGTGCCACCCCACCTGGCAGCTCACAGCCTACAAGGTTTACTTAACTGTGCTCTTCAACACGTGCATCCTGGCTCCAGGATGCATCATCGGTTATCTCTATCTCAGACTTGCAAGGACTTACTGGCTCTCCCAAACCACTGTATTCTCATCCAAAGAGATGAATAAGTGTCCAAAACAGAAGGTGCTATATATGATCTTTGGCATAGTTCTGACTTACTGGGCGTGCTTCTTACCTTTCTGGTTGTGGCAGTTATTGAGTATCTATTATGGACCTGGGAAGCTGTCTCGTAGCATGGTGGTTTATGTAAACTTCATAGTGACCTGTCTGGCTTATAGCAACAGCTGCATAAACCCTTTTTTTTACACATTGTTGACCAGAAATTATCAGGAGTATTTGAGAGAGAGGCAGAAGAGCAGTGCAGTTTTTAAGAAAAAATTCCGTCACTCATCTCAGAGGTCTGTGTCGTCTGGAAGTCACCAGTTCACAAACGTTTCATGTAGCACACAGAATGGTATTCTGGATGCCTATACCAAGCTCTAACGTGCTGTTATAAATTGAAAATGTTTTTGTACTGGTGATGACATCCAGATAGTTCCAAAAATAACCTCCAGTTTCAGAGAAATGACATCCGTGAAGCATTGTCTTCATTATAAGATTGGACATGAATTTGTCCTTGTCTGAGTTATTGTAGAAAAACAAAGGCACCCTTATACAGACAAGGAGAAACAATATGGGTGACATGTTTGGGCTGAGACTTTCAGAGCAAATCACAGACCAAGCCATGCAGAAAACCTGGAGTGAGAGTGAGGGTGTGATTTTAGACATAACCCACACAGAAAAAAAGCCAGTGAAATCAGTCAAATGGAAACAGTGTCGACTGTTTTTCTGTCAAAATGATATGTCTGATGAAAAAACCCTTTCAATGTGCAGGTAGCTGGTGTTAAGTAGTTAATCATGTGACAGTGTAATCAGGCATATCCTTTGTAGTGTAATCAGGTAATCCTCTGATTTCCTAAGGTTGAAAACAAAGGATCTCTACCCTAGTGTGGTTATTTTTACTGGGTCTTCTGGACAGAGACTGAACATACATTTAGACTTAATTAAGGTGTGAAATGAGAATTCTTCAACAAGAAGAGGAAGTGTAAGCGTAGCCACTGATTGCAGCATCCAATTAAAACATGGAAACTCATATCAAAAGAGAAACCCGATGGAGGAGGACTTTGCTGAACACCTTTTGTTAATTATTCTCAAAGGCTATATTAATGTGCTTTATTCATTTGTTTGTGGAGGAGCTTGGGGTGGGATGGTGATGGTGGTGATGCATTCAGCTTCCCTTTCTCCTATAATTACTTGTAATTGCTTTTTGAAAAGTGCTGTCAAGTAGTGGTGTGCTTTTAAAGCCAGAGATACTAAACGGTGATCTTACAGACCGGTATGTACTCTTCGTTAATGCTCTACAGTGAAATCTTGTCTGTGGTGAATTTCTGTGTTTATTATATGCCCACAAAATCTGTTCCAGTATTCTATTATAATATACTGTATTCGGTACTGAATTGTGTCTTCAAATGGTGTAGAAATTTAGGAACTTAGTAATGTAATTTTTGTTTTTCTGTTAAACATGAGTTTATGGAAGTTTGAAGTCTGTTCTAGAGAATTATGGTAATGTACAAACAAAACAACCAGTTCTATTGATCAGCCCTGTAAAGAATTCTTGTGGTTTTGTCGAATTGTGGTGTTTGTGACCTCTGCTGTTAAAAAATGTTGAAAAAAAGTGTTATAATATTGTGAAACAGAACCTGTTAGAAAAATGAGTTTTAGATTCTTTTCATTATCAGTGATCTTATTATTGTGTACTTGAAAAATTGCATCAGTACATTAGAGGAGTGCCAAAAATAGCACATTCTCTGCTACACAATTTTCTGTTTTCTGTACAGAGTAACATAAAATGAACTGTATCTTACATTTACTCATTCAGAGCCAGATATTCTAATTAAAGCACTTTGGAGGAAGAAGTGGTACTTTTGTAAAGAGTCCTTCTGTTTGAGAAGAAGTCCTGTGCAAAGTAAAAACATTTAAACAGTAAAAATGCCTTAAAGGTTATTCTGCTTGATGTGTTAGCTTTACATAAATACTTTTGGTTGTGAAAGTGACTGTCTATCCTCAACCAGAGTGCTGTTTTTGAAAGCTACCAGCTTGTAAGTACAAATGCTTGCTTCATCAGCTTTTCCAAAAGCTTGTTAGTGTGGAGTTTCTCGGCACTAATGTTCCTTGGGGCAGGGACTAGGCTATTGTTATTAACAAGGCTGTTGTTTCCTTTCAGCATTTAATCAAAATATCCAGCGTGAGCTGGCCCAACATTCACTTACTTGTCAGACTCTGGTGTTCACACACACCTACATGTTTTACTTTTTTTGTTTTTACATGCAGAAACCTCCCCTACCTTTGACCTCTTTTTTTCCCAGCCAATCAACACAGTTACCTTACTTGCTCTACACAGGAGAACGGGCAGCTCCTGGCTTTCACCTGCCTGTGAGGACAAATTTCAGTGGTTGCTTGTGTGACCTGTAAGTTCAAAGGCAATGGCTGATTTATTTTTCTTGGGAGGTTACAGAAAACGTTTGAGATCAAGGGTGTCAGCAAAGTGGGGCTGACACCAATACCTGGTGATAACAGGAGGAAAGGGATGAGGGTAATCTCTCTAGACAAAGCAGAACAAAAAAGTGCTCACAGGACAGCTTTCATGTACAGTAGTACTGGGTAAACTTTCTTAGACATTACATCATTAATTTTTTTGAGGATGACAGGGATTAGTGAATAACTTCTCATAAATGTGAACTGGAAGCCCTTTAAAAAATTCATTCAACAGATGGTGTGTTATTGACCTACTTTCTGTACTAAGAAAAATACGTTTTTTTGAATCAAATAAAGTGTCTGTTGCGTGTGTAAATAATCCAGCTCATGTTCTTTGGTAAACTGCTGTCAAAAATATGTGTTCTTGATTAAAACTACATTCCAGGCAGAGAATAAACAGAGTTAAATTGATTTTCAACAATCTTAATTAAAGAGCAGTATTACCTTTCATAAGAATCCATATGTTTGTGTCTTTGCCAGTGATTTTATCATTTGTTCACTGTGTCTAGTCTAGAATTACAGAGGTTTTAAACTTTTTTTCTTGGGTCAGAAAACAATTTCACAACAGAGCACTCCTATTTCATCAACCCTAGGTCTTTTCTGTTTGTGACACAACCCTCTAAGTTAATAAACACTTGCAGACAGAGAAATGCATATATTTAAGTGGTTACTCATGGATGATCTATCCATCTGCCAATAATATATGCAACCTGAGAAGTACTGTTTATAAACTAGATCTGCTTTTTGAATCTGTTGGAATTTGAGCATGCATGAGGCTGAGACTGTTTTCTTCAGGTAGGATCCCAGGTTTTCTCTTAATGGCCAGTTTTATCCACCTATCACTGATTATAGTGGTATTCGATTTACGGTGCCCTGCTTATCTTTCTTATGATCGCCCAATGACTGTCATATAATGTCATATAGAAGACTTCACCAATCCATATTAAGCTTGGGGTGCCTACAGCCCCATATGACTTATATGGAATAAGAGCTGTATCTCTGGTCCTGGAGGGGAGCAAGGTCCAGCACAGCTTAGTGGTTCCCCTCCTCAAACACACTCACTAGACCTGGCAATTAACTGGTTGAGCTAAACTAGCTGTGTTTCAGCAGTGAAATCCTGCTCTGGGTGGTAGTGTCCCTTTATACTAGTGCCACCTGTTGTAAGGGTGATCACAAAGCACTTTTTAGGCAAAAACTCGACAATCGTTTCACCAAAAAGTCTGACATTTGCATGGCATATTTGACTCCAGGAGGCACATTACCCTTGCTCATTGCCATTCATTTGTGGAGTAGGTCAAAGTCTAATAGATTTTTATTGTAATTTCTCTGTCAGTACAGAGTAAATAACCTATATATAGTGTATAAATATAGTGTCTTACTAGACAATATCTTGTCAAGTAAAAGTGCTGCATCACTATCCAGTTATTTGGAAGCATGCCAAATTCAATGACATATCATCCTACACTAGGTATGTTTGCACTTCGCGATATTTGCTCACTTCTCACTAAACAATATGCTCACCAATGAACGGTAGGTCAAAATTCACCAGCCAATACATGCCTGGTCCAATATCTTGTGATTTAAAGGCTCAAACTTCACAAAAAATCACTACCACAACCTTTGGATGCACACCAAATTTCACCAAAGGGTGCGCCACAATTTAAACAGTCCCTTTTCACCTGTTGAACAAATCATTCAACCTCTCGTTACTTGGGCCAGTTTGAACGTTCTGCTTGAACCCCCACTGACTGCTTCTTAACACATTATGGAACATCTAGTTTCATTCATCGCTCTTTTTATAGGTTTATAGGTTTATAGGTTTCTTCCTAAACATTTTTAGATTTTCTTGCAGGAACTGTCTTCTATAATTTGGTGAGATTCTACAAAGAATAAAAGAGACTAAATAAAAGAGAGGGACATCTGTATTGTTCTTGTTCATTTGTGCATACATTACTTTTACACTTTTACATTTTAGTGTCTAATAAAAGAAACCTTGAGGTTCATGTCACGTGTAATGTGATTCTCACTGCTGACTATTTGAGACAATCTTTAGTTTCTTCTGAAGAAGTGAACACTGTTTTTCTTTTGAAGAGGCTGTAGACTGCATACCTCTCTAAAGCTCTCCGTAATGGACTGACTGGAGCCACAGGCTTTTTCTGTGTGTAAGCCACAGGGAATTATTCACCAGTTAATATCCTTTAAATGGACACTGTTGAAATGAAATGTGCTTGTTTGTAAATAAATAAATCTTTCTCTTCATCAAGTAGGATTGTTGGTGCTGCCTGGAAGTCCTCAATGGGTTTCTGAAGAAGACAGTGACATCTACTGTGCATACTCAATTCAAATCAAATCTGCCCAGAGTTTTAATTCTCCATTGATTAACCTGCATCCCCATCTGTCGACCCCTCCTGACAGTTCAGTTTAGTTCAAAGTTGAGCTATTTTTATTGTGACTAACAAAACAATGGAGAGTGCCTCTTGCAACATGGAGGTTTACTGTGTTGAACAGAATGCACTGAACTGAGTTCAAATAAATTTAAACAAAAAGTTGAAAAAGCAGGCATTGAACAACTTGCAAATCATAATGTTTACATTCTGCTAACATGATGATTTTAAGTGAAGAGTGAGTAGGCTTATACTTTTCCTGCACTTTTAAGATTTTCAGTTAAACAGTAATTGAGACATTCATTGATGGCTATCAAAGATAAGTGTGCAGTTGGTGTAAACACATTTATAATAATGACATAAAGGCTTTTTTAAATATAAGAACATAAATAACGTTCTTGGCACATCAATCATAATCATGGGCACATCAAATGGCAAATGTTCTACCACAAACCTGATCATTAAAGTCTATTGTTCAGAGACCATACATACTCAGGAAACCAGAGTACTGAGACAAACAGATGTAAAGTACGACAACCAAATATTTCTGTTTGTTTGTTTGTTTGGTTGGTATATAATGTGGTTTTATAAATGTCTTAATTCAGGCACCTATTAAATGTCTCTTCATCCTCTTTATCATATTAATAATTATCCTTGATTGTCCATATGCATATTTTTAAATAAGGACTTTAATTTATTCTTGTAATACTGGTTACGCTATACTTTTTATACTGGTTGAACTGGTTTGCACAATTCTCAGTTGCACATTTTACTTATATTTCTATATAATGTACAGGGAGAGGTCCACACACTATTAAACCTTGCTTAAACCTTATTTATTCTTCTTTTATATATATTTGTACATTTATTTATAAATGTACAAATATACAAAATGATTGTATATGTTGCACAACTTCTTATGTTGGTTGCACTGTGTCTACACTCTATGTATTCACTTTGACTTGGATTTGAATGGAGTACAATTTGATAACTACCTCTGCCTTTCTCAAAATGCATACTACAACACTAGATATTATGTAAAAGCACTTGAATAAAGTAATTCTGACAAAAACTATATTTCCCATCGTCCTCCAGTGCATACGTTGTGCCCATGACGTAGTCTGGCTTGTTTTGGCCGTTTGTTTCGATATCCGGCTACCAAAGCTTGTCGATGTGTTGGAGGTTGTAACTGGGAGGTGAGTACGATAGTTTAAACAGTCCGTTCATATTGAGGTCCGGGATGTTATCATCGCCTATAACATATGAGGTGTGATTAAATATTAATCTGTGTGTCTAAATCTGGCCGTCCTCTTAAATCCTCTACTAATGCTAACGTGCTAGCCAGCCGGAGCACTCTGGACCAAGTCGTCTGTTTAGCTCGCTAGCTGCTTTTAGAACTGCTGTCCGTTTCGGACTAAGCTCTCAGTATGTTTGCAGCAATAGGAGTTATTACATGGAGGAAAAGCTGTCGAGCCGTTCCAACATTTTGTGCCACTCCTCTGGTACATTCATTAGTGTAAGTCTCGTTGTTTACACTCTTGGCTCGTTGTTTAGTCGGTGTTTCCCAGAAGATTGACAACACCATGGTCCACATTGAAAGTCTAGGCGTTTGAAGTGCAGATTGTCTGGCGTGCCAGTTTCTTAATGTGTGCCTGAAAGTTGTTGAGTTCATGTTGGGGCAATTTAAATGTATGTTCTACGTTCGCCAGAGCCACTGTTAACGACTTCCTCATGATTTCTGCCCTCATGGCAACCGGTCTATGTATTTCTGACCATGTCTGCTGAGCACCAGTACTGAGAAAAGTGTTCTTTTGAACCTCTTTCAGAAGAGTACCTACAACCTAGCGGAGTTTCTTAAATAAAAACAGTAGTCCTATACATCGTTTTGATTAGGGGTTTAAACCTTGTTTACATCTTCTGAAAGAGGTTCAAAAGAACACTTTTTTTGTACATATATGTTTATAAACATTTTTATTATAATCATAAATATAAATCCATATTACGTATTCATATTGTAGATTTATTATTGTACATTATATTTGCCCAGTATATTGTTTATTGTATCCATTAATCACTGTTGTTGTCTTAATTGTATTGTACTTGAGAGACACCATCTGCCGGAATTAAATTCCTTGTATGTGCTCGCTCACATACTTGGCCAATAAACGCGATTCTGATTCTGATTCTGATGATTTTTAAAAGTCATGTGGCTGTGGCAGTTTTTGGAATATTGCTTTGTCCTGTTGAAACAACCTGATTTCTGTGTTTGCTCCCCCTGTCTCTGTCTGCAGGGTCATGCCTCTCTGATATCAGGGCCCTGTCTGTGTGTGCATGAGTGTTTGCGTGCAGGAGAGTGAGAGAAGGCGAAAGACTCAGGGACTCTGACTGGCTGTCTTACCATGGCTGACGGAACCAGTGATGAAGATGTCATTCATCTGGCCAGTTTCAACACGCATCGCAGCCAAGGTGGGTCTCACACTTGTATTTTGTATGTATACCATTTTTATTGTGAGTCCTAGTCCCATGGATTTATTCACATTCCTTGTCTTATACAGGGGGGTTAATTGTGCATGTTTCATTTTTGTGTTCTTCTGCAAAGGTAACAGAACAGCAGGCAGGTTCTACATAACCATATCTGACGATTCGGATGATGAGTTGGTCACATTTGTACCAAATGCTCCTGTTGTGGTCAAAGATGATGAAGATGATGACGAAGTTAGCATTTTGGAGGTAGCTGCAAGTGGTCATTGTTCATTTAAACAGTTCCACTCTAGTGCATTATTTAACATAATATGGATGGATAATATTATTATTTTTGCGATGTACTCATTTGAGAAAATAAAACACTCTTATGTTTTGTTTTTCCCAGCCACAGGTACCATCTCAGCGCAGCCTGATCCGGCCTGCTGCACAGTGGGGAGGCAGCACATCCCAGAGCCAAGCTTCTGGACCAGGCCCAAGCCTGGTAGACTCACACCTTCCCCACACTTCTGTAGCATCTGCACAGCCCACATCAGGAAATCAAGCCATAGGTGTCTTTACTACGGACCAGAACGCTGTACCTTCCACATCTAGAGAAGTTGTAGTGCTCGGACCTCACTTTCCTGCTGGGGGCTCAGTGCCCAGACCCAACATTCTTTTGCCCAGTTCTCACCCAACCAATCCAGGCACTTCTCTTTTCACTCCAGCTATTGCCGAGTTACCAGCTCAGCCAAGCACAGGCAACCAGGTAGCAGTAGCCTGTCTGCAAAGAACTGATAGGTTATCTGGGGCTTTAGCCCTAGTTCCTCCTCAGGAACGGCCTGTGCTCGGGCCTCAGTCCTCACAGACAGGGCTGGAGCCAGAGGTTATGGTACCCCAGGCGGAAAAACAGCATCAAGGACAGTTTACTCCCCCTCTTTCCCCTGCGACCATACTGGCACTGGAACATATGGAACAGCCTGGTTCCTCAGCAGCCAGCTTGCTTCCAGCACCTCAGCCTTTCACAGTTGAGGTGCTGGTAAAGAAAGTGGTGAGTCCTCAAACAGCCTCTCACTTTTAAAGGTCCTGATGTAGTGCTTGTTCTATATGCAGGCATTTTAGTAGTCTAGTATAAAAAAATAAATGATGAATCTGTCAGTTGAATGTTTAGTCATTGTTAGTTGATGACAGTGTTTGAAACTGGAGAAATTATACAGGAAACCAAATTTTGAATTAAGGGGAAAAGCATATCTGCTTTGATGGCTTTTCTTATTCCTCAGTGGAGAAGTCTTTGTTTTTCCCTGTTCTCCTGTAAAGATTTATTTATCGGCTTGATTTTGTTTTAGCTCACCAAAGTTTCTCATATGCTCAAAAATACACTTATCAAGAATGTTAGACAGATTGTGAATTGGAATGAAAGTGAAAGCTTCTGTGTTTTTTTTTAAAGGCCAGACTAGCTAGTCTACACTAGACACATGGCCTTAATCAGTATTCTTTGTTCTGTCCTGGAAGGACATTGCAGTGCATACTTAATATATTTGGGCCTGCTTGTTTCATCAAGGATGATTACCTGATGTGTACAGCTTGCCAGATATTATCAATCTAAATCTTTGCATGTTTCACAGATGGACCTTTTTCCAGATGTGCAGGAGGCCTACGTAGCAGAATTAATAGAAGCAAATAATCTCAAAGATTTAAATGTGTAAGCACAAATAGTTCCACTACCTCCTTCCATTGTGATTTTTTTGTTATTTCTTCTGGTTCAGATTGGTTGAAAAGAAATACTCATTTTGTCCCTCTCAGAATATGCAATATGCTGCTCGAGAATCCTGATTATCCAAGAAAAGACTATAGTTTAACTGGAAGAATTAACAGAAGCGTGCTCCTTGAGACGAATGATACGGAAACACAGGTTAGTGCTACATTTTGTGTTCAGCAGGTTACTATCATCATGCTTCTGGAGCTTTTTATTTTGCCTTGAAGATGAACTTGTGTTACAAAATATTACAATTAAATAGAAGGACAATCCCTCTGATGAGGACTATATGCAGGGTAGAGGTTCTGCACATTCTAGAGTGGTTAAACCTATTTTGAGTGTCTTCTTTTCTCATTCAGGAAAGTGAGAACTATTTTGATTACTCCAAGCTGAAAAGTGTTGGCCCAGAGGTTGTAATGCAAGCAGCAGACCTGCTGATGGGTGACTTTAGAATGCTGAGCTGCCAGGATATCAAATGGGCCCTGAATTCCCTCAAAGGACACTATGCAATCACCCGCAAGGTACTGCTCACCGCCATAAGCAATTTCTCTCAGGACTGTCTCTCCTGTGTTCAGGAGTTGTGATTTTTCTGCAGCGAATGAATGAATGTTGTTGTGTTGAAGGCCTTATATGAAGCCCTTAAGAAGTGGCAAGAAATCTCCAATGATCCCTCAGGGAAGAGAAAAAAGAGAAAGCCATATGAACGCGCCTTTATTGAATTCAAGTTTGAGCAAGGTGACTACACACATTTCTTCTTGCCAGTTTTATTGATGAGTTGGAGAAAGCACTGTATATTTGACTTGAATGCTGGGAACCGGCTTTGCTTATTCAGGATCTTTTAAACTGGAGAGAAAGATGTACTTTCTGGAGAAAAACCGGAGGTGGTGTCGGAGCTCCGACACAGTACTGGAGCCGTCTTTAAAGAAAGAACTTCAATTCTATGAGCAGAAAGCAAAGGAAATGGCTGAGGTACTTTTAGAGGGCCAACAGATTTTATTCTTTATTGACTGGCTGGCATTTTCTGTATAAAGATAGAATCCTGAGCTGTATGGTTTCATTTCCACTTTCAGCATGAAGATTTCCTTCTGGCTTTGCAAGTGAATGAGGAACAGTATCAAAAGGTAGGAATGAGGACCTCTGTCACCCGTTATGCCACATTCAGGGATTTCATGGTTTGTTTTCGGTTCTAACTAATTCTCAATTGATTCCTTCGGCTTGTTGTTTTCTTTTGATGCTTTTTTCTGTTTACCAAAAATATAGAAGTAGTGACTGTGTCGTCCACATACAATCCAAATATAACCAGACAAATGTATTTAAAACATGGTAAATTGATGCATGTGAATGTATAACATTTTGTGTTAGGATTTTCAATATGATGACTTCTAAAATGACTAGTTGTCTCTTGACTTCTGTTAGCTTTTAGTCCTTATTGACAACTATGACTGTCCTTAATAGCATATCTTAATCTTTGAATACTTAATACTTTTTAACACTGTGTTGTTTTCAAGATGAATAATCACAAACCTGGAGTATCTATTTATTTGTTTTAAAATGGAAACATTTCAGTTGTTAGTTTTACACATTTATACATACCTTTTTAAAGAGATACAGAGACAAATATTACATTATGCTTCGTTAACGTTCAGGAGTCAAACAAGACTTTTCCTGATTTTTACCACCGTCTTGTCAGGTTTTTACTGTTCCACCTTAAATTGTGTAGGGAAACATATACTAATATAATAGACAAATAGTCCAATTATACAGTCCAGACCTATTAGCAATGTGATCACCAATATTCATTTGAAGCCCTCTGACCGAGCCACTGCTCTTTTCAGGATGGCCAGCTGATAGAGTGCGGCTGTTGCTGTGGGGAGTTTGCCTTTGAGGAGATGACCCAGTGCACTGATGGCCATCTCTTCTGTAAGGAGTGCCTGGTGAAGTACGCCCAGGAGGCTGTGTTTGGCTCAGGACGGGTAAGCCATATGCGTGGTGGGGCTGACAGTTGTCGACAGAGTGCTTATATTAGCTTGAGTGTTTTCTCTGGTTTTATCTTGTATCCATTGGTCGCTTCACAGCAAGCTGTTGATTATATGCTTACTTAAAGGTCTGTGTTTGATACTTTGATAGTGACGTGAACTTGTATTACCTCAGTTCAAATGGAACAAAGGATGATTGTAACAAATCACTGAGCAACATTTACCACAAAGCAATGTACAACTGCCCCTTGTTTTTGTTCTAGTGTGGGAAGGTGTTTTCCACATGTTGATTCTTTCACTTTCAAACCTGCTGTGAAAATGTTAAATTGTGACAGACAAATGTCAGTCGTCTTCTGTGGAAGTCCTCTTAAATGTTGTCGGTCAGCCAATATATGTTTGGTTCAGTTTTGTCTGCTTGAGTTTGGAAATAGAGGTCAACATTGCTAGAAGTCAAACACTTGAAGAATGCTAGCAGTTAATACTTGTCTAAATCTTCTCCATAAATACCTCCCCAAAACACGTCATCCCGGTCCAGCTCTTCATTCAGGAGGCGCGGACTTGATGATGTGGTTTAGGAGACAGTATGACTCACTGTGAGGAATAAAACTGAACAAAACCTCCTTACATGACTAAACACTGTGGACATCTGTTTTTTACACAAGATATTTTTTCACAAACCCCCTCAGCGGTAGGTGTAATGATCTGAAATCTGTTTTCTTTACGATGGCACTTATTAATATATAGAGGAATCTGATGTGAATTCTTTCTCTCTGATTTGTGAATACCTGCCCAGTGTTGTCTAAATTAGGTTTTGTTAAATTTTGTAGCTCACAGTAAGCCATAGACCACATGAACTGTGCCACCTTAATCAAGAGCTTTGAACTGTTGATTAGTAGTGTTTGTTAGCTACATTAACTTTGCTACATTAGCCAGAGCTGAACTAGAGAGAGACAAAAATTGGACACCAAACATGATCTGGGTAAAGTGGAAAACTTTTTTTTTCTGGTGTGTTTTTTTTTTTTGTCTTCCAAAAATTCAAGCAAACTAATTTCTCACTATTTCTCACTAGTTTGGCCATCATTAGTTTGCTAATAAGAGTGTTGTTTTGCAGTCAGAGCTGAGCTGCATGGATGGGAACTGTGCATGCTCCTTCCCCACCAGTGAGCTGGAGAAAGTTCTACCAGAAAATATTTTATTTAAATACTATGAGAGGCAGGCAGAGGAGGCTGTAGCTGCTACCTGCGCAGATGAGCTAGTGAGGTAAATCTTAATGCCAGGCTTCTCAATACACTCACTTTGGATGCTTAAAATACTGTCGAGATGTTTCACCAGTATAAATCATTTTACATGTCCTTTTCACTTTTAAGGTGTCCCTTCTGTAACTTCCCTGCCCTCTTGGACAAAGAAATTTCTCTGTTCAGCTGCCCTAATCCTCGCTGCCGAAAGGTTAGTATGTCTTTTGTTTTATTAAAGGTCAATTGGCTTTAATAATACTCTTTGGCTTGGTATCCTAAGCATGCATTAAGCCCAATCTTGGACTAAATTGCACTGCCCATGGTGAATCACCACTGGACAGTGTATGTAGTTTAGGTTTCATCATTAATCTGTGCCTGGAAAACCCATTCTTTGAGTTTAGGTCTTGTTCTCTCAGGTTCTATGGTGGAGCCTTTAGGTGGTCACTAGGTGGTGCTGTGTTCTTGTAGACCCAGTCTCGGAGCAGCCAGCAGCTAATGTGCCTTAGGCCTGCTCCCACATGATGAATAGTGCAGGTGGACAGCACTGGCAGAATGTCCTCTGCTCGAATGACCTGGGTCAGGGCAGGAAAGACACAGGAATTCATCATGACTGTCGTACGCTTGCAGCACACAGGGCCTTAACAGCTTAGCTTTGGTTAGAACAGTTTAGAGAAAGCAAACAGTTCTACATGCCCAGTAAATCAAAATCGCAACTAGTTAAAAGAAAGATGCATGACACCAAACGCAGCAGCTTGGTTTGCTTGTGGAGTTGTAATTGGAACAAGGACATATTGTTTGAACATTCCAGAATCGCCTGTTGTGCAACCTCTTAAGAGCTGACAGCATTTGATGAATTGTGAGGGGATGGTTTCATCATGCTGTGTGCATGTTAGCTGTGGGCGTTTGGTCTGTTATCCGTGTTGTGTGAGGGGGAGTTCTGAGGAATGTGCCAGGCGGTGCCAGTAGCAGAGGAGCCGTCTGTGTGTGTGCTTGAGCTGCCAGACGGGCCGTGTCAAGGACGCTGCATTAACAGCCACTCAACTCTGCAGAACAGAGAGCTCGAATGCGTAGGGATGGGGGTTTACTCTGTCCCTGTCTGGCTGTCTCTCTGCCCCTCCCTTTTCCCCCACCCTTTCTCTTTCTCTTTCTTTGTGGTATATAGTGGTAGCAGGAGCCCTGCGGTCCCCTTAGCACAAATGCAAACAAGGCCAGTCATAACCTGGAGCTGTTTGACTCAGTGGGATTCATTTGTTGCACAAATATTTCTCAATTTACTTGCTCCATTTTATTCAAGTCCCTTCTTGGCCTAGTGGGGGAGAAAAGTACTTCTGTCCTGAGTTCTTAAAGTATGTTGTACACAACTGCTGCTCAGGGTTTGTGTGTAAGGCCCTTAGAGGGTGTTTTGATATGTATGTGACATGAAATATTCATCTGGTGAGAAGGGGACTCCCAGTGGCCATCTGTATGTGTCTTACTGGTGCAGCAGTGGATAAAATAGAGGTTGTGATTATGGGAATTCCACTGTGATGTGATTGAGCTTGTGTCAGTGTGACAGCCTCAGACTCCTGCTCAAGGACACTCGCCACCGAGCTTTATGGTGAATCACTGCTTCATTAACCAGCCGTCTGACTGAAGCAGTGGGAAGATGCCCTGTACATCTGTGCAGAAACATAGATACATAGTTTTTTTTCGGTTTCAGCTATGGATAGGAATTTTAATTGTGTTTGCTGTTTTAAAGTTCTTGTGTAACAGTTTGTCATCATATGTTTATTTATTTATTGCATTCTGCTGGCATAAACAATGATCTCTTTAGTTGGTGCTGTATTTACCATTGCTTGTTTAGTTTTTGATTGAACATGCTGCCAGTTAACAACTTCACTTATGGAAATCTATCAACTTTACTTATAAAGCTCCCTGTAGATTTTACAGAACGGAAAAATAATCATGATTTTTATGCGCAATAATAGTTATTAATTGTAAAAAATGTTTTCTTTTTTCGTTTATATTCTTTTGGATCAGAATGTCCTGCATGTGCCTCTTTTAGGCCAGAAGCTTATCCCAAACAGTACCTTTAACCACTTATATCTGGTTCCTGTCACAAACATTGTGAACAATTTTTGACGTAAGGCCACATTTCACATCTAAACACTCTGAATAATTGCGAATAATGCAGAAAGTTTTCATTTAGTGTCAGACATTTGCTTAAGTCCAAACTTTCTGTTTCGGTCCTACATCGCACATTCAATCAAAAACAATAACATGATACTGCATATTTCTTTCTTATTGCAAACCTCTCATACGTTATTTGAACTACCAGTAAAACAGATGCACTTTTAGATGATATTTGCATAATGATTCACTGTGCTCTGTAACTAACTAAATTAAACTATTTCTCTGTTAAAGAGAAAAACTCTACATTTATGGAGAACGGCATCTGTGCTTCAGTTCTGGGAGTCCTCCATGTCCACTCCCTGTACTAATGTGCCTGAATGGAGCAGATGGGCAGTTTCTACAGGGTGACTCCACCCACACACTGTTCAGACTTTTAATAAGATCTGCAGGCGCAGGGGTGCCAGAGGTCCTCTCTAATTGAATAAATGAGGCATAGACGAGGCTTTGTGGACGGGAGTGAAGGGGCATTCTGGGTCACACTGATCAGTGGTCTAGGGAGACGAAAAGTTATTCCCATGCTTGAGGAGTCTGTGGAGTGTGTGTATGTGTGATGCAACATTTTGCAAAATCAAACTCTTTGAAACTTCCAAAGTGCATACTTAAGCAGGAGTTCTTACATCTTGGAATGCACTGTCCTTCATTTTCTTTGCTTTGTCCATTTGCCTTGCCTGACATGTTTAATTCAGTATAAGCCTAGTAACTAACCATGAAGTAATCAGTGTCTTGTATAAGGTGTTAGTGAAGTGAAAATACTAAAGTATGGGTGTTGGTAGCTCAGTGGGTAGGATACTTGCCTCCGGACCAAGAGGTCATGGGTTCGAATCCTACCTTTAGCACCACCACTGGGTCCCTGAGCAAGACCCTTAACCCTAAGTTGCTCCAGGGAGAGACTGCCCCCCAGTTAGGGAATGGAAGTTGCTTTGGATAAAAGCGTCTGCTAAATGCCGTAAATGTAAAGTATGACGACAGCAATGTGTTCCATAGCTTATACAGTATTCCCACCCTTGACTGAGAACTACACTGAGATCTCTGAGAACGTGTCATCATTTTGCAGTCTGCCATTAGCATCTGTAGAAGCCCTGGGCCAAAGCTTATTTTGCATAAGGGGACAAAAATGTCCCCTTATGCAAAATGTACTGTGCCACTTGAATTATGAAGTTGTCAAATGATAGAGAAGGTAATTATGCTGTGCAAAACATTAAGCTTTACCAAGTGTGGTAATGAAGTAGAACACTCACAGTAGGGCTGCACAATATATCGCAAATTTACCGTCATCGCGATATCAGCATGCGCAATATACATATCGTGGAAAATTATAAATATCGCAAAAGACTGTTTGCGCTGCAATAAATTGTGTTTTCCAAAACTGTGCTTCTGTTATAGATTGTTCCTTTTGCATTTTTTTCTGGCTAAGTACTTACTATAATTTAAATTATGTTCACATTTGTTTAAAATTACAAAAAAATATTTTCAGATTTCAATGTTTTATGGGAGGCATTAAAATGCTCTGTTTAAGTAAATTCTTTAAAAAAAAATGTTGGAATGGAAATATTGCTTTTCATTTTTGATGCATAGACTAGTCAGTGTCTGGAGTCTGTTACCAGCAAATCCAAAGCAGAAAAACTTTAACACTATAAAGGCTAAGTTTTTACTCACTTATCGCATGTGATATCGCCATCGCAACACATTATCGCATATTGCATGTTTTCCTAATATCGTGCAGCCCTAACTCACAGTATCCTAGTAGCCTTAGTTGCATGTAACTTTGTGATGTTCACTTAATGCATATTGGTTGTAGCATATAGCCATGTTCATGTTGCCTCTACTTTAATTATCTTATTTAGAGGGCCCAGCATGGAAAAATACATAGAACAATACTGGTTTTGAAACACTGTTCTTTACCTCATCACACAGTATGGATGCTTTTAAAATGTCGTAGATACAGAGAAACAACTGGGACCCAGAATTTTTTTATTTTGGCATATTGTCAAAGGTGTAGTTGTCCTGCAGATGTTATGGAAGGGAAAAAGATGACAGTTGATAAGGCAAAGGTAATTACCCTCCCAGCATTAACTGAGTTAAAAGTTCCTCAGGTTCCACAGGCACGCCTGGTTACATTTAAATGCAGTGGTTTCTCCTTGGGTGTTGTCTCATTGTTTGACTCCTAGCCTCTGTTTGCCCCAGGCTATCACATATAACAGGTTATCCTTTACATCACCTACCGCTCGGTAATAATGTTATTTATCTCAGTATTTAGCAGTCACACGCGTAAGCTATTTCAATACATGGATGCTAAAGGAAATTTGTGTTTGTCCCTTTTAAAGTATGTTATTGATCATTTCAGTTAAAGTGAATTTGCATCCTTTGTTGAATTTTTTTCTGTTAATGTGCTTATCAGTGCTTTACGGTTAAAATATAATCCGTTAAGAATTTCCTATGGTGTGAGTATGACGTTTAATTGTCCCCTTGGAACCAGTGTTTTAATGTGTATGTATCCTGGTTGTTAGGGAGTTGCACCTGTGATCAGAAGGTTGTGGGTTTGAACCTCAGGACTGCCAGTGGCAGGTACCCTGCGTCGCTAACTGCCCACTGATTCATTCGGGTTAAATGCAGAGAACAATTTCATGCTGTTCTCACTGTGTTCGGTGCTGTGGTGTGTTCACTTGTGCTAAATGGATACTTTACACTTTACACAATCCTGCTTTGCCTTTCTTTCAAATTTTCTGAAAAAAGAAATGAGGGAGTCGTCTGGCTAACTTTGTGTTAGAAAATGTGTCACATTTTGCAGTTCAACACTTTGTCCACTGAGTGTCAGTGTTGATCTTTGGTGGGCATCAGGGTGCCTCACCCAGCTTCACAGCTGCAACTGATTTTACGTCGCCTCTTCCTTGAGCCGTCCCCATGGGTCGCTCCGCCCCACTCCTGCAGAACATCACAGCCAGAGGAGTGAGTGAGACTCGCTAGAGCGCGGGAAAAATCTCCCCATTAGGCCTGGCCTCCAACAGCTTGGTCCTTTTCTGCTCTCTTGGCACTCCTGGCAGACTGAGTGCCATTAGCCCAGGCCTCCATTTTGGTCTCTTCGTCCTCTTCATGTTATATGACCGGGCAAAGGGAAATGGAGAGCAACAAGGCGTGAATTTCATCCTGTGACCCCACTTTCTCTTCCTTTTTCTTACCCTTTTTGGTCCTGCTTTGATAAAGCACCAGTTCAGCAAAAAATCGGAACTGAACTGAAATTAGTTTTGCAGTGAAGCTGATTGGGTGCCATCATGTACACTACGCTGACTAAACTTCCATTACTTGTGAGCTAAATTAATCTTAGTGGTAGTCGTAATTAAGTAGTAGTAATCAGGTAATGACTGATCACCTATTATGAAGTGATTTTTCATAGTGATTTTCTTAATGATTTTCTCTAAAGAACTCCTTTTGTTTCTCAAATGAAAAACTACAGATTTCACAGTACCCGCACCTAAACACTCTTAGTTCAGGTAAGGTAAAAGTAAATTTACTAGGGCACCACTTGCAAACTACAGCAGATATTGAACCACTGAGCCACAGGCTATTAAAAAGGCTCAGGATGTGTTGAGAGATGTTTGTGGCTGCTCTCATGTTGAAGAACATTCCAGTGTGTAAACCTCTGGAATCCCAATACCCCTAGCAGCGAGTGCCCTGCCTTTGCGGGCTTCAGAGCCCCCGTCTCCCAGATGGCTCGTTTATCTGCGGGGGAAGTGTACCCCGGAGCTCTCTCCTTCCTCTTTACTGAAACACACAAACACACAGTTTTAGGGGTGAACTCCAGCCCTGCCATTTTCAGCCCCCCTCAACCATCCAACCTAGCTATGGCCTTCCCGTGCTGCAGGCGGATGAACGAGAGTTATATAACTGACACACTTTCTCCGCCTCGGCACCTCTAAGACCCCGCCTCTTTCCATTTTTCCAGACCCCTGATTGGCCAGACCCAGATGCTTCAGATTTGAAATGTAGTACATTTTATGTTTGACCCAGATTTTTACTCTCCCCCCAGAAGGCACATTTCAAAGAATGTTGTTTTACATGTGGTGAACAAGCACAAAGGCATGATTTTACTTATTTACTTATGTGCATAAACTGACCTGCAACTCTGCAGACTTGCTTTCTTCTTTTTTTGCAATTATTCCCACCCACTATCCTGAATGAATGAACTTTTTTTGGTCTAAAATGTCTTTGTGGCTTAATAGTCACTTTTTGGTTTACATTCCTTTTGGCCTCCACTCATTTGCATGGATGAGCTACAGCAACTCCTTTTATGGAAACTATATCATGCTGTGAATGTTGGTAAATCTAGTTGAGATGTGCCTAACCTAGTGGGAGGTGTATGCCTTCTGCCTCGCAACAGTTAACCATTCATGAGCAACATGATTCCAGCCTTGCTTCGACAATGAAAAATATCTTCCGTTTGTAGCTCTGTAATTTGCTGCCTTGGTAGCTATATGTGTGTTTGAGTGTGTGTTTGTGCTTGACTGTGTGTATGTGTACGTCCTGTCTCCCCCAGGCCCCTACAGGCCAGCACTTCTCTAGAAAGTGGAGTTGACTGCAGAGGCAGCAGCCCCCCAATCAGACACGCTGCTAAAGTGTTCTTCTGCCTTATAAGGTCTGCCGCTGCTGCTGCTTCTGCCTTCTGTATGCTAGCTGGGGGGAAATAGTAATGATCAGAAGAGGAATGAGCAGCAGCAAAGTACAAGACACTAAATATCTGTATAAGATGAACACAGTACTTTGATTAACTGATTTAGAAAGCTTGCTCCTCTCTGCACTCTAGACTATAGATGAGTTTTAAATGTAGTTGTGGCTGACAGCCGGCTTGCCGTTTTGCATGCTGGGTGAACCGCAGTGGACAAGGGCATTATCAGAAGGGCAGAGTTAAAGCCAGGTGCCCACGTGATACCATCACTGTCTGAAGCAGTAATTGCAATCATTTTTTTCCCCATTTCATGTAGTTGTACAGGAAGCAGAGTACCTCTGAGACTGGAGGGTTGATCTTTACTTACAGGAACGTGTTACTGAAGTGCAAGCAGAGGTTGTGTGCTTCAAGATAAAGGCTAACGCTTAACACTGTTTTCCTGTGCTATCAAAGACCGTTTGTCTAGTTTGCCTAACTTCTGGCTACGTTAGGCCAAATGACAAGCTCCACTTCTCATTTTTGAAAAAAGTTAAATTGGCTCAAACGCGCACACACACACACATCCTGTGCGGTCGAGCTAGTTCCTGTCACTTTTTTTTTTTTGGTAAAAGTGTAAGTATTTTATTTTATCCACATCTCACCCAGGCAGCTTTTAGTGTGATTCATGGTGTAAAACCAGTCTGTGGGATTTCTCAAAGTGCCTCTGGAAAAGTTGGGCTCAGTAGTTTTCCACTCCCATTCCTCAGTCAGTTTGGAAGACATGGTTCGGTAGGAGTTCAGAAAGGGCCAAACTAATGAATATAGTTAATGCGGCTAATGGGCTCCTGGAAGCTGGAAAACGTGAAGCCCAAACCTAAATCTCCAGTGAGTCTTCAGAGGTACTTGGAGGAACTTTGCCAATCAGGAAGACTTGCATAAGCAGAGGATATGAGCAATGTTCCTGACTGGTTCCGCCCCTTTCACAGCTGCACACTCTGAGCAGTCCAGAAAGTGTTCATTCACAGTGGAGGTGTGCACCTTCACCAGTGTGATGTCAGCGGGACGTCACGGCTGTATTTTTAGTCACGCTATATAAGTGAAGATGAAAGCGTGCTCAGAACTCTGTCTGATAGTCAGCTAGGCTTGGTGTAGTAAACACTTCCTTTAGACTCTGACTATGTTCTAACTTCTAATCTGCACAGCTCTGCTGTAGTATATCCAATTTGCAGAGCACGATTCGGTAGTGAACTTTAAAATATTGATCACTTTATTCTGATCTGAAGAATCCACATTAGAGCTGTTCACTATGATCTAAGATACAAAACTCCAAGCAGTGCACTCTAAACTCCAGCTCCAGCTCTCGGTCACAGTCCTGCGGTTGTTGTTCATCAGTGCTGTGTTGTCTTGAGTGCCAAAGGCCATTTAAGTTCAATAGGAAATAGGTTGAATGTTTTGAAATCTCAGCATAAAGGTTTTTTTACATTTCCCTTTCATTTGGAGAAGTGCATAATTATTGAATACACTAGCCCTTTGGTTCCACCACAAACGCATGGAAAGTATTTCTGAGTAGTGACTCATGAGTTAAGGGGAAATGATTTGGGTAGAAGTATATCAATTTGTTGCATGCACAGTGCAGCAGTAATACCAAAAGACATCAAGTTCAAACAAGTACTGTTAAGGATAAACCAAAACCACATCCACACACAGGTACACACACAATAAGGCTGCAGTCAACTTGACTCACACTCTCCTTTAGTTTGTCCTGTGTTCCCTCCCTTGCTGAGCTGTTGAGCTCCACTAGGGGGTGATACTTCATCGCCCTACCACTCCGATCAACTCAACCCCACCCCTCCCATGTCTGCCTGTCTTTGCATGGCCATTGTCTCAGTGCAGACAAGACATACACCCTATAGCTACATTTTGAACTTACTGTTGATTCAAATTTTGCTGCCTTTTCTAAAAGTCATTATGTTGAACCAGTGGAACTCCTCATAGATGGTAATGCAAAATCAAAGACTATAACCAAGTTGTAATTGTGCTACTGTGCTGTAGTGCTAGCCCCTCATGTTTGTACAGAGGCTTAATAACCACACTTCATCACTCCAGGTCGTTCGATGTCATATGCCACCAGCATTAAAATTCATTGATGTCTTTAAATATTTATGTTAACAGCATTTAGCCAAGAGGGGCTGTTACCAGGCAACTCTTAGCAGAGGGGCGGAAGGGCCCTCAGTGGGCAGCGGCCACATGTGCTGCATGCATGTGTGTCTCCAACTGGGTTAGAGAGTGGTGGGGGCTGCTTGAAGTGTGTGTGACCTGGCAGGTGCTTTCATACAATGTGCCCCCTTTATCTCTGAGCTCGGCTGCTAATGCTGCACTGGAGAATGTGGGGAAGTGGCCCAATTAAGAGTTTTTTTACAATACTTTGCAGACCTTTCCCAAACCTGATGAATGAATTCTTTCACGATCTTTGAAGAAATTGAAAGCATTGATAACGCTGGTTGCAGGACGGGGTGTATGAACGAATGAGACTGTAGGATTGCAGCTGTGTCCATAATTTGCCAGTGCTCCAAAATAATGTGTGAACTGTGTAGGCGTTTGGGTGCTGCTTTTACAAAGCTAGCCTTCACATCTCCAGAGTGTGGGGGGTTTTGGTGAGCGCCAGGGACAGATGTCCTTTGCAGTCAGCTGAAAGGCAAAGCATTGTGGGCAAGCATGACTAAAATGGAACAGATGAAAATGCTGTTTCTAGGCAACCAGGCGAGAGATGTGTGCTGCCCAAGGAGCAACGTAGCCAGAAATTTGCTTCTCTGTGCTGCCGAAAATGTGCGTTCATTCGCTCACCAGCTATCGACAGTTCTCTGGCTTTGTTCCTTTGTCTGAAAATGACCAATTGATGTTGGTCTTTGTCAATAGTGAATTCTGTTTGTAAGAACTTGAGTATAACAGAGGTGCACTGAATGGTGTTCCTGTTTACTGTGCTACGTGAATAATGCAGCTTGTGTGCTTTTTTGCTGCGGTGTGTTGACCCGAGCAGACAGTGTAGACTAATGGCCTTCCCTTTAATCCCAGAGGAGTTATAGTACCAGCATTACCGGTCTGGCTGAGTGCAGGACACAATATAGGGAACCTGTGCTGCTTCCTCATGCACAAACATGACTGCCCATGTACTTCAGAAGAATTACTTTGCCACTGTATATTTAGATTGTGTTAATGTTAAGGCTTGTTTGTGTCCCCTTCCTCAGGAGAGCTGCCGGAAGTGCCATGTGGTGTGGAAGGAGCATGCAGGAAAGACTTGCGAGCAGGTGCTGGAGCGGGATGAGATCCGACTGCGGGTCGCTTTGTAAGTGCTTGTGTGAAAACCATCATCCAGCCTGGCTTGCTCAATAATTCAGCAGTTAAAAATTCAGGGGTCTTGCTGACATCATGCATCACTGGGAGGGATCATTAACATTCATTAACTCTTCCGAGCTGAGCTGAGTTCTTCCCACGCTTTCCCACTGAAGTGTCCCCTAAACATGCCATTGTGTAGAAAAATAATGTTCCTAATGTGCAGAGACACAATTCAGCCAATTTAGACTGTTAGCACCCTTTCACATGGATAGTTCTCCGCTTTGATAAGGAAGAACAGAGACAAGTTGAGGCCTGTATAAATACATTCAGCGGAGCTGCACACTATCATGGTCAGTCACTTCCTGGTCTGGCCAGGATGTGTAACAGTACGGCTTCCTTCCTGTCTCTGACCGGAGGAAGCAGCAGGTCCAAAGACAGCATATCCTGTTTACCCTGAGCCCTTGACACCTTTTCTTTTCCTTCTACAGGAAGTGAGCCCACATAGAGATTTAATTAAACACGCAGCTATGTTACACTTTACGCAGAATGTTTTATTGCTCAGATATGTGTAGCCTTTGGTGGCTTTTGCCATTATATTTTAGATCAAGTGAAAGTGACCTTGTGAAAACCTCACTTTGTCTCTTGTGCCACAGTGAGGAGAGAATGACCGCAGCCCGTGTCAGAAAGTGTCATAAATGTTCCACGGGGCTGGTCAAATCCGAGGGCTGCAACCGAATGTCCTGTCGCTGTGGCTCATTCATGTGCTACCTCTGCCGCGAGCCCATCAATGGCTACAACCACTTCTGCCAGCATGCTCGCTCGCCCGGCGCCCCCTGCCGCCACTGCAAGAAGTGCTCACTTTGGACAGACCCTACGGTAAATCCTTATACAACTCACAAACAATCAACTCTCACAAATGCACACAATTCTCATTAAAAGAAATGGATGGCCACAAAATCAAATGTACAGGTTTCCCCGTAACTCAGTTGTAGTACATGGGCCGAAGCATGTTTGGTGTCAGACATTTCTTTAGCTGATGAGGCTAATTTGCTAACAAGTATTAGAAACGTATATGTATACCTGAGCCATGACATATTTGCCTAGGTCACAGAGGCAAACACAACAACTTACTATCGTTGTTATGGTGCATGAAATGAAGAAAATTGTGTAGACTTTGACCAAACTGTTTAAAGGGATAGCATGATAGAAAAGCAAATGTACACACACTTCTCCTTACCCCATATACAATCAGTTAAAACATGTAGCATTCAAACACTACAAGTCAATAGTTACCCAGTAAATATATCCCTAAAGACTATTCATATCTCATAGGGTATTCATTATGGTGGCATCTTGTCTGTATAGTTTAGGACACACTATTATTTGCTGTGAGGTATAAAAAAAAATTTGAATCTGATTTTGTGAAATGACTTTCATAAATATAGAGGTTTCTGATCCTAGATCAGTCCTCTAATTTATGACAGCCCTGGTGTTTGATAATGACTGTTTATAGTAGTGGATATTGGCTCACTTTTTTAGTGCACTTAGACTCAATGCAGACTTGTCCATGGGGTTTGGTATGACTTACTAACTGAAGAGCTGGATGTGGTTTGACTGGGCTGAGAGATAATGCTAAAGGAAAACGCTTTTGGATAAGGATTAACTTCTAGTGTTTGTAGCTTTATTGCTAAGCTAAAAAAGTGAAATATGACCCCCAATCATCTGGCCCAATTGACTACATCTAGGGTAAGTGTAAAATTGTGTACATTTAATTTTCAGCGGTACTATTCCACTGTCTGGTGCCTTTTCTCTCTCAGAGCTTCTCTTGAATTACAGGGATCGCTCTGTAAGCCTCATTCAGGCTCCCTGTTTAGTGTCCAGTTGGTCTTGGCTCTCAGGTAAATGCTCCTTGTGCCTGAAACCTCTTCCCTGGGGCCCATTACATAAGTGCTGTAACATGATACACACCGCTGTTGAGCTTCGTTCATTGTGCCAAGTTGTTGAACTTCCAACTAAACACATCTGGATATGTTCAGAGCCTGTTCCAGCTTTATGATGGCACTAGATATACATCCAGGCTCATTTAGGACTTGAGATATGACTCAAGCAAGCACTTTAGGTACATAAATTATGACACTGTCCACTGTTGGCCTCTGAAAGGCCAGAAGTGTGCTTCATGAATACGACAGCTACTTGGCCTAATCCTCATGTGGTAGCTTCAGGCTATGTAATGGATAAGCCTGGTGCCTGCTGGAGCTCCATTTGCAAATCAGAGCTGCGTAATGATGGAGTACAAATTACGGGGCTCCTTATGTATTATTCACACTTGGGCATTTGTATGCTGAAAGTTGTAGTCGAATAGAAAATGACCCGGGGCCATTGTATTGTTAAGAAACTCTATTCTCACTCTATTCACTTGGATACTGTGTGAATGATGAGAAGTAGTATTTTAAGGATTAGACATTGTTTCTATAACTACACTAATTATCTGATTTTCTGCATTTGAATGCCTTTAATTTGGCCATGAGCCTGTCCTGTTAACTGCCTTGGGCTGACTCGAGTGTGGTTTAATCACCTGGCAGCCCCCTGTAGCTCAAACAGAGCACATGCTATTAGCCAACAGGCAAACTTGAGCTTTTTTGTGCTTGACCAATGATGTGGACTCCCCAAGTTCATCGATTGTTCCTGTTTTGCCTTTGCTTCAGCCTGACTTGGACATTGGCAGCCGAGGGCATGATTTTGGCAGGCATGCTTTTCGCTGCCCTTTCACTGTCCTGGATGTGCAGTAATCAGAGCTTAGTATCTGTTTGTGTTTTGTGAGAGACTTTTGTTTGTGTTTCTCTCTCTTGCTCACTCTCATTCTCTCTCTTTTTCTCTTTCTCTCTCTCTAGCAAGATGATGAGCGCATTATTCAGGAGATCCAGAGGGAGGGTGAAGCCGAGCTGAACAAAAAGAGCAGCCAGACTGGTGAGTAAGGGGGAAGGTTCGTTACTTGTTAGTAATGCAAATGTATACTGAATAATTTAGCATTGTTTAAACTACACACCTGAGTCTTCTAGGCCTGGGTTACTCAGAATTAGCAAACACCTTGTGGTTCTGTACCAAATTTTGCTGGGAATTTGCAGTCTAATGTAATATTACAGAAACAAAAAAATATATATATGTTGCACCCAGAGGCAGGGATGGTGTGTGGCATTGTAGGTGTAAAACAGTTTAAGAGATCAAGTGTGGTTACATTTGATCAGGTTCAATGCTAATAGTGTACAATTAGATAAATGCAAAAGGACACTGCTGCCAAGACTGGCAGCACAATGAATTTGCTGAAACATTTAAACACGTATGGAATACATTTAAGAGCAGTCAGTGTCTCCAGGTTTGACTGCAAGAAGAATGGACCACTACTGGATCACTAACTTTACTGAGCCTCATTCAGACTCAAATCTCCACCACTGTGCTCCCCATCATACAGTATTACTGAGGATAGTGCTGTGGCGCTATTGCTGGGATAGAAATTATAAGAATGTGTTTACAAAATTTCAGTGTAATAGGTATGGTGTCAGTGACAAACTGGGATCCTTATCTGAAGTCATCACACAGATTGTTGAGTTAATTAATTACAAACAGGCTTAAGTAGTTCATGTAGTGTTATGAAGTTTATGTGGCCTTAATTTATATCAGTGTGCAACTTAAATAGTTAACATTTACTCTTTATTCTCCTTTCCCCTCAGAGACCACAGGGAAGAGAGTGGGTCCTCCTCCTGAGCCCACCTCTGTGAAGAGACCTCGTGTATTACAGGTCCCAGCCAACAATGCTGCGCCACAGGCTGCACGGCCACCCCTACTCATCCCTCAGGTGATGCTGCCTGGCCCCCAGCGCCTCCTTTTGCAGCCCATCGCGGCCCCCTATGTGCCCCCACTTCCCAACCTGCCCCCCATCAATTACAACGTCCCCAATGTCAACCTTGACTTCAACATGCCTATGCACTACGGCCCACCGCACCGTTTCTTCAGGCCTCTTTGAAGAGCCTGCGTTTCCAAGAGCCATGGCTGGACTACAAAGTGTAAACACCCCAGACTCTAGTATCAGAGTACTCTATAATCAGCCCCTCACGCTTTGTTTTTCTATCACTTTGGAACCCTTTTCTCAAGAAAAAAATAGCTTCAAACTGCAACGGAGTGCCTGTTTGGCTTGCTTCTTTGTGTTTCTGTTTTTTATATGAAGCAGACAGTAAGTAAAGGATTTCTTCAGCCGTTTCCAGTTGAATAAAACATGTTTGAACTTTGAGATGGTTTGTATTGTTTGTACTCTCAAACGTTGTTTGTACGAGAAGGTTTGCAAGATTTCATTTAATAACAATCTACCAAGGAAACTAATCTCATTTCTCTGGTCTCCACTCATTATTATCATCAGTTTTAATTCCATGTTTGTTAGGGACTTTTGCTTAAGGGGCATTTCCTTTGATTTTTCTGGACGTTGTCTTGTTTAGTTTTATATGACTGGAATTTTTTTTTTTTTTTGACAAAACTACTGTTACCTGTATGCCTACTTTGACTCTACCCGAAAATTGGCATACAGATTTTTTTTTTTGTTGGAACAAAACTTCACCCTTGGGAAGAAATGTATGCAAATCTACTGAGAAGGAATTTTAGAACATGAAACATTCTCATATTTTAATAATTTGAATCTTTCTTGATATGAATCCAGTCTGTTAGAAGCACTGCACTGTTGTTTGCGATATCTTTGCATATTGGCCTGAACTGGTTGTTTGGTGGTTTGTCATGCAGCACTGAATAATGAAAGCGCTTCAGTGGTGTAAAAGAGGTGGCTCTCTTTACCTGTTCATTGAGAGTAAGGTGTTCAGTACTATAATTCGCAGAGCTTTTCTGGTGTGCCCCTTTCTACTAGGTTTGCGAAATCGCCCTAAAACCCTGCTACTGCTTGGTGTCGAATTCTTTAGACCAGTCCTTAGTTGCCACTTAATAGTGGCCAGAGTTACCGGTACATGTACTGAAAATGTTGATAGACTTTGATTGTACTTTCCGGAGTATTTTTTTTCTCAAGTATATTTATCTTCTAGTAATTTACATTGTTGCGATTGAGTTACTGTTGGTCTTTATGATTGGTCACACAGTTGACTTTATAAATGTATCATAGTCCTTCAGACCAAAGATCCTGAAAAGAGACTTATCAGTTCCAATACTGGTAGAATTTGAATGTACCACTGCAATTCTGGACGTTACTCAGTACTTTGGTACTTTGGAAGCAGTATTTCAGTATGGGTTTAGGTTCTGGGCCTCCCATACTTCTGGTGCAGGGTTTGGCTCTCTGCTGTAGGGCAACAGATTGAGTCTGGAAGCACAGTCTGCTGCTCAGGGTGCAGCCAAAGAACCCCGCAAATCAGCAGTGCAACCTGTTTGATCCACACTTTCAACCCAGTAGCCTGGCACCAAGCCCTCATGGCGCAGTGTTTTTCCCTTTTTTTTTTTCTTCTTTTTTTCCGTTTGACAAAGAAAATCTTTAAGTTGTTTGAACATGAATGTACCAATATTCCTTGCTGAAAATTTACTGGAGTGAGTTAAAAAAAAACGCCCCAACCTCCTGTCTCTTGTAAAGTTACTCTTTTAGATATATAAAACAGTTCTTGACGCTGATGTGTTGGATGCAGGAAAATTTGTGACTTTAAGAGGGCAAAATAAGGATAGCTAAACAACTGTGTGAGAACATCTCGAAAAGAGCAGGTCTTGTGGCTTGTTCCAGGTGTACAGTGGTCAATTGCAACCCAAAACAGGTGAACTGGCTACAGGAGCCTTGGGTGCCCAAGGTTCACTGATGTGCATCTGGTCAGAGTTAGAGAAGAGCTACTATAGTGCAAGCTGTTGAAATTGTTAATGCTGGCTGAGATAGAAGACACAGTACATCACAGATTGCTTTATGTGGGCCTGCATATGGTCTCATGAATCTCATAATCCTTTATATCATGTGGACGTCAAGCTGCATGTGCGTTGCTCCTCTGATGAAGAGACGTACCAGGATGCACTATGGGAAGAAGGCAACCCAGCGGAGACAGGGTGATTCCCTGGGCAATGTTCTGCTGGGAAACCAGTGGGGCAGCTGGTGGCCTAGTTGTTCAGGCTTTTGGCCTGTGATAATGAAGTCGTGGGTTCGATTCCAAAGTCTGCTGAGCACCTCTGAGGTACCCTGAACAAGGTACCGTCTCCACACATTGCTCATCGGGCGCTATGTTCCTGGCTGCCCGCTGCTTCACTTGGTGAATGGGTTAAATGCAGAGGAAGAATTTCATGCTGTTCACACTGTACTGTGGTGTGTTCACGTGTGAAAGAATGGTCACTTTAATTAAAAAAACCTTGGATCCTGCATTAATGTGGCGTTACTTTGACACACAGACCACCTGCTTAAGCATTGTTGCAGAGCAAGTACATTATTTTTGAAGACGGTGTAGTCTAATGACAGCGACCTCTTTCATGAGGATGATGCACCCTGCCACACTGCACAGTGTTCAGGAATGGTTTGAGGAACATCACAAAGACTTCAAAGGTGTTGATTTGTCCTCCAAATTCCCCAGACCTAAATTTGATCGAGTATGTGTGGGACAAATCAGTCCGATCCAAGAAGGTCACACCTGGCAACTTGCAGGACTGCTAAAGTCTTGCTGCCAGATACCACCGCACTCTTTAGAGGTTTTTGTCCATGCCTTAATGGGTCAGAGCCGTTCTGGCAGCAAGAAGTAGACCGGTGGTTTTAATGTTATAATTAATGTTATACTTGTTATACTTGAGCAAGGACAAACTATCTACACTAGAGAACAATATAACAGCTTGTCGGGCTGGTTCTTGGTCTTCAGTGCTGATTAACCTGTACCTGGCACTTGTATTGACCACAACCATGAGGTGGCTCAGTTTGACATTGTGACTCCCATCTGCTGGTTGGGTCGGTAGGTCTGCCCAGCAGCAGAGGAGGGCTGACTGTGGCAGCTTGCTTCCTGCCTGAGAGACACCTGAAACTGGAGCTGTGTCTTGAAGCCTGTAAGTCCCTTTTCCTCTAAGTGATGATGAAAGTGGTGTGAAGTGCCCTGATTGGTGAGAGTCAATCTGTTACAGGCCTTGGGTTTTGTGCCTGATATCATCCTAGCCTAGATACTCTATCAGGACAAATACCTTCTACAAGAAAACTTCTACAAGTTTTCTTTAATCGGTCTTATAGTGATCCATCTCTTTATTCACTATCTGAATAAAGCCCAGAAGCTGTTCTGTTCCGTCTTTTGTGGAATAAAGGGGAATTCACTATGTCATCACAACTCTAGCAATTCCTGCAGTTCCTCAGTGGCTGTTGTGTAACTACAGTGTCTCACTGTTGGTTAGGAAACCAAAAGGCTAAGCTTAGGGTTTGGTGTTTTTTTTTACTTTTTCCTGTGCTTTTTGGGACTAGCTGAGCTTTGGAAATGGTTTATTTCCATCCTGTCTAATTATCATACAGGATATAAATATAAATATCGGGGTGGGGGTAGCTCAGTGGGTAGGATACTTGCCTCCAGACCAAGAGGTCATGGGTTCGAATCCTACCTTCAGCAGACCACCACTGGGTCCCTGAGCAAGACCCTTAACCCCATGTTGCTCCAGGGAGACTGTCCCCTGTAGTTAGAGAATGAAAGTCGCTTTGGATAAAAGCGTCTGATAAATGTAATGAAATGAGTCTTTTCATGACAATAATGATCCAAACTGACCACCTCCTAGTCAGTACATTGATACGGTGTTTCTGTTGAGACCCCTCAGTGTGAAAGTGACTTTCTTAACAACCTTCTTCTAAGCTTGGCTTTCTCTGTGGCCGGATACAGCTAATGTCTATTATGGAGATGTACCCTGGGCAATTACAGCCTACAACAGCCCTTAACAGTCATAAGGAGGCTATCAGCCCCCATCTCAGTGCCTCAGGGGGTGGGCAAAAGTAGCATGAAGCTTTCTGATTAACATCCTGGGGTTGGTGTCTGTCATGTGATAGCTGCAGCTGTTGCCCATATCATGAGGTCATAGAAGAAGAAGCCTATTTGACTCTTAAGCCACGAGGAGGACAATAAAAGAGCTTAGCCCCTGACCTCAGTGTTTGGGTACTGGGTGAGATGTGTACGTGTGCTCATAGGCCTCTATTTTCATCTCTTACCCTGAGGCTACTGGGAAATGCCACATTTAAAGCTTTTTGTTTTTAGTTCATTGAATGGACTCTCTGTTTTACCGCCTACTCACTGAAATGGTTTTGAATGTTTTATTCCGTGGCATTTTGAAAATGTCCTCCGCTGTTTTTGCAGCTGAACATTACAATGCAATAACTTTAGCAACCCGGTGTTAACCTTTCAGATAGGCACTTGAAATCACAACTAACTTATCAGCATCACACACTTCCTTTTGGATTTATCGCTTGTACCCCCAGAGTTGATTTAATGTCTAAATCAGAAACACATTGATATTGTTTACAGAACCACACCCAGAAAATAAATTTTTTTTGGTTTCTTACATTTTGTTTAGCTCTTCATCTTAATCTAACTCTCCCTTTGCCAAAGAATACAACATGCATCAGAACCCCATGTGCAGTGCTGGTCTTATGCTCTCTCATTTGCTGTAATTAAAGGCCAGCAACCTAAAATCAAATATGGTCCGCTGCAGTCATGTCCTTCCAATCCCCGTTCATTTATAACTCGTGCACTGTAAAGCTCCCTGGATCTGATGGAAGTAATTACAGCGCAATGTCTGTTTTCGAACTATCCACCCCCCACCTTCGAGTCTGTATCAGTACCCCACCCCCCCAAAAAACACACATGCCTTCCCCTTCAAGCTCTTAGTTGCCATGGAAACTTTGGTCTATGATGGCAGGCAGGCTTGAGATTGTTTAACCCTTTCAATCCGTTTTCTCAGAGAGTTGCTCCACCCGAGCTTTATGGCCATTTGTACTTAGAACTGGCTACAATTTGTGAGGTGGAGAGTTTGAGTTTGCTTGTGGCCTTTTTAAGTTCCCTGGCCAAATGAATATCCATTAAACTCTCACATACAGGATGTGACTGCAGTCTTTTGAAACAGGTCTATATGAAAAGAATGTGTGTAAGAATGTGTACACAAAGTAGTGCTTGTTATGGTTATCTAACTGTCTGACTACACATCACATACTTGGTCACTGTTGTGTCTGCATGTGTCGTGTGGACCAGTGGGACTGCCTTATTTACTTCACTGACATTTTCTTGGCCTGTTTTTGGCATCAAACATTAAGTGGATTAAAGGCCTGCTCTGGAGGGGCGGCTCCCTAATGGGTTAGGACGCTCGCGGCGGATGAAGGGGAGGGCCTATGTTAAAAACAGGAATGTCTCTTCCTTGAACACGGTTATACCAAACAGTCCAACCGATTTTTATGGTGATTGTAGACCAGCGTGACCTGGACAATGTATGTGTAGTTTGTATATCTGTACACATTCATCAGTGAAGATAATTCTCATTCTTTATTTGCTGTAAATCTACTGAATAGTGTCCTTTATTTGTTAATTTTAGGCCCCTCTCAGTGGAATGAACTTGGTTGGGTTGCTGCAATAACTGAAATGATGGGAGAGATTGCCCCAGCAATACAGCAGCACAAAGGCCTCATTGATGAGCAGAGAAGTGGGCAGGAAAGGCAAAAACTGCTCCAAGGAACAATTTCAGACCTGGTGGAAATCCTCCTCTGCCCCCGACCCCAGGTCTTAAAGGACCTGGCTTTCAAAATATACTCTGAAAGTAATCAGACCCCAATGAATTCAGGGGCACTTATACAACAGCTACAAGACAATGCATCTTTAAAAATTAGCTCTTACTTAGTGATGTTACTGATTCTCAGATAATTTCACCCCCAAGATGTTCTGCACCAAATAATGGCGGTAAATGACCGATCCACTAACAGTTTCATATTCAAATTTATTATTGTATTTCATTTGTACCCATGGCACATGAGGAAAAAAAACAACCATAATATCAAAACAATATAAAAAAGGAAGTCTGTAAAGTTTTACAAAGTATAGTCTTATGGTTTTTTTCCCTCCTTTTTCCAGTATGATCATATACTCCCAAATTAAGGCACAGTCATTACCAATCCCTGGTATGTATGAGACAAATTAACCATAATAAATCTCAAACCCTATATGGGGATTGATGAATTAATTAATTAAATTCTGTTATTTGTTACTTTCAGTCTCAGAACCATACAGTGTTCAGAGCTGTAATGCTCTGGCTGGTGTGACCCATACCTGCAACAGATACAAGCATCACTCTTTTGCCATCATTTCTTATATCTTGCTGGAGGTGTTCATTATTATTAGTCCATACCATGTATAGAGGTGTATGATAATGTCTGTGCCTTAGAAAAATCAAAACAGAACAATTAGGTGATACTTTTCCAGTGAAAGAATTAAGTCATGCCAGTTACATGTGTGCAGTGAACACAGGCCATTCCACCCTGACCCATCCGGATCGAGCGGAAGGGAAGTTTTCATTACCATAAATATCATGTTGAACCTGCAACAACATACCTCAGACCGGAAACATCACTCTCACATCTATACTTACGACAATCAACCTGTTAATTGCGGATATTTTCGTTTTCTCACCCATTTATCATGTTTCTCATAACATAAGTTGAGATGAAGGTCTGCAATGTGGCTTCTTCACATATCAATCTCCAGTTATCTTTTTTTTTTTTACAGGGAAATGTATTCTAGTGACACAAGCAGAAATCCAGTACACACTTTACACACAAAAGCATTGCCATATTTCAGAATACAAAGATCGAACATCATCGTCGTCGGATTGAATAAAACACTCAGTCCAGTGGTGAGAGAACTCACTTTGATACTGTGTCAAGTGTATGGCATAAATCAACATTCATACAGTTAACATTAACTTCCACATTGCCATTAATATTCTGGTCACTGGGTTTCTAGCACTTGGCAATATAGTGGACAAGGGGCAACACAGCTGAGACTCACAGGGCTTGACAAGGCATCAGCATACAGAACATTCTCCTACCATTCAAAATATGTAAAGAGAGAGGCTCTTACGAATTGTGCAAAAACAAGGGACGGGATCACAAAAATCCCACCAAACAGCTGAGGAGATTCAGCAATCCTATGAGGAAAAACTGCTCCTCATAATGTGCTAGGTACATACCCTTACACACACCCATTTCTCTTTTTTATTCCAGTCAAATAATGATATGCAAAGGGTCTTATATTATCACAGTACACCAATTTGAACAAGCCCCAGAAATTTAGCACTGGCACACCGAGTTTCAGCCTATAAAGGCTGCACAACACTGCTAGAATTTTATGGCACCAGAATGCTGGAGCACTAGTTTGTCTATTGTAGAGAGCAGAGTCTTCGGTACTTAAAACACCAAAAAGAATCCTTTGCATCTTTCTGTTACTCTCTGCCATTTATCGCCCACTTGTGCTCACTCAAGATGAAAAATCATATTTATAATGAAGGACGGAAAGGAAAAATTAAGGGAGGAAAAATAAAGCCACAGTGGTTACCCAAGTGCTTCTAGTACTCCCACATGGTGGAGCTGTCCAGGTCATCAGAATTGGCCTTCAGAACACCAGCATGGTCACCTCTAAGGTACTTCCCCTCACTCGACTTGATGGCCACTTTGTTGTAGTCGCAGAACTCCAAGAAGAAATCTACTGGTGTATCACTGCTGCTGATAACTGAAGACTCATTCCCTACCATCCAGTATTTCCCTGTGGAATCTAATCAGAGACAGTAGAGGAGCTTTTTAAATGTGTACACTGAACGCTAAGCTAGTCTGGAGACTCACTACTGAAGAAAAGTATGGAGATTAGTACCAGTGGGCATTTTAACCATTTTTCTAATTCAAATATACATATTTTCAAAAGGAGTAATATCTAGGGGATAGAATGCTTTTTTTAAATGTTCAATTATTTTCCCTGCAGCTAGCATAATTATATGGATCTAATTTGAATCATATTAATAATCTTCTTGCAGTACCTGATTAAGTAAACAAGCACCAAGAAGCATTCAATGTAGAGAACCCTACTCACCTTGGAGGCTGTAGGCCCCGTCGCGGAACACCAGGCCAAACACATCATAAGAGGAGCGGTTGGAGTCCAAGGTACCGGTCACCTTCCTGCAGCCAATGAAGCCATGCTCTCCTCTCAGCACAATGATGGGCCTGTTGATGAGCTTCATCAGGAACTCCTCTGACTCTCCTGGGGGACCAGAATTCAAAATTATTTCAGACTGAGGGCCACAAAATCAAGAGAACAAATTTGAAAAAGGGCCACCTAAGAGATTCAGTATCAAAGTTAGCAAAGAAATTCAAATAAGAGCTTGGTTCTTTGTGCAGATTCTCATTAAAAGCAGAACTATTGCACAGGAGCATGAAAACAGCCAGAAATCCACACATTACCTGCAGAATCAATGGTGGCAGCCAGCTGTCCATTCTTTTTGGCTGCCACATATTTTCCATTGTTGGCACGTAGAGTTATTTTCTTCCCACGCCATCCAATGTCAAAATAGCAGTTGGCAGACCTGATTGCAAAGACATTGTTATGATATAGCATACATAGAAGTGCACCACTGACTAAAGAACAAGCATAAATACCCAAAAACATTTTCCAAAACATTATTGCATAATCGATTACAAGACAGTGTTCAACAAATTATTTTGCAAGTCAAGTACATTTGTGGATGGTGAGTTTGTGAGAACAGTGACTAAGGGTTCTAATTAGGGGCCCAGGCCTGCACCGTATTCATATTCGCACAGACTGCACTCTCATGTCACATGTAGCTCTTCTCACAAGGTCACATGTAGCTCATGTAAACATCACTGTAAACTTGTAGCTATCAAATGAACTTAAATTTTCCTAAGTATGCAAATCAGAGAAGCTGGAAAACCAATGAAAAACACTGGAAGCGAGAATAGTGAGAGGTTGACAAACTAACATACACAACCAAAGTTACTTCTCTGAGCTAGAATAATGTCAGAGTACCTTGTCTAAATGTCTCACAACTTACTTGGTAGAAGCTGTGCATTGCAGGCCACCGTTAGCCGTGAGTGTCCAATACTTCCCAGAGCAGGTCCTGAAAGCACACTTCTTCGTTTCCTTACTAATCTCCATCTGAAAGGTCTCCTGATCACCCTCTTCATCCTGATTGGCAGAGAGGTCCATTCCTGGCAGAGAGAAAAATAGCAGACTGTAAACTTTTATCACCACCATCAAACACTCATATTTGGGTCAAAAAAGACACGATAAAGCTTTAATCTGATCAACAGTTCTAACTGAACAAAACATGTCCTTAACACATAAGTGATGCGGATCCTCCCAGACTTGACCGGTTATTTGAATGGTGTCATATGCTAGCGACTCTTCCATCAGCCCACTTCCCCATAAGAAGTCCCCCCTCCCACAACACACACCCCAACACCACACAGAGATAATCTTCTCTGGAATTAAGGGCCATCATCCATGCCAAGACACTCAACGGGAGACAACAGTTGTGACTCAGTCCCAGAGAATGCATCCGGTTTATGGCTAAAAGGTTTACAGGGCCAAGAAACTAAAGGGCCAAAATGTGCTGACTGCCTGAACATTAAACCATCAGTGAACTAATACACACACCGACGTCTGTGTATTAGTAAATAAATAACAGCAACCCTCATGAGACTATTTACTATTTTTTCTCTTGTAACAGTACTTCTCTTGTAACAGAATTCTGCAACAATTGTGTAGTTTTCCATCATTTTCCTCTTTTCTTGCTATAGGATACACACAAAGCACAGCATACTGGCTCAGATCACACCAATAAAATGTAAGGCAATAATCATATCTTATGGCACCATAGGTAAATCCTAAAGGATAAAAAAAAAACGCCTCTGCTTTAGTAACCTGCCTTGCTATGAAAATGTTCATGTTCTTGCTTCACCAAACCCCTTGACAAAGACTCCATGCAAGGGCTGAGTATTACTGCACAGACGTCTGGCCTCTGGAAAGGAAGATTGAATTTCCACAGAAATATGCGAGCCTGAATGAGCAAGGAAAATAAATGACCAGAACCACATGGCCGAGAATGGGAGATTGGTGGGGAGAGCAGCTAAGAATAAGTTCATGGAAAAAAGAGGAGAAATGCTTTTATAGGCACCCATGCATCTTCACCTAGTTGCTAATGAGCTCTCTGGCACCTTTTTTTAAGCCCCTAGAAGACACACTCCCTCCCCCAGCACACAGATTCCTAAGGGCTCTCACAGATGCGTAGTGGATCCATCAACACCAAGGCAACTGGGGCTATGATTATGAATGATGAAAAACCCACAGACCTCAAAGAGACGACTTAAAACCTGACAAAGACATTTGCTGTTGGACAATGAATGGAAAAGATGGCTTCAACTGCAGTGTTATTTGAACTTCTGCTCGCTTGTTCTAAATCCAAAAAAGCTAGTCAGCAGAACATTAGACTAGTCAGTAGTGTGAACAAACAGTCTTAGAGAACAAAAGCAGCCAGAAAACCATAATTTCCACCCTCGTGGAGGACTGACTGATCCATGCGGCACTGCAGGAGGAAGAGGAGGAAGAGGAGCAAGGGACAAGGGAAAACGTCTAATCCTTTCCCAGACAGATGAGCCTTAGTGACAGAGACTACATGAGCAATCCCTGGGTGTGTGTGTGTGTGTGTGTGGAGGCTGCCCTCTCAGGCAGGCCCCATTGTCCTGCTGAGCACGGTTGCCTATGAAGCAGCACAGCTGGGGTGCACGGGTAAGTTAGGCCAGATCACACTGCCTTTGTTCTCCCTCGGCCGCACCACCCTCCACATGCTTCGATCTCTGACTACAGCAGAAAATCTCTGCCTCTGTCAAACACAAAAACCAGGAATCTCCTGAAGGGGGGAGCGTCTGTAACGGCACACAAAAATCTCTGCACTGCACATCAATATTTATGGTTTAAAGCTGAACGTCTTAAAACTTGGTAGGCTAAAAGTGTCAGCAAAGGTAATGAAATACAAAGGAAGGAGGGAAAAAAAAGTATTTGGATGTCAGGAGACTGAGAAAGCACACAGATGATCCCTCACAAAATGGAATTCCTAATTCGATCCAGATGCTTGAAAATTAGCTCATGGCAAAATAATCGCTTTGAAGCAAGAAGAAGCCCTGCTCAAACACAAAACAGCACAGAGCAGACAAGAATCCAATCCTAAATGGGAAACAAAGGCTGCACACAGCAGCCAAGCTCCTCCATTCTGACCTGCAGAGAGACCACGTGTAATTTGCTGGGCCCTTGGCTCTGGCCCAAACACCCTGCCACCAACCAGCACCATCAGTGCACGTGAATCATGGTTGAAACCAGGCATCTTTGTCCTGGGGGCAGCACAGTGTGCCAAAAACACACCAGCAACACAGTCAGCCGCAACAAACCAGTCCTGCCAGTCCTGCCCATCACCTTCACCCTCAGCTGCCTGGGGGGTGGGGGGTGGGGGATGGGTCATCACATCAAAACATTATGACATCTCATCACATTTCATTCAGTTAGCTACTCTGTCTAAATCCATTGTTTCAGTCTGGCTTTCTCAGACGTACTCCTCCGGGTGTACAGTAATGGCCACTTTCCCCTTCTAACACAATTACTATTCATTGGATTTTCCAGAAAGAAGCCGTTTTGGAATTCAGCGAGAAGCAGATGGGTATTACTGCTGATTCCGGGTGCCATCATCATCACATAACTATTTCTCTGCCTGTTCTCACACACACCATCTCTGGAGAATAAAGAAATACAAAATGGATGCTACTCAACAGCAATCCAGAGAGAAAAATGCGAGGCAACACATGCTCTATTTACAAAAAAATTGCAACATTAGACATGTGAATCACCGCAGGACTCTGCAGCTGCAAAATCTTTTTCTCCCCCCTTCTTACATGCCTTCAGCAGATCCACCCATTGGCTTTGTCCACAGCTACACAGGGACCACAAACCAGAGAGAGCAGGATGAAATATCTATAATTAAGAATGACTTCTACCCAATTATAAAAGATTTATCTGCTTTCACTCTCAGCCGGCCTTCTATTATGTGTGGAAGTTAGAGATTGTTAAAAATCATGTCACCACCTGGGACTAAAGCAGTCTGGTTTATTCAAGCTCAATCACAGGCAATCATTTGGCGACTGCTCCATCATAAATGGGTCATAAAGCACACCTTTATGGCACTTGAAAAGGCAATCAACGCAGACACCATAATACCTTGCCTGGTGGACACATTCCTGTCATTGCCAGCGGTGAGGACTACTTGAGGGTGGCTCTGCTCCAGGACAAAAAGCTCATCCTTCCCAACCTTGGAGCTCTTGCCAGACTTCATGGTGCCACTGGGGCCGGAGGGGGCCAGGTACCTGCCGGAGCAGTCCCTGAAGGCCACCTTGCCAGACCTGAACTCCAGCGTGTAGCCGGTGGTCTTGTCAGCTTTGGGTGCCAGGGTGCCATCGTTCCTCAGAAAGCGGTTGTCAGAGGTCTGCAGGTGGTACCTCTGGTCCTGGAAGACCAGGGTGATGAGGGAGTCCACGCCCCATGGCACGTCCCTGTCGATGGCGATCTCGTCCTCTTTGGCGCTCAGGTGCGCGTACCTTTTCCTGGTCATGCTGAAGATGTTGACCTGAGGGTGCATGGCGATGTGCACGCTCCATTTCTCGGCCATGGAGATAGTCTGAGCAAAGCAGGTGATGCGGTCCTCCGTGCCGCCCAGGTAGCGCCGGTGCGGCTCGGACTGCAGGGACCAGCGGCCGTCATCGTGCGCCGTGATGATGAAGCGGCAGTCCTCGCCCGGCGCCTCGCTGTCCCCTGTCACGTTCCCGTCCTTATCCGCCGCGATGTAGCGCCCGAGGTGGCTCTTCAAGAAGAACATGTTGGAGTCATCACCATTCTGCTCAAGGGTCCAGATCTGCTTCTTCTTCATGCTTGTGGCCGAGGCGTTGATCTTGAACCCGAACGTCTCAGCCGTCAGGTATTTATTTCCACAATTAATCAAGCCGAACTGGATCTTCAGCATGTCGCTGCTGCTGCCGTTGGCCGTCATGTTTCTGCCGCTGGTGGTGTGAAGCTCTTGGTGTGAGGGTGTGAGGGAGCAGGAGGATGCTGATGATGCTGGGAGGACGTGCGGGTCTTTGTTTGCTGAGCGCGCGCCCTGCTCTAACAGCCGCTCACAGCGCCAGATTAAACCCACAGCTGTAGCTTTTATACCGCACCAGTGACGTCAGGCGCCTGGGCACGCCCACGCGAGAACATTTGGTAAAATTTCCAAAATATGGAAAAAATATAGTTCTATGCAAATGCATTATTTATGAAATGGATATAAGCAAAATATATTATTTATATGAACATGTGCTATGTAAATAGACAGTATTTAAACGTTTTAAGAACTGGTAAGATTCACATTAAAAACTTATGTACTTACAAAATCAGAGTACATATATTGTTGTTTTGTGTGTGTATATATACATATATACATACATACATACATACATACACAC
>JBBPDC010000141.1:9936900-9946941 GCA_037974485.1 Hemigrammopetersius urotaenia
CACATAATGTCCTTTTAGTTTTATTTAACTTTATTTTAAACCTACGACTTCTGTATTTCAAAAAATGTGTTAATATATTTTTACTTTACTGTGTTAAAGGCTAGTCTATCTATATATACATACATACATACATACATACATACATACATACATACATACATACATACATACATACATACATTCATATGCTTGTAGGTATATATAGTTGCATGCATACATCCACATATTCATCCACATATCCACATCCTCAAAACTTTATAGGAGAGGAAAAACTTTATTCTAATGCTTATGTAAAGCAGTTTTATTTCCATTAATTTGGACCACTTCTACTGAAGGTTGGACGCAATGCAAATGGCGACTTCTGTGTTCAGATGTTAATACATAAAAATGTATGTTCTTTTGCACTCATACAGCAAATAGACACTTTTAAACTGAGGAAGGATATCTTAATATAGAGACTGCCACATCGACAGCACACATCTGTTCAGAACAACAGTTCAGAGGAATTGCAGACTTGGGAGCGAAGTAAGAATACATGTTGCGTGTATTCATTTCATTTAATGTGGCAGCTTCTATATGAGGATATCCTTCCTCATTCTAGAAAGATGGTGCTTTTCTGTATAGCCATTTATTGTCCCTCAAGAGGTAACATGACAAGGAGTGCAGTGGTGCATGCACTTCTAAAAACCCACCAGTGGATTGCTGACCCAAATGCATTTCTCTGAAATGCTCTGTTCTGTCACCTCCCATTCCTCCTGATATGCTCTCCCCTCCTCTTTTTCACTGCACTCTCTCCCAGCAGAGGCCTCGCTGTCCTACCGGTTCCCACACAGCCAGGCTGATGTAGCTGTTTGACTGACTGATTGACCTACATACACTACACTGCTCTTTATGGGTCGCTCACTGCTGACATGCACATTAAGATTTCAAAGAGACTTAGATAACCCATATGGATTGTGCTGGGAGTGGATTTTATGAGCCAGAAAAGAAAATAATACACACTCTTTTGTCTAAGATGTTCTGACTGAGAAGAATTTTAGCAGAAATAATTATATTGTGTGTTTGCCAGACAGGCAGATATCAAATGATTCATCCAGAGCAAAACATATTGCATTCCATCTGGTATTTAACATGGTAAGCTGATCTATTCTTAGCATCAGCTGATGCTGCCCTCTGATTTTTAAATGGGCAGGTTTCAAAGGAACCTTACATTTATCAGTTGTGACCAGAGTTTGGAACAGTGGATCCAAGCTATAGGAAACTAACGGAAGATGATTCTAAAAGGAATTGCATCTTGTCCACAACCTACGAGTTTATAGTTATTTACAAAAGCATTCGCTATGAATTAAAACTTGTAAAGTTAAATGAAACCTGACATACTAAGTTCATGCAGGAGCATTTTACTATATCAGTCATCTGTAGGAGAAGAAACATCACAGAAATGCAGATGACGCACCTACCTGCTGTGAAGTCCTAGATCCTCTGATTAACTCCCTGTCTAGTACTGTACATTAGAATAACAGTTCCTTCATCACCTGCTTAACAGCACAGATAATGCTGGCGCTGACACAAATTGAAAAAATCTAGATTAACAAGATCATGCCAGAAGTGATCGAGTCTGAAGTGAGAATTGTCTACTACTCTTAACTCACTGGCCAGTTTTTCCTTTAGAGTACATTTCATTGTTTAGTAAAAAAGACTCGGAAAATCATTTTTGGTATATTTATTTTGTGCATGAAGACTAGTTAGTGCTTGATGATCAGTGCAAAGCAGCTTAGATACCCCCTGTGATCTAATACTGTTGCAGGTAGCACATTACCATGACCTTGTACGCATAGTGGTCATCCTCTAGGTCTGGGATTATTCTCAGGGTCTCCAAAATAAATTCAGGAAAATTGGGAACTCATAGATCCACAGTTACATTTGCTAACTAGCTTTCTATTTTGTTCCAGACAATAAGCATAATGCAGTGAATAATGAATGCCAACAAGGAAAAGAACTCAACTATAGTTATTCTGAGGTAGTGTTAGGTAGCACTGGCAAGCTCATGCATGGGATGAGGCTATGTTCATTCTGCAGATCTAGATGAAGGTGCAGAGCAATGGTTAAGTATCTCTTGCATAAACAGTGAGTAGCATTACATGTTCAGCATAAAAAATTGACCAAGTTGGAATAACAAAGCAGTCAGTCGTGATGGTGAGGGCCAAACTGCTTTCACTCCCTCTAACTGGTCAGTCTGATGGAAATCAGTGACTAGGCTTCAAAGCGATCATGGGTTCGAATCCTACCTGAGTAAAACCCTTAACCCCAAGTTGCGCCAGGGAGACTGTGCCATGTAGTTAGGGAATGGAAGTCGCTTTGGATAAAAGCGCCTGCTAAATGCTGTAAATGTAAGTCAGTTCACTCCACTGATTTGCCAGATTGGATCTTAGCAGGCTCACTGAGCTGGAGTAAACATCGGCTAAGGTAATAGTAAGTAGATATAGTCTAAACTAAGTAAAATAGTCTTCACAGATATTTGCACAAAACTTCACAAAACACCCAATGTGACAACATGGAAGGCACCACTTGTTGGAGGCTAAACATCAGGCATGGCTCTAGCCCAATGGCCACAGGAGATCCACACACATATGCCAGACTTGGCCTCCTTTAGGTGGGCAGCATGAACCAAAGGTCTGGCAGTCCATCATGGCGCCACTAGTTGCAGCTTTGAATCCTGTCTGGCATTTCCAGGATGAGGGACAGTGGAAGGAAGACATAAAGCAGATGTTCTGGGTCACATTTGTACCCAGGCCAAGGGGTTGAACCATTTTGACATTAAAAACCATAGCCACATTCTCTGACCTTATCTGCACATGGTAGAGCACAGTACTGGCAGTAGTGCCAGGTGAGTAGCAGATACTAAACCTGTCACATGCTTCAGGAGAGGTTGGGTCTCCACCCAGCTATCACTACTTAGTGCTTGAGCCAGAATTCTATAAAGGAAATGTTTTTCTTGCACTTACTCCCAGCAAGTGTGATAAGTACCTTCATAGTCACGAATAAATCCAATGGAGTGAGTGCACTGAATCATTAAATAAATTATGTTATATAATAAATATATATTACAGAATAAAATTATAAAATTGATGACAGCATGACTTAAATGCCGTCTTATACAATTAAAATAAATGACTCTTTAATTGTGGCATTAATTAGTACCAGATATGGACTTCCCAGTGCACCTCTGCACTAAGAATCAGAAAAGGCTTGCCACAATCTCAGGCAATGTAACCTAATGCCTTGATACTTAGAAGAAATTAAGATAATCAAGCACAGGATATCACTAGGGACTCACTGGAGCTCAAGTCAGCTCCACAAAAACCCTATGAACTGGAAACTTAGGGGTCATTGGAGTTCGGCAGAAAAATACATTTGTGCAAAGGTCAGAAAGGAAGTAGCAAGGCCAGTTAGTCTGGACAATGCATCAAGTTTTACACACCATAGAAAGGTCCTGAAACTCCAGAAGTAATGTTACTGTGAGAAAAAGGAAGAAAAATAACTGTTGTGTGATCATATTACTGTCTGTGTCAAATATTGTATCACACTGAGAGTTTTTTTGTGTAAGACAAGGTTCTCCAGCACTCATGAAGGGATCAAGTCTGGTGTTCAAATACACCAAATTCATCTTTTCAGTTTAGTGGCTTTGTTGGAGAAGGAAAATCCCTAAACTGTGTTGGACAGCTGAGTTTCTTCAATATAAGACAGTATCAAAAGGAGAGGTCATAAATACAATACAATACAAAAAATGTTTGAATGCAGCATCAGATGAGATAATCAAGAGAACTCTAATAAATGATTTCATGGTAAAATTTGAGAAAACATTTTGTGGTCACCCAGAAGTTACAGTTTCCTCCAGACAGATATTATTTTTTTATTAACTTTCTATTACTAAAGTATTTTCTTTAGTCCACAGGGCCTTTATTCTCTGGAGTTTCTTCAGTTTTTTCTGTTTTCTATTTTTGCTTGCTTTTGTCATTTTCTATTTGTGGTTCTTCATAATTGTTGTGTCTAAATGTTGTTTCTTTCAATGTTTAGTTTAATTGTGCTCTACAATACACTATCATGTTTTTCATCATGTTTATCTGTTTGATTGGAATTTGTGTAAACTTGTGAGATATAATGTATATAATAGATCCCTTTCCACAGTAAAAATGTCACTAATGTGTGCTGTTTTACAAGGAAAGCACAGCTCTCAAACACAGCATAGGTATCACTCTTTAATGACTGGACCAGATGCCGAGGAGGCAAAGATTGACAAGGTTTTGGCACAGGATATGAGCTGAGGGGAAGGGGCAGGGGGAGGGGAAATCACACACACACACACACTTCCCCACTACCACCTCCAACACATTTTCACTGCTCCTCCTAAGATCTTACACTACTTTATATCTCTATCTGATTCCAGACCCAGATTATCTACTGCTACTTGTGAAACTCTACAGTGAAGCGTTCAGAACATTTGAAGAGCCTCAGTTCTAGTAACACAGCTCCAGCTTTTTCAGGGCCTCCTCTGCTCAACAAAAGGCCCTGAAATCACTGGGGAGCCCCGGCAGTGGAAACTCTCCCCACCCCTCAGCTCGGGTGAGAGGTCACGGGCTTGTGTTTTTTTTTCACGGGTGCTATGAAAGTGTGTCTGTTGGACCGCTCACTTCTCCTCTTCCCCACCCGCCATTGTCAGGCAGACAGGAAAAAAAGGCCTTGCTGTGCTCAGGCCAAAAGCAGCAGAGCCAGCAGCCAGAGCAAAGCTTCTCTGAGGGGAGTGGTGTCCTGCTTAATCCATCAGCCCAACAGCAGCAGCAGCAGAGTTTCCCTTTTCACCCACTCAGCCTACAAATCTTGCAGCAGGCGCCCCACAGCCATTCGGAAACTACTCCGAGGCAGAGGAGTGCTGAATAAGTGATGGGGCTGCCCTGCGGCTGCTGCAGGGGCTCCCTCTGGTTTACACCAAGGGGGGGGGGAGGAAAAAGGCAATAGGGAGCACACACTGAGCGCTAGGAGCCAGAGATTAGACCCAGAGCAGGCAGATATAGGTCAGTCAGACTCAGAGATGAAGCATCCAGGGAGGGGTGATAGGGGGGTGGTGCTAGGCCTAGAGACTGGAAATGGAGGGAGGAATGGAAGTGTCTGATCGAATAAACCCGAGCAGAAACATCCGTCAGTCCGAAAAGAGGTTCTGCTCCACTGGGCAGTGTTTTCATTTAAAAGATCAGCATCCACACGGCGACATTTCATAAAGCAGCCCTGATCACTTTAGCGCAGCTGCAGGGGTGCTCACAATCATCCTCTGAGAGCCGCCTCCTGATCTGCAAATGAAATTTCACAGCACACAAAAGAGGCATTGGATTACACGTCTAGCTACCTGATCAAATAAGGCTAAGAATAGCTCTCACTCTGCAACTCTTTCTGATGCAGCAGATGGAGGACACGGTTCACAGAGCATCAGTGGACAGTGAAATGATATGATTTACCAGACTGACTTATATCAGTAAAATACTGACCTCCAATCTTCCAAATCCTATTGATCCCATATTGCTAGTGTGAATATTATCAACAAAATCAAGACAGTGACATTGATGTCAATTAAAGGAAAAATATACTAAAATTTACACACATTTCCCATCAAGTGTTGATCAGCCAAGTCATGTTTCAAAACTCAACTGTGTGGAAGAACACTGTTGGCAGGCTTTTTAGACACCAGGGTCTGTTTTCACAGATCATCAGAAGTCATAAATATGAAATATTTGTGAAGCTCCTTATTACTGCATTATTACAATCAGCCTGGCATTTGGTGGTGGTTTTGCTCATTTTTATTTCTCACAGTTAATCATACCGTGGCCTCATACTGTGTCCCACAAGTCAGGGTCGCCTTAATGAAGAGCTAGATGCAGTGAGCAGGTCGAGAGAGCTTCTTGTGAAGCATCTCAATGGAAACAATTTAGGTTATTGACTAATGATTGTTGTCAGCTTTGCTGGCTTTGTAGGTACAGCGCTAAACTAAATTAGTTTAGTCCAAATTTGGACTCGAACCATGGTTTTCCTGATCAACTACGTCTGGAGTATTGTATATTGGACTTTCCCTGAATCATTAAATCTCCTTTTCACACAAATACAATTGTAACCCTGCCTGCCTCACTGTGAAAAGTATATCTACAATGTTTATAGGGTAAACAAGTTATCTAGAAGGATACTTACAGAATCTATCTATCAGCAACGAGTAAAAGCCCTCTCCTTACCCCCTGATGAGTGCATACTTTGCTCTTGAGGGAGAGATAAAGTGGCACCCAGAGGAGAAGAATAGGTGGGCCTCCTATGTCTATACACTTAGCAGGAGAATGCCAAAGGCCTTGTGGAGATTTGCATAGATAGGGGTTAGAGGAAAAAGAGACTAATCAAAACACTTGTCATCCAGATGGTGTTCTCCAAAAACACCTTTTTTGTCTAATACTCCCCAGGTCTCCTGAAGGAGTGCTGTACCTTTGGAGATGCTTTTATGGGTTTCAGCTCTTAAATAGATCCATGTGGGTGCTCAAGTTATGGTGGTTCTGCAGCAACACAAATACCTCCAGCTCAGGCATCTGAAACCAGTGTGGGTCATCCATCAGTGGTTTCCCCCTGTACCCTCTGAGGCAGCTGCACTCCCCTTTCCAATGCTCCAATCCCATTAGATACTCCCACATGAAAGGCCAGGAGAATGCCTTGTCCCAGATTAAGAGTGATCCCATATGGTTTATAGGAACTAATTAGGAGCACACAGAGAGAGACGCCTGGAGGTTAATTACAAAAGACTGGATTATAGTAATTATATTTCAGCCAAGTCTCAGAAAGCTGAGCCCATTTGGACTCCCTATACCTACTGAGACAAAGTTTTGTTGTTGCGATTTAGACCAAGCTTGTTAAGTCTTACATACAGGGCTATTTTAAAGCTGCATTTATAATCTGGTGGGCAGCTAAGCATGTTTGTATGTGGATGAGTGTGCGTTGGGTTTCGCACTGAATTCTGGGCACAAATTAATTTGCCAGGACAAAGTTATTTAACAGAAATACCCTATTTAATATTTTATTATAAGCAATAACTTAGAGCTGAAGTTGCAGTACTTTGCCACTGACATTCAGTCAGAAGGTCTTTATCTTTATGAATTTGAATTTAACACAGATGTCACCACTTCCCATTACAAACTATATCGCAAATGTTCCTTTTCCTCTCTGGTTTCAACCGATATTTTTGGAGGTCTCACTCACTCAGTGGCTTTTCTGGATGGGTGAAAGAGGAGAGAGTGCCATGCAGAACAGGCCATTTAAAGCTGGCTTGTGTCTCATCTTACATTGATCTGCATGGTCAGAGCGGCACTGTGATGGATGAAGGAACAGTATCTGAGGATAAAGGTGCTGATGCAAATATGAGTCCATATCCAGTTAGTGCTCAAGGTCATTTTCAGTGTAGCCAAAACATAAATGGCCACTATTTTGCATACCCAGGGCTGTTGTTTCCTTCTCTGCTTTGGTAAGATTCACTTGAATATGTCCTACAATTGTTTAGATTAATTTGTACAATGATACTGATTAACATCTTAGTCACAATCTAAAGATTTGAGCTTTTTGGGGGTCCCTATTAGTTTTCTGCTAATTCAAAATCTGTTTATATCCCCATCATTGTATTCTACAATTGCAATGGTCATGGTCATATCCAATTAACTTATAAGGTATTTAGCAGCAAAACATTGACTCATGCAAAATGGAGTGTTCAACAGCAGTTTTCACTGAGCTCTACTCCTCCACCTACTGACCACACTGAAGTACTGCATCATCCACAAAGACAACATGTCTCCTGGGAGACAACATTCATTCCCAATACTGATCATAAGGCACATTTTTCTTTCTCTCTCACACACACACACACGCACAAATATTGTCTTTTACATATTAAATATAACTTCACACAGATAGATAAATATATGCATATTTACCATACACACAGATTGTGTGTAATAAATTAGCTAAAATCCCATGTCTAACAAACTCTTGATGGGTCTTAATGAGTATTTGTTTTCAGAGGCACTCTCTGTCCACTGCTGCTTGTGGTTTAAACGTGAGGCCTTTCTCTTATCACCCGATTGTCTGCAGCCTTGCACTGCCATCCCTCCCCCTTCTCTCCAAACACAGCCTCTTTGGCTCTTTGTGGTCAATGAGGTATTTTAGATGCTAATGATATGCACTGGGCCAACAAAGAGCTGCAGGCTTCCAAGAGAGTCCAATTCTTCAGCCCACAACCATTCAGCTAAAAACACACACCACACAACAAACAGTTTGCTTGCTTTTTTACGGCTTGTTAAGCAATGCAATTTATAAAATGGTGTCTTTTCAAGCTTTTTCTTGCAAGATATTGGATAGACTAGCCTGGGAGAACCTGCTCCAGGAAAGCTTTTTTAAATAATATAATCCAGAATCACTCAACTCATTGTATATTATCAATAAAAAATGTATTAGCATTGACAGTGATACTGCCTAAAGACCCTGATCAGGAGTCTCATCTTTTTAACTCTGGAGATATAGGCCATCTGTTCAGAGTGATGCCTCATTAACATCTGGCACAGATGGCCAAATACACACATGCACACACATATATATACACACACACACACACACACACACACACACACACACCACTGCTATTGACACTCTACTGATACCCAAGACAAGTCTGGTCCTCTTGCCAGAGTGCCTGTTGTTTTCTGAATCCTGGTGTACAGCATGATTTTAGCCCAATGCACTTTCAATCCACCCATGTGCTGTTTGAACCCCATGTTTACTAGCACTTAATTTCTATCAGTACAATCAAAATATATAAATCTGTTTACTTCTTGTCAGCATTAAAGCTTAAATAAAAGGGAAATCCACAGTACAAGCAGTAAACTAATCCACATACAATAAACAGTTTCAGTGAATATCACAAAATATACATAGCCTCAGTATGCAAACTAATATTTAAATGTGCCAAGCACAGAATAGATTTGGCAGTATATGACTGCAACAGCTGTATTTTTTTGCTACTGTTAGATTTATGCACCATTGCAGCAAAAGCAATTATACACATTATACACAGGCAAAAAGTACAGTAAGAACATCTAAACAGTCCTGCAAAAATATGCAGGGAGAGAGAGAGACTTTGTCAGATGTGGTTACTGACATTGCCAATATTACTAAGCTGCATATATTCAGCAGTGTGTTGGGCAGTGGAACGGGAGTCCAGCTGCAGCTGGGTAGACATGGTGGCCAGAACTGGTTGGTTGAGGGTGCTGGGGTCTCTCTGCACCACCCTCACCACTCCTGCTGAGCTAAGGCCATTGTGATGTGAGATGCAGGCTCACCACTCCCCATCTGTCCAGCCCACCCTGACACACATTCTCTCATTCATTAGTCAAACAACAATCTGCTCCCCATGGCACTCAACATGCTGACACACTTCCCCTACCTGGCTCTGCTCCATCTGTGTTCTCATCATCATTCATCTAAAAAAACACCATATCATCTAAACAACCACTTCAGTGTAAGGGCAACTGTTTGGTCACACACCGATTTTTATATCAAACCCATGGATTATTTAAGATGGGTAGAGTGCAGGTGATCAGCTATTTTTGCCCTAAAGAGTCAAATTCAATTGTTAAAAAACTGAACTCTGCCACCTATCTCTGAAACAGTGCAAGTGCTGGAATGCACACAAAATGTTAGAGGTACAAAGTTATTCATTTAAATGAATGCAGTATAAGATTTAAGAGAACACAAGAAACCCTCAGTGATTATCTTGTTGACTGTTAGCTAAGTCTCAGACTTTGCTCCATTGAAGACTGAAAGGTGACCTTTACAATCAGATGGTTTCCAAAATTATTTAATGACTGGTCTGCCACAAGGAAAATAACTTATATTATAACTTATACCTTTATCCTGCACTTGCTGCTTACTGCACTTCTGGTTAGACCTAAACTGCATTTCGTTGCCTTGTAC
>JBBPDC010000141.1:9948908-9964000 GCA_037974485.1 Hemigrammopetersius urotaenia
GAGAGAGAGAGAGAGAGAGAGAGAGAGAGAGAGAGAGAGAGAGAGAGAGAGAGAGAGAGAGAGAGAGAGAGAGCAAACCCTTGTGATTCATGGATGCACATGGAGAAGAGTTCCTCACTGAATTCTTCCTCTTGTTCTGTCAAGCCTGTGCAGTGTTACAGCCCACAAGTAGGTCACAACATAAAAGTCACTGCTGGCTGCAACATAGTTGCTTCTTTATAATTGATAAGGTATAAACTGAAAAACAAAATCACTTCCATTGGATTATAAGAAGTACTCCCGTCTTTTAACCTGATTTAAAACTTTATTTAAGTGAAGCACTTCTATATTTTTAACATCCAAAGCCGCCCACACTGTCAGAAAAAAAAAACTGCACTTTTCAAAGACCAAACAATGTCACTGTGGCAGTCACCTCAAATGTCTGACTTCATTGGTTATAGAACATAACTATATCCTATTCCAGTGCAGCTAAATAAGTTTGCATTGAATCCATACACCCTGGCTTGATCCCTCCCCCAAAAAAGAGCTTTCTCTTTTAAAAAGTTGAGCTATGAAAATGAAAAATGATGCAACTTTCACTAAATGTGAATGTCATGTTTCTTTTGAACTCATTTAAAGGACAATGTTGTAGTGTATGTTTGAAGGTACGTTTACCATGACAGTACCTTTTTCTGCCAGAATTAATATGGGGCCATATACGCAGATAGGAAAATAACAGAACTAAATACATGCCAGCTGTTTGATACTTATTATGTAAAAGTGGGGCATGATAGGATTCCTGACCAAGAGGCCTGGCATAGACTGTTTTTACACAGTTTCAGTTAATAAAACATGTTTTTTGCGTCTAAAGTGCAAGAAAAGGGAAGTGATATGAAACAGGACTCTCCAGTTTTACAATAACAGGAAACTGAGGCAGTGTTAAAGAAAGAATGTGCATGATCATCCTTTTTTATCTGTCTTTATTTTATTCATCTACCCCTTGAGCCACCAACAGCCACAGTGTCCCAGCCCTACCACTGGAGATATCAGATCTGCTTTGAGCTCTTATTTATTTCTTTATTTTTACAGATTAGATCACAGTCGTTAAAAGGTTAATGCTTCTTTATGAAGTAACCAATCGTTACGGTGCTCACATCTTAATTACAAGGTCATCAAGTTCTGAGTTGCATGAGCTAACAATAAATTAGCTTCTGTTGCATAAGAGCCCCGTGTTACACTAGTGGAAACCCAGGGGAATTACATACCACGCCTCCTTCGGGAGAAAATCAGGCATTTGAGTAGACTTCGGCATGGCGAGCGTTTCACCACTGAACTACAGTTATGTCCAACAAAGTCATGTTGATGATTAGCTTCATGGGTCGAACACAGTGGAAGCATGGCCTTTCTCTACATAAACCTCTTGTTTAGAAACATTATTAGGAGAACAATTAGCATTTCTGAGGAGCTTCAGCATGCACAGACAAGCACTTAATTCTTTGGAGCTCGAACCAGAGCTCTGGATTTTCAGGTGCAATAGACAGTGGGACAAGGGAGGTGCGTGTTTTTGTAGATGTGGCTGCCAGCTTAATCAGCTGAAGAATTACAAAGAATTTACCCCTTAAGCCTGAGGCGAAGAGGCAGTGGTCAATTTTTAAAAAGGCTTTTTGTTAACTGTTAGTGCCCTGCCCAGGTCTTTACCTTTACTGGTATTTCCTTTTAAAGATCTTACTACAGGAAAGGACAGGAAACCCCACTGCTTCTCTCTAACTAAACCTTTAGTTTTCAGAATATTAGGTCACAGAATCTTTTTGAAGAAATAAGCCAAAATAGTAAACAGGTTTGGGAAATATGTGTGCCAGAGTCCACAGAGAGAAACACGTCCTCTGACACATGCCCCTAGAAACACATGGCCGACTGACTGTGTACTGACAGAGCTCTACGCTTTGATGACTAAGTTTGGCAATAGCTACCTGCTGTTCTTGTCCATATATGGAACCTGAGACACGAGAGAAGGAGAGTCTCCACCCCCAAGGCCTTGAGCAGGCAATTGTTTGTCATCTAAACAGCAAGGAGGGGAAAGCATGGGAGTGATAGTACAAGAGTGTGAGAGAATTTAACTGCCAATCTGAGTGTGTGCATGTTTGTGTGTGATCATGTGTAAGAAAGAGAATTTAAGCTGTAGTTTAAATGGAACTGTTGAGGTGAAACTCAATGGAGTGTGATAATGTGGGCCTAGTAGCACACACAAACATGAAGTCAGCCGCGCTAAGTTGACAGAAAGCATCAGTCATCTTTTCCTCTGCCAAGACTGACTATATAAGGCCAAGACTTTGCTGTCATCATTTCAGGCCACTTCCTCCTTGTTTGCTGTAATGTGGATCACTGGCAAACCATTTAACTTCGTCTCTCAACGTCAGGAAGAACTGCTGTATCTTTACTAAAACAAGAAAAGGGAGACTAAAGAAAGGGCAAAGTTTCTCACAGTAAGCACAGTAAGAACAGAAGAATGGACAGAAGAGTAAAAGAAAAGCACACCTTGCATCCCGTGTGAAGCAATAAATACTCAAACACTAGTATTTATTGCTACAACTGCAGTAAATGAAAAAAAAAAATACTGGTTTGCCTAAAATTCCCTAACATTGCTAGTAAGCACAGTTTCATTCATTTCACCCGGCAGTTTCAATCTGATTTCCTTGAGAAAGTCCCATGTGACAGGGGCCTTGAATTCTTGACATTGTTGCCATGTGACACACTTAAAGATTTCCTTTTATGGTGGTTGCTGTTACATCGGCTGGAGGGCGAGGTCTCCACACTGCCAAAGTGCAGAAACGGTCTAAAGCTAAGCTAAACCTTTGAGGAAATAAATTATAATCGATTCATGAGTGGACATTGAAGGACAACAAAAACTATGACATATGTTTTAGCACATTCTTCTGCTCGATGCTAAGGTAAAAAGCTCTAAAAGTCTGTGTTGTGGTGCTCTGACTAGCAACTTCTACATTTTTGGGCAAAACAATCCAGTCACAGTCAATTGGCCGGTCTGAGTAAGTCATTAAGTTCAGCACACAAACTTATCTTTTACTATAATTCAGTCTTCTAATTCATTTTTTGGTCTTTTAGGTCATTAGAGACAAAAACAGGTCAAAGTTTACTATAATGCTGAGCCCAGATCCAGACAAACATGACCAGAGTACACAGATGAGGTAGTTGTTTAAAGTGTCACATTTTAAAGTGCCCTGTTTATATTAGGTAGTGTTGTCTTTTCCCATCGCGATGTGAAGCAGCAGGACATGGCTTAGAGCAGTCGGCACATGCAGCCTCTCTGTGCATTCCAGCACAGGCCGAGCCCTCTCTCAGCTTTAACTACTTGAATGTGATTTCCTGTACAAACTTGCAGAAAAAAATGGTATCCCTAAGAAATGTACTTCCTGTTCAGAATGCTTGGGTCATTCCCTTATTTGGCTACTGATATTACCCTGTGGCTGACAGCTATTCAGAGATTGCTTGTGTCAGTACATAGATATCAATTGTCATACATAGCAATTAAACAGAATTAGCTTGAACTGAAGAGAAAATGAGAGAACAGCTAGTGGGTGGCAAAGAATAAACATTTGACAGTAAGCTTGGACATTGATGTGCTCCGAGCAGATGTGCTAATGGAGGACTGGATGTTACATGTACAACACCCAAATACAGTTCTCTGCCAGATATTGACGTTGGAACCTGGCCTTGCAGTGCAGTGCCTTAGAGTAGTGAGGGAGAGTTGTGCTGGGAACGCCGCACCTCAAAGCTCTCCCACACAGTGATGTCATTGATAACACCCAGGGTTAGCCAGCAATTCACAGCTATTAGACACGATGATGCAGCTGCTGTAGTGACCAGAACACGGGTTTCACCAGTTCTAACACAGTGTCAGTTTTATTGTCACTAGAGTATAGTAACTAGATTTTGAATATTATCTTAAGCACCAGAAGTCAGAGCAACTACTATAACAGACCTCAGCACACTTTCTTACCGGGTGAATTTGTAACATTTGAAACCACTGGCTAAATCAACCATTTTTATATACTACTACAAACACAGTGAGGCCAATGCTTCAGTAAAGATCACAGGATACAGAAATGGTCATCAACAGGGTTAAACAACGATGAACTCTTTGTTCTTTGCAAAGATTACTCAACATCATGCGGCCTTAAAGCCCTTGTCAGGAATTTCTGCAAGTGGCTGGACAGCTAGTACTCCAACAGACCTTTTAAAACAATCAAAAGCATGCAAGATGTGATTGTTGTTCATCACATATTCTATCTTGTGCACCAAGGCAAAGACCATGGCACAGTTTAGGCAGTTCCTCATCAGTTTCGGTCACAGAAATGAATCTGGACAAAGCAAGTATCATGGATGTACTAGTATACAAGACAAATTCACTTCAAGGCCCTCCCCTTTCCAACTGACAGATGGTGAGGGGAAGATTAGCAGACCAAGGTTTGTGGGTGAAAACTTTACTCTACAAAAATGACCTATTTGTCTAGTTGTGTATTGCATCCCCCTCATCTGCCCTAAAGCTCTATGCATTAAGAGGCCAAATCTGTAAGCCATGCTCATGATCAGATTATGATCATCCTGAATACAGGAGTTCAGAACAGATCAGAAAGACCACACCTGCAATATGCCACACAACTGCAAAGGCATACATTCTTGTATTAATTATATTAGCAGCTCACAATCGAAGTTCTATACATCTAAAAAGTTCCGAGTTCTCACATGTTATATAGTGAATGGCTCTGGATTGCAGGAAGGCATCCACTGTAGGGATTGTGCTCCATGTGAGCCCCAGTTAGTGGGTGTCTCAGCGGGATGCTAATAAGCCACTGATCTGCATTGATCTGGCTGCACTGGAGTGAGTGTTGCACATGCAGCAGGAACCCTGGTCATCACGCCAAGGTGATTCCCAGAGCATGGCCCTAAGTGGCCCCACTCTAAGTCATGGATGGCGACAAGTCCAAACTTGGAAGTGTCACCATGTCAAAGATGAAGTTAAGAGGTCAAGCCGCCCAAGCTGGCGACGTGGTGACATGAGCTTCTCTGCACCTTGTAAATCTTCACAGCCATAAATGGCACCTGCGGTCCCCTGTCAGCGACAGCTGAGAAGAAGAAGTGAAGCAGTGATATGGCGACACAGAGAACACTGAGACCACACCACTGAGAAATGGAAATGAGGAAGAATGGATTTTTTTGTAGTCAGTATCATATCCCGTTCCAGTGCCTCTTTTAATGTTTGACAATATGCTTCATTATATTCTGCATTTCTTTGTTGCCTCTGCTGTAACACTAGTGGTGGTGTTTAAGGACAAAAAACCTACTTCACTTGACTTGTAGCATCACTATTCAAAATTATGCACACACGCCATGCTTGTCTTCCTAATTCAAAACCAAGCAGCAGAGGACTTTTTCATCCCATATGTGTAAAGGGGTAAAATATGTCCCTTTAAAGGATGCAGGAGAGAGGATGTGTGTCCACTTGAGCCATAAATTGAGGCCTAATCCAATCTGCAGACTAAGAGGACAGCTGGTAGACCAGAATGTATCTTTCTTTCTCTTGACTTCCAAAGGCTCTATGTAGCCAGTCAAACTGCACATTTAAGTGATCCAGAAATCAATATATTGCATTAATGCTGCCAATCAGAAGCTCATTTACAATCACTGGGGAAGCCACTAGCCACTAAGAGGGTGTGTCTGGAAGACATTCCAAGAGGAAGGGGGAGGGTGGAGCATTTTTCTGTGTAATCCTTACAAATGCTAATGCAGAGGGTTAGGCTAGTTTCTGTGATGCTCACTGACAATAGGCCATCAGTCTCTTTATCAGACCTTACTATCAGCAAGTAGACATCCCTACGTAGATGTTGAACATCTAAAAGAATAGTGTCAGGTTTTAATTCAAACTTGGAATGCAGAGAATGGGGAAAATAAAGAGTCCAGAGCAGGATCATTTTAAAAGGGTGGCAGTCTTGAAAGTGGAACTCCCAATCTGGACTTTCAGGAAAATCAGAACGAAAGAGACAATGAAAAAGTTAACTGAAATGACAACATTCCACTATACTATAACAAATCAGTAGTGCATGTTACTTTTTTAGTTTTAAAACTAATAAAAAAACATACAAACATAGTGTTGTCATTTTGGGCCAGTTTGTGTGAAAGGGTGCTGGACCTGTGAGATTCTTTGAAGTGGGTTTGCGGGGAGGGCTGACAAGGTTTTTTGCTGCCAATTGTATGTCCTTATTTCTCAAATCCAGTTCTTCTTGTTACTTACGATCTGTCATGGCAAATATAGTTCCCATTCAAAGTCTGCATCTAGCCAAGAGTAGATCAAATACTTGACAATGATCTGTGTGTTTTATCAGAAACACACGCATGAGGACGCATGTAGTCAAGTCTCCCAGAATGCATTTTACACAAAGTCCCATTAATGGTGGCAGAGGAACTACCAGAAGTTTTAAACGACTACTGCCTGACCCATTCTGCACATTTTCTTCAGGTTTTATGCAACCTTTTTGTACAAACACAAACTTCCATCATGACTATAAACTCCCATGATTGATCGCCACCATTGACTTGTTCAAAGGCACAAATTGTGAATATAAAAATTTCATTCAAATTTCATTCATTTCAGCTGGTGGCCTAGTGGTTAGGGAGTTGCCCCTGCAATCAGTAGGCTGTGAATTTAAATCCCAGGACTGCTAGTGGCACCACAGAGGTAGCCTTGAGTTCTTAAGCACTGATGTACGTCGCTCTGGATAAGAGCGTCTGCTAAATGCCGTAAATGTAAATGTAAATGTATCATCCCCACACACTGCACCCAGGGTGCCGTGTCCTGGCCATCCACTGCTTCACTTGGTCATTGGCTTGAACACAGAGAACAATTTCACTCTGTGTGCTGTGATGTGTTTACATATGACAAAAGGACACATTTTAAATGAAAATAAGCATAGCTTATATGTTATTTTACTGCAAGTATCAATTATAGTGAAGACAATGGTGAAATGCAGGGTCTCTAGCCTTGGGTAGCCTTGAGTGGAGCTGAACCATGATGTCGGTGAGAAACTGCTGTTCTAAATGCAGACTGAGATTTCTGCATCCTCCTGTCCTAGTGAGCCTCCCTAGAACAGGAGCCTGTACTTGGCATATTCTGTATTAAGAAACACCCTTAATCTTAAATGCTACTTATCTTTTCCACAATCACATCTACAGCTGAATCACTCAGGAAAACCCTCGCATACAGCTGCTGATTGCAAGAGCCCTGCACAACAACTGCATTGTTATTTCGCCTGTTTTTACTAACTCACTCACTTACTTTCTGTATTTGCTTAATCCTTACTAGGGTTGCAGGTTTGCTTGTTTTTAAATGAATGAAACCATGCTCAAAATTTGTATTTTAAATTACATTACAGTAATCTGCCCTCTCAAATAGCAATAATCTAAGGGCCTTGGAGGGACAAACTCATATCTCTGACCACAAAGATTTATAATCAAATATGTCAGAATCTTAAGGTGGAAAAAAACACACAAAATTGTGTTGAAGCAGAGGATGAGGGCAGAGGGAGGACCAGTGTTTTGGTTTTGAATAGTGTAACCAGTGTTCTTAGCTTGGAGTAGAATTTGAAAACAGATAAGTTTTGGCATAATCAGCTGTTTCTGTTTATTTCTATCACTTACAAATGTCTTGACTCATGTCCATAAGCATTACTCATTGGTTAAATATTAAAAAGTCACATGTAAATCACAGTGGTTCCTTTCTGCATAGTAGGCACCTTTGACTGAATTAAATGGCCTATATGTGAACACTTTACACTGATCTTTCTATGGAAGCAACCTATGTATTCATATCAGTACGTAAATATCATGAGCAACAATGTCACAAGTGGAATCATGCCTGGGAGCACTTTCATGTTAAAAAGGCTCATAAGAAGCCAACAAATGCCCACTATGCTACACTTGTCACCAACAGGGACAATATGGAGAAGATAAGCACTGTATTTCATGTTTTACATGTGTAGATTAGCTGCTAGGCTATCAGTCCAGGCCCTCTTTTGTTCAAGTACCACAGAAGGGTATTTTAATTAGTTTCTGGTCTGAGCCGTAGCATACAACACATGTAAATGTAAAATAAGGAGACAAGGTGTCTGTTTTCTGAGAACATAAACATTAAGAGAAGACATTAGCCAGTGTCTAGGTGTTGGTGGCTAGTGCTTGACATTGTAAACAACGGAGGACCTGTGGCCACAGATGGATGACATTAAGGTGCATAAAAGGGTGAACGTTCACTAAAGTATCAAGCAACTGCTTTTTTAAAATCTAGGAATTGCATATAAATGGCAAAATGGCCCATTTGGTGGGGGTTAGCTAGGCCTCTTTCCCTCTACAGACTAGCTTCCCCTTCTTTCACTCTCAAGTTGCAAGCAAGTGTAGCAATGTGCACGCGACAGCCGGGTGTGTGACGCCGGACCAATGAGAGAGCCGAGCTCCGAAAGTTTACCTTTTATGGCTAGAGCCGGGCATGCGACTGCGTATAAATGCGAGAGCCCAGCTGTCCTCCCTCACTCCGAGCTCCTCCACACGCAGCTAGTGCGGAATATCATCTGCCTGTAACCAATTCTCTTAAGCCGACAACCCCCAAATCCTAAGGTAAGTCTCTTTGTTTCCTCCATTGTTTTCTTAAATTGCGTTCTTGTGTTTAATAATAAACATTTTCCACAATATTTAACTAATTGATTGATTCAGAAGTGCCTTCTTTGTGATAGTAAATTGTGGTTGTGATGTGTGGGGGGGAAAGCTAAATCCCTTAAAACGACTACAGTTTTGTAATTTTTATTAAAACCTCTGAGGTTGAATATTAGACTGTGAACCCCAATCAAGGGCTAGAATTTGTTTTTGCTGTTTATATTCTTAGTAAGCCGGTTTTGTTGACTCGTTGAATGAATAAAATGTCTATAGGTGTAGATAAAGAGGTTTTTGGGGTTATGTAAGGTGTATTTTGTGGATACAGAGCAGAGGAAGTTCTTTGTGTCTCTGCTGCAGCAGGGTGTGACCTACTTACTTAACGTTGGTCCTAGTTAGCATGCTAGCCGGTATTTGCTAATCTGGCTAGCCGGTCTCGCTAAAATGTGGCATTTTATCCTTCATTTATTATGTAGAACTCTTCAGTACAATGTTAAAGCGTTTATTCTAAAATGTTTTTACTTTTGCAAAAAAAAAGGAGCATGCTCGAGTATTATGATGAACTAGAAATGGGAAGTATCCATTTCTTTTATTTTTCCCCTTTTCAAATGATGCTGGCCGTTGGTCGAATTCAAGGTGTGGCCCAGTCACTTATCTAATCTTCTGTTGAAATAACGGTCAGAACTGCTTAACGTACCTCTGACTGCTTCGAGCATCTCTTGGTTATTAATGGATTCTTCAAGACCAACTGAGTAAAAAAGACTGATTAGCTTCAGTATGACTGAAAAAGCTACAGCAGTCCAAGTTGAAACGAACATCACGACTGGCTGCAGGTCTGTGACGCAGTACAGTCAGCCAGTCGGAAAAAATGTGCTCAAAACATTTTTTTAAGCCGGCAGTATGAATAGGATGCGAAACTTGTAGAGGGAGTGGCTGTGGAGCTGAATTTCGAAATCTGCTTTTTATTGACCCTTTCTACTCTGGCTGCCTGCCACACCGCAGAGAGGCTCGAACCATTGCCTTTTATGGTAATAAGGAGAAAGCGTAGGGACTTCCTTTGTCTGGCTGCTCTGTAGTGCTCTGCTCTAGCTCCACCTAGTGGCCAGAAAAAATCAGTACAAGACTAAACGGGAAGTTAGATCAGCACCATTACGTGTTCATTTGAAACCTGAATCATTCAGAGAAGTAATTCTTGCCTTTCTTTTGTCTGTTTCCAGTTCAGCCATGGATGATGAAATTGCCGCACTGGTTGTTGACAACGGATCCGGTATGTGCAAAGCCGGATTCGCTGGAGATGATGCTCCCCGTGCTGTCTTCCCATCCATTGTGGGTCGCCCAAGACACCAGGTATGTTTCTGATCAACTGATCTCTTCAGCGTTTTTTCTCTTTCCTCTTCCCAAACCCCCCACCCCCTCAGTTCCATTCTAACATGACTGTTTCTGTTTGCAGGGTGTGATGGTTGGTATGGGACAGAAGGACAGCTATGTTGGTGATGAGGCTCAGAGCAAAAGGGGTATCCTGACTCTGAAGTACCCCATTGAGCACGGTATTGTCACCAACTGGGACGATATGGAGAAGATCTGGCATCACACTTTCTACAATGAGCTGCGTGTTGCCCCTGAGGAGCACCCCGTCCTGCTTACTGAGGCTCCCCTGAACCCCAAAGCCAACAGGGAAAAGATGACACAGGTTTGTCTAGTATTAGATTGAAGTCTTCATGTTTCTGCCTCATCACTTACCCCTGCTCATTCTTCCCATTCAATCCTTATTCATTTTCTCCAGGCTTTATCTTCTCTGAAACCTTGATCTTCTCATCTGCTGGAAGCAGCAGGTTATTTCTGTTCCACTGCCTTGTTTCTGAACTTTTGCTGTTTCTGCACCCCTTTTGTGTTGAATCAGTTCCTTTGCACTCATGCCTTTCCCTAACCTACCTTTTTATTCTAACACTGCATGGACTGTTGTGATGACTGTTTAAATGAGTGATGATTGATGTTTTTTTTTTTTTCCTATTTCAGATCATGTTTGAGACCTTCAACACCCCAGCCATGTACGTCGCCATCCAGGCTGTGCTGTCCCTGTACGCCTCTGGTCGTACCACTGGTATCGTGATGGACTCTGGTGATGGTGTAACCCACACTGTGCCCATCTATGAAGGCTACGCCCTGCCCCACGCCATCCTCCGTCTGGACCTGGCTGGTCGTGACCTGACTGACTACCTCATGAAGATCCTGACCGAGAGAGGCTACAGCTTCACTACCACAGCTGAGAGGGAAATTGTCCGTGACATCAAGGAGAAGCTCTGCTATGTTGCTCTTGACTTTGAGCAGGAGATGGGCACTGCTGCTTCATCCTCCTCCCTGGAGAAGAGCTATGAGCTGCCTGACGGGCAGGTCATCACCATTGGCAATGAGAGGTTCAGGTGCCCTGAAGCTCTTTTCCAGCCATCTTTCCTGGGTAAGTGCAGATTACTTGTGGCAGTGTACAGATGAACAGTTCAGTTATACTGTTGCAAGGTTCTGGAGATGTTATCTAATATTGCCTTGTTCTACAGGTATGGAATCCTGTGGAATCCATGAGACCACCTTCAACTCCATCATGAAGTGTGATGTGGACATCCGTAAGGATCTGTATGCCAACACTGTATTGTCTGGTGGTACCACCATGTACCCTGGCATTGCAGACAGAATGCAGAAGGAGATCACATCCCTGGCCCCTAGCACAATGAAAATTAAGGTGAGTATGGTTGAAACCTTGACTTTGAACATGTAGTTGGGTACCAAACTTGTTACTAATGGAATCCTTGTCTCTGCAGATTATTGCCCCACCTGAGCGTAAATACTCTGTCTGGATTGGAGGCTCCATCCTGGCCTCCCTGTCCACCTTCCAGCAGATGTGGATCAGCAAGCAGGAGTACGACGAGTCTGGACCCTCCATCGTCCATCGCAAATGCTTTTAAACGGACTGTTACCACTTCACGCCGACTCAAACTGCGCAGAGAAAAACCTGAAACGACAACATTGGCATGGCTTTTGTTATTTTTGGCGCTTGACTCAGGATCTAAAAACTGGAACGGTGAAGGTGACGGCAATGTTTTTTGGCAAATAAGCATCCCCGAAGTTCTACAATGCATCTGAGGACTCAAGTTTTGTTTTTGTTTTTCCGTTTTCTTTTTTTTTTTCTTTAGTCATTCCAAATGTTTGTTAAATGCGTTGTTCAGAAACTTATTTGCCTCTATGAAGGCTGCCCAGTAATTGGGAGCATACTTAACATTGTAGTATTGCTTGTATGTAAATTATGTAACAGAAAACAATGTCTGGGTTTTTGTACTTTCAGCCTTAATCTTGGTTTTTTTGTTACAAAATGGAAAAACAAAGCTTTACCTTTATTCAAATGTAAAGGTTTCCATTCCCCCTGGGCAATGTAAAAGCTGTATGGAACGTGGCGGTGCCAGACATTTGGTGGGGCCAACCTGTACACTGACTAATTCAATTCCAATAAAAGTGCACATGTGTAAGACATCCTCATTCTGTCTCCTCAGTCTCATTAACAGCTAACCTTTGCAGTCACTTATGTTTGGCCATTGTGCCTTAACACTAGGATTAGAGTTGGCTGCTGAAGTAGCTTGGGAACCAACAGTGTCTCCTCTAATGGTGTCAAAGCAATTGTCTTCAGTCAAGAAAAGGGAAGAACTCTGCTTTGGTTCTGTGTCTAGGTGCAATAAGTAATTCCATACTACCAATAGTTGCTTACTTTACTTTTAACTCAACATGTAAGTTATTCTTGATTATCAAGTTGACCTTCCACATAAGAGATTAATGCAGAAATCAACAGGTAAAATGAATATAAATGGGTGCAAATACATTTTATTGTGTGCCAACCTTTTTTTCTAATTGTAAATAATGTTTATCTCCATTTTGCTGCATGTTTTAATGCAGTTACTTTTTCTGATCTTGGCATATTGAACATTCACATACCTTATTGCCAGACCAAGTATTGAAAGACTTCAGTGCATAAAGGACAGACATTTGCTCAAAGCTTAATACATTTGCTGTTGGGTGTGATTTTTCCTCCCTTTTGACAAAGGTAAGGGACCTCTTAATCTGTGATCTTTTCACTGGCAGCACTGTTATTTCAGCACCACTTTGGCATGACTTTGATGATTTGCAGCAACAAAATCAATGGAAACTCAACCCTACCCTTTTGTATGTAGGATGTTTGAGCGTGCTAATTATTTTTAAAACCTGAACACACTACCTGTCCTGAATGCATGTGTGCTGTAACAAGTCATATATTTCAGAAATATAGTACAGGGTGAATAAAAATAACCCATGTGCTTCAAGACAGGCAGCAGAGTTCGAGTTGAAAATGTTAAGATTTGTACTGGGATTGACGAAGATGGACAGGATCAGGAATGAGTTCATGAAGTACAGCTCGAGGAAAATTGAGAGGCAAGATTGTGTTGGTTTGGACATGTGCTGAAGAGAGACTGGGTGTGTTGGGAGAAGGATGAGGGTGGAGAAGAATAGGGCCTGGTAGGAGGTTTAATGGAGGTGGTGTGAGGACATGCAGGCACCTGGCATGAGAGGAAAATGCAGAGGATAGGAGGAGGGTTGATTCGCTGTGGAGACCCCTGATCGGGAGCAGCTGAAAGTAAAGGTTGTTGTTTCGAGGGTGTATTAAGGTATGGCTTGTAAAGGAACCTACCTGGACTGGAGTACTTGTTCAGAGTGACTTGCATTATTGTAGGCTCTGTTTAGTCGTGTGGAGCGGCAGATGGCGCTGTGTTCATTCCGCAGAGACAGGTTCGGCTCGTTCCTGCGGAAAATGCAAAGCAACGCAGAACGGCAGAGAAACCGTGCACTGACAGTGTAGGAGCTTTTCCTCCCTGGAGGACATGAAATATGTTCCACTGGAATGAAAGTGGCACGAGATAGAATAACAAAACGAGGAGCTGCGTTTACAGTGTACACTAATAAGAGGCTGTTGTTTATGGGCCGGGGTCTCTGTGCTCACCGTTGGAGTAGATGCTGCCCCAGATGCATATGATTTACTCTAAATCGCCCATTGTGCTCTGACAGCGACTGATGACATATGATCAAGAGATTGCTTCTGCTGAGCTTCTGTGTATGTGTGTGTGTGTGTGTGAGAGAGAGAGAGAGAGAGGGAGAGAGAGAGAGAGAAAGAAATATAAGCACAATCTGTTCTTCCACCAGTCGTCGTTTTCTTCTCTTCTCAGAATGAGCAATCATGTAAAATTATTAGAACGATGTGTTTCTAACATTTCTCCGTGGCGTTTAAAAGACCCGTTCACTATGTAGCGGGTATATTATTCAAATCTGTTCATCCTCTTCAACCCTGTTTTTACTTAATTGCATAGTAAAAATCAGATCATGCCTCTGATCTCCACCATCACCATCACTTTTACGTTTATATTTACGGCATTTATCATTTATTCAAAGTGACTTCCCTAACTACAGGGGAGAGTCTCCCTGGAGCAACTTGGGGTTAAAGGTCTTGCTCAGGAACCCAGTGGTGGTGTGCTGAATGTAGAATTCGAACCCATGACCTCTTGGTCCAGCACCACAACCACACCACAGTTATCACCACTATCACCACCATCACACACCACCATCATCACACACCACAACCACACACCACCATCACCATGACCACCACCACACCCAACCCTCACAAATTATCACCACCACCATCATCACCAGCACCCTCATCACTACCTTTACCTCCACCACACACCACCATCATCACCAGCACCCTCATCACTACCTTTACCTCCACCACACAGCACCATCATCACCAGCACCCTCATCACTACCTTTACCTCCACCACACACCACCATCATCACCAGCACCCTCACCACTACCATAACTGGTAGCCTAGTGGTTAGGGCATTCGCCCTGTCACGGGTTTCAATTCCCAAGACCGCTAGGCACCTCTAAGGTACCCTGAGCAAGGTACCATCCCCACACACTGCTCCCCGGGCGCCGTGTTCGTAGCTGCCCACTGCTTCACTTGGTGAATGTGTTAAATGCAGAGGAAGTATTCTGTGCTGTTCACACTGTGTGCTGTGGTGTGTTCACATCTGAATTGTCACGTTCACCTCCACCACCACTATCATCTCTATCTTCACCTCAATCATCATCACCACCAAAACACCGCAACCATGCCCAAATGAACGAATAAGTGCACCTGCCTGGTTCAGATTCAAATGCTTCACTCTTTAAGGGACAGCATACATAATTCATATATTCTAGTGAAAAATACATTCAGATGAGAAGCTCCTCTCCTCTACCATCAGCCTTCACTCACACACACACACACACACAAACACACACACACACACACACACACACACACACACACACACACACACACACACAC